>BCFW01000005.1:0-331739 GCA_001599015.1 Apiotrichum domesticum | reverse complement strand
GCCGGAAGTGATGGCTGTGATTGAGCGCAACGACGGCGGTACGCGGCGCGGGGGTGGGGGCGCCGGGGCACGGGGCACGGGGAGGGGGAGGGGGCGATGGGGGACACGAACACGAGGATGGGAGACAAGGGGGCAACGCCGAGCTTCGAGCCTCGAGCCTTAAGCCTCGAGTCTCGAGCCCAGTAAAGCAGAACATCAGAGCCCGGCAAGCAGGAAACAAAAACAAGATCAAGCACAACGTCTACCTCTATCTCAATCTGTGGACCCGCGGCATCCGGTGGCGCCCAGACCGGCACGGCGGTACGTCCACACTCAGAGTTATGCGTGGAAACAAGCTAGCTCCAGCGATGAAGGTTGGAGTTTGGGGGGAGGGGGGGGTGGTTGCGGCGTCGCTGGACCTGTTTCGGACTGGCACCATGCCCTGTGCGCCGGTATAGGTGGCGAGGTGGTACATGGTAGGTATTTGTTGCAAGGTGGCACACTAGGTTTGTAGCCTTGTAGCAAGGTGGCACAGACATGCCCTTGGCGTGGCGGGGGGACCGGGGGGGATAATGTTGGCAGGCATGGCAGGCATGGCAGGCATGGCAGGGGTGGCTAGGAGCCAGGAGATGCAAGTTAGGAGCTAGGGGGGCATGGACGCCTCGCGATGGGGCGTGACTCGGCGTCGAGGCGTCGAGGGCGAGGGGGAGAGGGAGAGGGGAAGGGGTGCGTCGTGAGGATCCGGATGGTAACCTTGTACGATTTAGCAGGCTGCGCACGCCGAGAGGATATAAAACGCGGTGTTGGAGACGGAGCGTGCGGCGTGCCGAGCCTGGAGCCTGGAGCGCAGGGTGCCAGGAGTGCGGAACTGGTCGACAAGCTCACGCTAGTGTGCTCGACCAAAGCTACAATGTAAGTATGTGCTATGTGGGCCGTATGTGGGCCGTAAGCGTAAGCGAGGAATGACGATCACTTCCAAGAAGGGGCTGTTCAATGTAGATTAGCGTTTGACGTTTGTTTGAGGTGCTCTGGAGATTATATTCTCTCCGTAGGTCGCCGACACCCACAGGCCACAGGCCACAATGGCCAGCCCTGGTCGCCATGTGCCTGAGAGCGTTGCGGGGGGACATCGAGCCTATTCTGAGCTTATCGGCCTCGTTTGGGCACACCGCAACAACCACAACTGTGCAGCTGTGCAACTATGCAACTGTGCATGGGCCTACCCGCATCAGGATGGACCCAATGTCGGGCCTGCAGCCGCGACATAGAGTTGCTTGCCCTCAGATGCTTCCGCCACCGACACCTTCACCCACACCGCACGCATGCTATGATCGGCTACATGATACACTTGTACGCAAACTCTACGGAGGGCAGAGAGTGTAAAGGATGCAGTCCCGCCTACTATGGAATAAGAGCGGTCGGAGACAGGACGGAAACACGACACAATATCAATCTAGATCCCAAGTCTAGATGTCGACAGAGAACTCCCAGCGACGCTGCGGTGTGAGCACAAGACTGATGTACACTCTGTAAGAATCAATCACTCTACTCACCTCAAGATATCCCTTCAGTGTGTCATCAAGAAGAATGTCGTGACGCTTCTGGACGTAGGCCTAGAGGTCAGCGCGTCATTCAACGTTGTTCGCTTGCGTTCCGCTGTCACTCACCGCCTGGTTGGTAATATCGGCGCGAATCTTCGCAATGTCCTTTTCGGCAATGTTGGATTCGAGAATGTACGACAGGTTCTCCACTGCGCGCTCAAGATCACGCTGGTTGTCCTCAAACAGGGCCGTCATGTTGTTGCGGAGAAGGCTAAATGTCAGACAGGGCGCGGGACAGGGCAATTGCTTGTTTCAACTCACTAGAACGCCATACAGTACGACCATTTGAGGAGGATACGTGATTTGATGACTACGCTCACCGCCTCGCGCGCAAACTGCACCTCAATCCAAGACAGGTTGCCGCTGTTCTGCATCTCCTCCATCTTCTTCTCCGTCGACTTGTAAAAGTCCGCGTCGAGTTTGGCAGACTGCTCATGGTTGGCCCAGCGGTTAAAGTACTGAACGTCAGATGGTGTAATCCACCAATGTACTTACATGCAGATAACGCTCCAGGCTCGCGCGACTCTTGGCCTGTGCATCGCGTGCGTTGACACCCGACTTTTCGTCAAAGCGGTTGCACTGGTACCAAGCCGTTCCGTGCTCAGACCACGCGCCCATGCATACCCAGCAAAACTCCCATTTGCACTTCTTGCAAGTCATGTGGCTGGGCGTCAGCGTGTCACCATATGAGGAAGGAGAAGAGCGACTGGCGTCGTCACCGAGAACGCCATGGACACTCACTTGCAGCCACCATTCTTCTCAATTGTCGAGACACACTTCGGGCACTCTTTCGTGTTCGCGTTCAGCCAGTTGGCCGTTTCAGAGTCGTCGGCACACTTCTTCTCCCACATCTTGACAATCTTGCACAGCACAGGACGGTGGTCGGCCGGGTAGCCGCAACCAAAACAGAAAGCGTTGCCGCAAGCGCACTGAACCGTGGGAACCAGCTGGTTGAGCATGCGCGGCGGCGCTTGTGAGCACTCCACGGCATTCTCACAGCCTGGGTGGGGGCACCAGCGGAGGTTTGGCGAGTCGGCGACAAAAGCGGCGTTCAGTAACTCGTGGTAGCTGCGGTCAGATTTCGCATTGTCCAACATCTACTCACCGGGCAGCCACTGGCTTCTCCACAATTTCGTCGACGATCTCTGCACGGACTGCGCGGTTGCAGCCGTTCTCCATGCACTGTATACGAGCGCTTTCGCCCTCCTCCTTGACCTTGCCAGAAATATATTCCTTCCAGCAGTCGCGGCAGAAGCGGTGCCCGCAGCCAAGCGCAAGAGTCGCAGTCTCAAACTCATCTGCCGAGTACTCGTTGCAACAGATCGGGCAGTCAAAGGGTTGCGAGGTGCGGGTTCTGAAAGGGTTTCGGCTCTGGATTGTCGGCGACGGCAGCGACGCAAACGACTGTGTCGGGGAGGTTGGGGGCGTCAGACCAGACTCACGGAACGACTTTGCAGAGTCGTTCCAAAACTCCTCTTGGAGCTTTTCAGGATTCCATGCGTAATGTCGGAGTAGGATCGCGGCGGTGGATGGCTGCTGTGAGCAAGGGAAGTTGCAAGACTACTCACTGAGACGGCCAAAAGCTCCTTGACCTTTTGGATCTCCTTGTTCTGCATATCCAGCAGCTCTTGCGGATTCTTGACCTTGTACGCCACATCGTACGGCTTCCGCTCAGGTTGTTCTGCGAGGTCAGAGGCATCCGGGGGGCAGTAGACCTACCATCAACATTAGGGCTCAAGGCGTCGAACACGTCCGGCTCCGATTCCGAGTCCATGTCTAGCAGTTAGTAAGGTACGGCCACGGAGATGCGATTGCGCGCCGATCGCGTGTGACGAATCGCGCATGGGGGATTCGGGGATCCCGGGTACCCACCGTCCATCACGTCGTCGTCCTGGCCAAAGCCGTCGTCCTCGTCATCGTAGAAGTACTCGTCGCCGTCAGACGACATGGTTGCTGGTGTCTGTGTCTTGTTCTTGCCCTCGGCGTTCGTCTTTTCCTTGTTCTCGGCCTCGTCCGTCTCGGGGTCGTGTCGCACGCGCTTACCTGGACCGCGCGGTGAAAGTGGAGTCTCGGCGCTCGCTTCGCGGGCCCGTTTGCTAGACTTGCCAGGCTGGCTAGTGGGCGCAGCGGCGGAGTTGTTCCTCTTGGCCTTGCGCGAAGGCTGGACTCTCGAGGCCGTTGTCCTGGTTGTCGGCGGCGGGGACGCGGTCGGAGACGGCGTGGCGAGCGGCACGATGGGCAGCTCGCGCGCAGCGTGCGGTGCGAGCTGGGTCGGGTGGGCAGGCTAGATCGACAGAAACCCAAGTCGGCGAATTTACGCCCCGGGCCAGACTGGTGAGTACTGCGGTGGGTGGCGGCGGTGGGTGTCTCGGGCCCAAGCGGTAGGAGGATGGGAGGGAAGATGGAAGCGGCCCAAGAAATGGATGCGATGGAGTGTGGAGGGAGAGAGAGAGAGAGAGAGAAAGAACGAGAGCTGACGAGAATGGGTAATGATAAGAAAAGGAGAAGAAAGCGAAGAGAATGAAGGAAATGAAAGAAAAATGTGCTGATGAGAGACGGATTGCGAGAGAGCAGGGACGCGCAGAATGATGACGAACCACGCCGAGACACTCTGCGACCTCCTGCCTGGGTGGGGGCACGCGATGTACGAACGAGATGATGATGATGCATGGCGTGAAATGACTCCACCGGGTGTTAAACCCTTGCGGTTTCCTCGCTCCGTGATATCTACCGCGGCTGTGCGCTGTTGTCCGCGTCGTGCTCGCCACCAGATGTCTGCTCGCCGACGCCGCTGTGTCTCACCATGCATAGATATCGCGTCAGCTCCAGTCAGCTCGGCTGCGGATACTGCGATGCAGGCTTGAGCAGCTCTGCACGGTGGGTGGCGGTAGACGCATCTCGAAGCAGAATGGCCCGGGGGCCAAGTACACGTCATTTAGTGTTATCATTCGGCCTGGCCCTGTGCCGCCATGGTGAGTGATCTTTGCGCACCACACAACACATGCTCGAGCTACAACAATTAATTGTGGGTGGGTGCCTGCCATTTCGCATTGTCGTCACAAACAACTTTCAATCCACCACACCACCGCCATGGGAGACACCGCCGCGTCCCCGTACGCGAGCTTTGCAGAGATCCTCTCCCGCTTTCATGGGCAGTACGCCGAGGCAGGGCCGTCGAGTGCACAGCTCGACGCGCCGATGCCGTACGACGTCGTGCTCGACGAGGACGGGGGCATGGTCGAGGCGCTAATGGGCAGTCTCGAGGCCTTGTGAGCTCATTCGCGTCTTGACTAGCTGACATCACAGCCTTACAAAACACCGCAGCAACGGGAGCGTGCCGGAGGGAATGACGGGGGAGGAGTTTGAGGCCATGCTCCTCGAGCACCGGACGTGGGGTCTCCTGCGGGCCGTGTACGAGTGCGTAACCTTGCTCTGCGACGTACTGATGACAGAAACCGGCTGCATCGCATGGACCCCGACTTTTCTCCAGACTCGGCGGAGGCGCAGATCCGCGAGTCACCGTACACCCCGCCAGAGGAGCTCATCCAGACAATCGTGAATGAGGACCCGGAGCTGTCGCTGTGGGCGACGCTCGTGGAGCACCTGCAGTCGCGGCCGCTGTTCAACTCCCCGCCGCCGATCGAGATGAAGGCTGGATACCTCCCGTCGACGGTGCGGCGGGTCAAGGCGCAGCGGCTCAACAACGGCTCAGCTTCCCCTACTTCTCTTGATCCCGACTTTACGCTCCGTGATCCCCATGGACCAGGACTTGCAGGAGAGGACCAGACGTACCAGGGCCCGCTTCTCGAAACGCTCTTCGACCTCGTGCGCCATGGTGAACTTGACCAGGCCGTCAAGGTCTGCGAGGAGGGCGGCGAGCCTTGGCGTGCTGCTTCGCTCATAGGCGGCCGGAGATGGAACATGGGGGGCCTGAGTGAGTCCGCGGCGAGGACCTGGCTGGTGATTGTGATACTGCCGTACTGACATCAGCTTCCGACAGCTTGGCCATCACACCACTTGAGGGCAACAGGGCACGCGCGCTGTGGAAGAAGAGCTGCCGCGCGATTGCAAAGAATGTGAGTTGACCAGCACCTACAGTAAACTCATTGCAGGCAACTCTCTCTGGCTCAGAACGGCATCTGTACGCGGCGTTGATTTCTGATCTGCCGACGCTTCTCCCCGCATGCGACACGTGGGAGGACCTGCTGTGGGCGCACATCCAGCACCGGATGGAGGCACGCCTCGACCGGCGCTGGCACGAACTCGGCGGGTTTTGGGAGGCCGAGGACCAGCTGATCGGGTTGGACGACGCGGAGAACATTGCTATTGGTCGGGGTGGACTCGAGGACGTCTTTGCAAGCATTGCGTCGGTGCAGACCGGCCAGGTCGGGTGAGTGGCTGGGGAAAGGTAGAGCTGACCGAAGACGCGCATCGCAGAACCCGTACTATGTCGCGCAGCGCATGGTCATTCTCGGCCGCTCCGAGTCGCTCCTGAACACCTTTGCGGACCGCATATCTACGCTCGAGGACTCTGTCGCCCCGGAGTAAGTGAGCCACGTTCAACGTCACTCACACGCAGACTCATTGGACCCCTTGTGCGCTTCTTTGCACACCTCGTGCTCGTGCTGCGCACACTCAACCAGCCCGTTCCCGAGAGCGCAGCAAACAGCATTCTTGAGGCGTACCTAAGCGTGTTGAAGAGTGAAGGAAAGGATGCCCTGGTGGCCATGTACGCCGCCTGCCTGCGCGAGGGCAACGGCGAGGAGAGCTATGCGCGCTTCTTAAGGGGTGAGCAGTTGGCTGAACTGTGCTCAACTGACATCAGGCATGGACCCGAATGCCACACGTGAGCAGAAGCAGGAGGCGCTCCTCCGCGCCAAGCAGTACAATCTCGACGTGGCCACGATCGCCAAGCTCACCGTCAGCGAGATTCTCAAGACCGAGTTCGAGGTGGGTAGCTCCCGTGCAGGCACAACCCATACTGACAACAGTCAATTCCGGCGCTCACGCCCGGCCAGCCGGACATTACCTCGTTCTCGTCTGGGGTGGATGCGCGCGACGTGCGCCTCATCCGCTCGCTCGAGTGGCTCACCGTCGTTCCCGAGACCTACCCCGAGGCGCTGCGGCGCTCAAACGACGTGGCGCGCTACTTCCTTGCGCTGGGCAAGGCGAATGCCGCACACGCCCTCCTCCAGTCCCTCCCGGACATCACCGGCTCAGACGAGGACGACGAGGACAACCAGCTGCTCGAGCACGCACAGTACATACGCCTGTTCGCCATATTTGGGGCACACGACGAGATCGACTCGGTCCTCGCGCGCACACCAAAGCCGACAGCAACAAAGGTGGAGCAGCACGCGTGGTGCAAGGCGCTCCTCGCCGCCGTGGACCGCGTGGACGCCGACACGCGCTCGCTGCTCACATCGTCGTGGCTCCGCTTCCCGGCGACCGGCGCGCGACGGAAGGAGCTCCGCCGCATCCGGCAGATCTTCATCCCGGACCTCGTCCTCCGCCTGCACCACCGCCTCGTCGACAACCGCGGAACGCTCCCCGACGCGCGACTCCTCCAGCGCGCGCTCGACCTCACAAAGCTCGTCGCTGCGGAAGAGTACCACGTCTACGACGAATTCCTCGGTCGCGACCAGAATCCGTTCCGCCTCGTCGCGTACCTCGAGCAGGTGCGCGAGGCGTCGCTTGCAGCCCTCGAGGACGGGGGCACCGACCCGTTCGTCGTCGCCCCGTCGGCGTAATAGATTCAAAACATGTACAGTAATGATGCACAATGCATACGAGTCCTCGTGCCGGGCCAGCCGGCGGTATCAACGGTGTCTATCATGTGGGTCGTGATCATATGGCGATGGAAATCAGATCCTCGGAGGGGCTCGTCTCGTCTCTACGTGAGGGTAATGTACAACCAGTACTTTTCCGTACCGGGGCTGAGTGCGCCGAACGCCATTTTGGGCTGGAACATGCGGTCGAATACTGCGCGTCAGTGATGAACATTATCATTCTCTCACATGTCATGACCCAGCTTTTGGCGGCGGTCTGGCAGAGCGGGTGGGGCATGACGAGGCTGGGGTTGGTGGGGAACGTCTCGAGCTGGCGGAGACAGCGGAACGCGACGCTCGGCTGCGGCGGGCCGTACCGGCTCACGGCCTGGTGCGCCTGGCGCCACTTTTCGTCAAGCTGCGCCTGGCACCGCGACGGGTCCGGGCAGTCGGGACGCTGGTGGTGAGCGTGCATGTCAACCAACGGATTCTTACACAGGTATACTCCTTCTTGGGGTCGATGCTGCCGAGTTTGAGGAGGCGCTCGAGAAACCACGTGCGGCGGTGCGAGAGCTTGAGCTGCGTCTGCTCGCTGAGGCACGCGAGCTCGCTCACGTCCCACGTCGCCTGGTCGAGGACGAAGCGCGAGGCCTCGCGGTACAGTTCTGCGTTGGCGTGCTGTTCCGCCAGAGCGAGCGCGACGATCGGGCGCCCGCTCGCGTGCGTCATCAGGAAACGCTCACACAGCGCCTGAAGTGCCGGCACGATGAGCTTGGAGCTGAGCGCAAGGAGCTGTCGTCAGATAGGAAAGAGTATTTCACTCACGCCCTCGACGTTTGTCCACGTCACCTTGCACTCGAGATGCGGGTATGCCCAGAACAAAAAGTCCTGCCGTCAGCTTCGCAGAAGGTTTGGTAGCTCACCTGGAACGCGCCGGGGCTCTCTTCCTGGAGCTCGACGACGGCGTCTATGTGTTTCCCGCGCTCGGCGGGCGTCCGGCCGGGCCAGGTAGCAATGTTGGGATCGAATCCGGCTCCGGGGACATCGCGCGAGGCGCTCGCACGCCGCGCACTTGCGGGAGTCACGGTTGGCGGGCACGCGGGTGTCATGCCCTGCAGGCGGAGGGGGAGGGGCGGAGAGAGGGACTGCTGGGGCGGAAATGCTGGCTGGGGCGGGGATGGGTTCTGCGCGGGAGCCGAACGGGGCCGCTCCGGGGGAACGAGTGGGAGTGTTTGCGGTGTACGTGGTGGTGAAGTGGGTGGACATGAGGGAACAATTTCTCGAGAGTGCGCGACTGGCGTGCGGTCCGCTTCGCGCCCCTCTATGAGATCGAGGGCGGAGCCAGTGGGGTCTGGGAGCTCACGGAGCTCGCGCATCATGTCCGCGGCACACGCTGGGTCCTCCTCTGCGTCGAGGTAGACGGACGCCTTGTGTTCGTTCTGGTCCATGTCGTCGTACTCGATATTGATACTCTGGGGATGAGAGGCGCGGCGTGAGCCCGGTGGAGAGTCGCGTGGTGGTACGGGGGATGGCGGCGAATTTGCGCCTGGTTCCGGTGTCGGCGCGGGGGAGGAGACGAGCTCGAGATGCGTTGATGACAGGGCGCGGCGCAGCGCTGTTGGGCTCGACTCACGCACCGAGCGCGGTGGGTCACGGTGCGGCTCGTCGTCGATCTCTGACGCACGCGCACGATCCGTGTGGCTCGGATCCGTGTCCGTCGGCGAGGACGGCTTTGATGCGGCTGCCGCCGTCTCTGCCCAGCTGTTGTCAGGACCAACCACAAATGTTGCCCACTCACCAGCCCTGGAGAAGCGAGTTGAAGAACGGGCTCGCAAACCACAAGACCTCCTTGTGGCACCAGAACTCGTACCGCCCCACAATGACCTTGACGCGCCCCGGCAGCGCGGCGTCGCGGCCAAACGTGGGATGCACGACGATATCGTCGTCCTCGTCGTCTTCCTCGCTGTCCTCGTCCATCGGCGTTATGGGGAACGCGGGCGTCGAGTGCGACCGCGTGTGCATGTGCACCGAGTGCGTCGAGTACGAGTGCGAGTGAGAGTGCGGGTTTGCAAAGCTGTTCACGTGCACTGAACTCGGGTTTCCGCCGCCGACAGTGTAGCTGCTCGCGGCTGCTGGGTCCGGCGAGCTGGGGTATGGTCCGCCATACGGATATCCGTTTCCATTAGCATTCCCATTGCCATTTCCGCTACTGCTTGTACCGGCGCCTGAGCTTAGCACGCCAGCCGCACCGGCCGCGCCGGCTGCGCCTGCCGCTCCTGCCTGCGCGGCGTCAAAGGAAAAGAGGTGTGGGCCAGGCTGGGGCGAGTACAGCGATGTGGCTGTTGTTGTCTGCGCGATGGCGGGCGGGACGGTGCGCGGGTTGCGCGAGATGAGCAGGTGGGACGGGTTGGACGCCGGTGCGGCCATCGGCGGTCGTGAGCGGAGATGAGTGGGTGGGAGGAGGAGTGTGTGAGTGAGATGGAGAGGAAGATGGGATGTGATGATGAGAGAGATGGCGATGGAGATGGCGATGGAGATGGCGATGAAGACGGGAGATGGCAACTCTTCTTTCAAGTTGCACGAGCCGGGTGGCGGACTTTGTACCTAATTCTCCTCGACGTGGGGGGTGCCTCACATGAGGCAAATTCCACAACACTTCCCGGAACCGTAAAACACATACTTCAGGCTGTCTCGGCGTCTTCGGCCGGGCTCCAGAGTGAGACTGTGGGCTGAAATTGAGTGCATGTGCATAGGTCACAGTCCGCCATCTCCAGCTAGCATACAGGTATCCATCCATCTATCAGGGCGCCAAGGCCTCTACGAGAAGCACCTCGGCAACCCCACTCACTACCGCTTCCCGCCCTTCTTGAACTTCTTTTTCTGCGGCATGCCACCCTGCACGACATCGTCGTCGCGGTCGCGGTCGTCCCCGAACCCGCCCTTGCCCTTCCGTCCCTTGTCCCGCCCGCGCTTGCCGCCCGCGCCGCCGGTGCCCATCTCGCGCATCTCGGCCTTGGCTGCCCGCGCAGCCTGCGACACACGGTCAGAGAGGATGGCCACGCCCTCCTTGTCTACCTCGTAGGCGGGTAGCTGGCGCCCAATGGCAGCCTCGATGCCCTTTAGCATCACGACGTCGTACTGCGTCGTCAACGTGATCGACTTTCCGCTGCGTCCGGCACGTGCAGTACGGCCTACACGGTGGACATAGTCCTTCGAGTTGGTCGGGATATCGTAGTTCTGCTGTCAGCTGGGGTTCTCACTGCACACGCACGATGACAAGATCCACAAGAGGGATATCCAGACCACGCGAGGCGACGTCCGTGGCCACGAGGATCTTGCGGCCGCCACTCTTAAACTTGTTCAAGCTTCCCAGACGCGCGCTCTGCGACATCTGGCCGTGTAGGGGAATCGCAGGGAAGCCGAGACGGTTGAGCATGATGGAGAGACGCTGTGCGCGATCGACCGTCCCACAGAAGATGATCATCGACGACGATGCGAGCTCATTCACGAGGTAGAACAGGTACGCGTCCTTCTGCACCTCGGGGAAGAAGGAATAGTACTGCTGCAGGGTCGAGACGGTCGAGTATCTGATGTTAGTTGTCCAGGACTGTGTAACAACTCACTTAGACGCAACCTTGACCTGAATAGGCTTGTTGAGCGACGCGCGTTTAAGCTTCTCGACCTTGGTGGAGAGCGTGGCCGAGAAGAGAAACGTGTTGCGCTCCTTGGGAATCACCTTGAGGAGCTTGTCGATAATGGGTCCAAAATCAAGGTCAAGGAGACGGTCTGCCTCGTCGAGAACAAGGTACTTGAGCGCCTTGAGCGAGAAGCCCTTTGTGTTCTCAAGGTGATCCATCAGACGACCCGGCGTCGCGACAATGACGTGTGGCCGTTTCGAGAGCGCAATGCTCTGCGACATCATGTCCATACCACCTACAATGACCGCCGTGCGCACGCCAATCGGCGCACCGAGCGCAGCCACCTGCTTGGCAATCTGATCCGCGAGTTCACTGCCGTCAGAAAATGAAGCTACTGCAGAGCTTTTTCCAGCTTACCGGGTCGGTGCGAGCATGAGCGCGTAGAACGGCTGGGGGTTTTCCCAGAGTGTCTGAAGAACGGGCAGCGAGAATGCCGCAGTCTTTCCGGAACCTGTCTGCGCAATACCGATGATATCCCGTCCGGTTAGCGCCGGAGGAATAGCGGCGACCTGGATGTCGGTCGGGTGCTTGAATCCCAGCGACTCGCATGCCGCGCACAGCTCGGGGGACACCCCGAGGTCCGCAAAGGTCTTCTTCTCCTCGGCGTCTGAGGCGGCGGGGGACGGGGAACGCGAGGGCCCTGCCTCTGATAATGCGGACGACATCTTTTGTTTTGCGGTTAGAAGAGAGGGTGGAGATTAGAGGTTAGAGAACAGAATCAGAGATGCCTGACATGTCAATGTCCATGGTCGCAAGATCGCAAACATTTTTTGGCATTGCCCAGTCCGCCCAGTTGGGTGGCAAACAGAGGTACCACACAAAATTCCAAAAATGACGTGTATATTCTGGCCGAGCGAAAATCCCCCGAAAATGGGGCCCAGTGACAACGGATAGAGTTGCGCGCCTGATTTTTCTTGACTAATGAAAAGGCCCGAAACATTGAAAAGCAAAGAAAGAAAAACAACGCGCACTCAAAGTGCACGCCAAAGAGGGCCAAAGAAGGAGGCTGGATGCAATTCATGCCGTGTACATGAGCGTGGGAGGGGGGAGTCTCCGGTGTGTCCGACGGTGGGCGGGACCTGAGAAGCGGGAGGCTGGCTGTGCGCGGGGCGGCGGGGGCGCGGCGCGACTGGCGGCGTAGTGTTTGGTGTTTTGGGCGGGCGTACGTGTGTTGTGTTGCGTGTCATGTATTCTGGTAATAATTCCGTTCTCTCGTACACTTTCTCGTCGTCAACATCACCATCAAACTCTCTCTTTCTGGCGTCGCGTACATACTACTGCTGTACATTCACATCAGGAACAAGCTCAAACCCTCTTCTTGCCATCACCATTGCCTCATCCCAGTACCCGATATCCCGCCGCACCCCGCCTGCTCAAAAGTTCCCTCCCGTGCTTACGGCGCCGCTCCACCGATCCGGATCTCTCGATCTCAATCGAGACCCGTGTTGACATCTCGACCCGGCGTATCAAGAAGCGCGGTTCCAGCCAACAACCAGCAACGGCACAACAGCGGCAGCAGCAAGTACAGTACTCGCATAGGTCAACACGTGTGACTCCTGCAATCCGCCCGTCCTTTGCGGATAATCCGCACACACACACACACCCCTACACACACACACACCGACGCGTTCTGCTCTGGCCCTTTGGCCCAAACATTGCAGTCATCATCATCATCCATCAACGACATTTTGGTGACAAACAATCATCATCCTGTCACACTTGTCACACCGCGTCGCTCTTGCAACAGAACACAATAAAAGTCAATACACAAGACTGCTCGCAATAACTCTCTCTTCACACTCTTCCATTCCATATCTCCCACAGCGCTCGCGACCATTGCATACGCGCTCATCGCGAGACGAGCTAGGCGCAACGCCGCCAGCCCCTCCAACAGGACCCCCGTCCTGAATTACCCTTTCCGCCCTCTCCGTCTCCGTCCCTCTTTCATTGTTTGGTGCTTTTGTTGGTTGCCGTAAAACATCCACTCTTGGTCGACGTCAACAAACACTACTTACTCTCTATCTCTCTCTCTCTCAACATACACACCCAACTCTGCTCTATTACCAGCACACCCACGCACACTCACCGCCCCCAGCATTGCACGCCTCGTTGCAAGCATCCACCTAATCAACATTCCGCTTCTCCATCCTCCCACTTCATTCGTATCGCATAGCATAACGCCTCACGATACCACATCCAATATCCGCACCCGCACTCGTCAACCATGGCCGCGACCCGGAGGACCGGCGCGAGCATGAGCTCCTTCACCCGGTCAGCGGGGTACGCGGATGGCTCAGAGATGGACAAGTACCGTCTTATAGAAAACATCGGCAAGGGCAGCTTCGGCGTCATCTCTAGAATCCAGCGCGTCGAGGACGGCAAGGTGCGTAGCAAGTGTCATCTGGGGCTGACAGCTGCAGGAGTTTGCCCTCAAGCAACTTGACTATGGGAGAATGACCGACCACGACCGCAAGCAGATTGCCGCTGAAGTGTGAGTGGCCCGGCTTCCACCCCGCAACTCGCTCACACCCAGTGCTATTCTCGAGTCGCTCAAGCACCGCAACATTGTGCAGCTCGTTCAGAAGATTGCGGACCACCGCAACGAGCGCATCTACATTGTCATGGAGGTACGTCAGCCACACTCAATGTTTGGTGTCGAGCGCTAGTGGCGCAAACCTTAGTCAACTGAACCCATCAACATCCACTGACACCCATCCAGTACTGCCAGTCTGGCGACTTGGGATCCCTCATTCGCAGAGCGCAGCGCAACAACCAGACTCTTCACGAGGACCGCATCTGGAATATCTTTCTGCAGATCGTTATCGCCCTCGACCATTGCCACTGGCCTGCCGACCGCCGCAAGGGCGGGAGTCGGCTCAGCAATGGCGCATCACCCGAGGGCAGCGTACACACCCAGGTACTCCATCGTGACCTCAAGCCCGAAAATGTGTTTCTCTCGGGCGATTTTGTCAAGCTCGGCGACTTTGGGTTAAGCAAAGATATGGGTGGCTGTGCCTTCACGAGCACCTATGTGGGGGTGAGTTGAGGCATCAGCTGGATTGCTTCCTCTCCAGCTGTGATCAAATTGCCGTCCACTCGTGCTCACCATCGCAGACTCCTCTCTACATGCCACCAGAGATCCTCGCTGAGAACCGCTACGACACCAAGTCGGACATCTGGAGTCTGGGGTGCCTGGTGTATGAAATGTGTGCCCTCACGTAAGTCGCGCCGCACTCATTGTAATCTAGGGCTGGCATCTGACCTTTAGCTCGCCCTTCGCAACGGCACAGACACAGGAGCAGCTCATCGCCATGGTGCGCTCAGGCAAGCTGCCGCCATTGCCGGCGCGCATCTCGCCGGCCCTGAGGGCGGCCATCAAGTCGATGCTAAGCTTGAATGTGGGTCATGGTGATGACAAGCACTGACGGAAGCCTGTACGCCGGCCGTCGACGAAGGACCTGCTGGCGATGGACGAGATGAAGTACCACCACCGGCAATTTAAGCTTCAAAATCAGTGCGTTTTTCTGTGCCTCAAAGCGCTGACGGGTCAGGCAAGCCTTGCTCGAGCGCCGCAAGGAAGAGTTATACCAACGCGAGGCCCAGGTGGCCGAGACGACCGCGGCGATGAAGCAGCTCAACGCAGAGCTGCTTGCCAAAGAGGCAAATCTCGTAACGCGCGAACAAGCTTTGCGGAAGCGCGAGCAAGAGCTCGGCGTGCGTGAGCAGGAGCTCGCTGAGCGGGAGACATGCGTTCGTAACAATCACCAGCGCTTAACACAAGGCATGGAGGTGCTGCGCCACGAGTGGGACAAGGTGCGCACCGAGCAGGACCGTCTAGAGCTGGCCACCGGGGCATCAGTGGCATCAACCGCATCAGCGGTCACTTCTATCACAACAGCTACATCCGCAACATCGATTTCTGCGCCTGCGTCGGACCGGGCGTCTTCCGACGACGAGGTGGAGACTGCAAAAGTCGAAACGCACACAGAACCCCCATCGGGTCTCCGGACACCGTACGAGGAGCGCAAGCAGCTTCCCGTCTCATCGCGGTTCTCCCGCCATCCATCCTATGAAGACACACCATCCAAGATCCCCTTTCCTTCGGCGTTTGCGTCTCCGGCGCCGCTCGATGCGCGCCTGACGAACAAGATCTCGGGTGTGCCCTCGCGCCGCCCGTCGACGGGCAGCAGCCTTCCGCGCCGCTTGGCCTCCAAGTCTCTCACGAACCTCGTGGCACGGGCCCGCACCGATGCCGAGGAGTACCTCATGCCGCTGCACTCCACGCCGGCGAAGAACCAGCGCGGCGTTCCGGGAACGCCAGGGCGCCATGTGCCTGGCCGCACTTCGATCGGGTCTCCAGGCGAGCTCGACCGCGTGTTTACTGAAGATGTCACAATGGTGACTGCCTCGTTTGTGGGCTCCCCCGCTCCGTCGGTGGTGACGCCGTTCCACGCGCGCCCGCGCAAGTCGTCCTCGGAGGACGCGTTCGAGGTTGGCTCCCTTCCTCCAACTCTCATCCCTGCCCCTCGGTTCGTGTACCGCCCCGAATCGACACCTGCCAAATGGTCGTCCGAGGACCCCGACTGCCCGTCGCCCTTCCTGCGCCGTGGCATCCCCGCCCCGCCGGCCCTCTCCATGCCGAACGGCCAAGGCACCTTCTCGGGCGGTAACGGCCCGCGTTCGGCCGTCGAGCGCGAGCGCCCCCCTCTCTCAGCCATCAACCCGCAGCCGGCCAGCACCAGCGCCCTCGACCCGTCGGCAAAGGTGCCAACTCGCAAGGTGCGCAGCAAGAGCGGCACGCTGCACCGCGATGTTCTTCGTCACAACGCCGCGCGGTCCGACGGTAGCGGGACGGTTGGAACAACAACAACAACTACAACAACTGGAAGCAGCGACTTTATGCCTGCCGGTACAGGCACCGGTCTGGGGCCAGCGTTTGGCAGCGCGCAATGCGCCGTGCGCTCGCGGAATCCCGTTGGACGGGACCCGGCGCGCTGCTAGCCCCAGCGTATAGAAACGATGGAAGGACTCTCTGACTCTGTAGGGCTTGGGTATGGACAGACAGCATAGCATTAAAATCGGCCACAAGGGCCCGTATGCAGTAACAGTATTGATATGGGTGTCGGGCAGTGGTGAGAGTATCCAACGTCGTGTCACTTACCGGCTCGAAGAGGGAGAGGAAGGGCAAGAAGACGGAGGAGAAGAGAAGGGCGGCGGCCGAAAGTTCAAGAAGCAAGACAGTAAATAACAAGCACAGATTCGCTCGTCGCGTCACGACCACTGGGTTCTGATCAAGTCTCACCTCCTTCTGAAGACGACTGGCTTTCATGACCATGTCGGCTGGCGAAAAGTTAACACAGGATGTCTCCTGTGTCTTCGCGACGGGAGGACTACGAAGATCCTAACAACTCGCTATAGCATGTAGCTCGTTAAACGACGCATACGCACCTGCTGAATGTTCGTGATCATCGTCACCCGAGATCCCGAGATATCGTCGAGGTATTCGGAAGACGCCAAGAGATCGCGGCCGGATGTACTGAAGCGAGGCCAACTCTGCGTTCATGCGCCATGCGCCATGCTGTTCCACTTGCTGTTCCACACAAACGCCACGCTGTTCTCTCAGTACACAAGGATCTGTAGGACGATAAAAGGAAAGGGATTTGTATTGTGTCTTGCTCATCTCGGGTGGAGGCGCAGGAATCGGTAAATAAAATGGAAAATAAGGGTCTCACACTAAGGTGGGTGTAGTAGCTCCGAGGTGATCGAGCAGAACGTCGAGCACACGGAGAGAGAGAGGGATGTAGCCATGTAGGATATAGAGCACCGTCTTCCCGATGTGGGTTGGAGGTTGGAGACCGATAGACGCCAGAGGACGTCAGCCAAATCATGCCAAGGCGGATCAGTCCGAAAGAGGATGACGCCCCCTGCCCCACCACTGCCCCACCACACATCTCGTTGCTCCGACTCTGATAAACTGCGCGACTCTGAACTGCGCGGACTGCCCTTCTGGGTACGCGACGCGGGTCTCTAGTCGTGGCGTGGCGTGGTCGTCCGAGCGCCATCCATGGACATTCTGTATCGCAACATCTAAACGAGCTCAGAGTCTAGACTTGACTTGACGTCCGACCTCGAGCTCCAGACCTCCCTGCTAATTGCTGCAAACTTGCAGCTTGCAAGCTTGCAGGTCTGGTTCCGATCCCCAACCCCCACGCCGCCTCCGCGTTTTTCCGCTGTTCCTTGCAGGGCGTTGCAGGGCTGTGCCTCCCCGTGGGGCCGGCAGTTGATGGAGTGATAGAGTACATTTTGTCTGCCCTCGTGACCCTCTGGCCTCTCTGGCCCCTCTGCCTCTCGGCCAGGTCATGTCCAGGATTGGTGATGCCGCACCCTCCATCCTGAGGCAACAAGCTGTCTGTTCTGCTCTTGGGCCATGAATGTCTACGATCCCGCAATCAGCCAAAATATCCAAACCTTGTATAAACCTTGCGCGACACCGGGGACAGACCGGCCCGTGCTCCGGCGGCATGGCTGCGGCACAAGACGGCAGCGTGGCAGCTCGTGTGCCGTCTGGGTGCGTTTCTCATTACGTTCACATAATTTCCTGCGATCCTGGGGGCTGAAAATCCCCTCAAGCCTCAAGAGTCTGGGTTCCGAGATCCTCCACTGTTGTTCCGAGATCCTGCGATATTGCGATCCAGCAGCTTCAAACCCACCCGGTTCCAGAGTAACCGACTGCGGGGCAGCGGGTCGATACGCAATGTGCCGGAGGAACTTCGAGAGAATCTGTAATCTTAAAATCAAAGTGTGGGGCCAGATCGGAAGGGCCGGCGGCAGCGCGCAGGGCTAGGGCTGCCCTGTTGTCGCCGAGGGTTTGTGTGCCCCAAAGCGTGTGCGATAATGTCCCTCTTCTGGTCTGTCGCTTTCCTGTACCGTGGACCAGGCACTTTTTTGCGGGTTCCGTGGCAGCTATGCCGTTGAGATACCTTCTGAAGCTCTGAGTCTGAAGCTCTGAATCTGAAGCTCTGAAGCTCTGAAGCTCTGAAGGGCCAAGGTTCCGAGTGGCAGCACTGGCGGGATCACCTCCACTGTTGCTCGTCGATGTGACTGCCTACCAGCTTCATCGCCCTCTCAGCATCGCCGTCAATATCAGTGTGTCTCTAGACGTCTCGTCGTTGTCAATAACCTTCTTCTCAATCTCGTGACCGCTCCTCTAGTATCCGCTCCTCACTCCGTTCAGTTCCCTCGACTTCTTATCGTTCTCGATACCCCCTCCCCCTCCCTCCCGGCTATCTATCTCAGGGCACGCCACCAGCACAGACCGCAGCCATGTCTCTCAAACGCAAGACTACCCCCGCCGAGGACATGGTGAGCCCCGCATCCAACACCATTGCAGTACTAATGCGCAGGACGACGTTCCCGCCCTTACGCCAAGCACGAGCGCCAGCCGCCCAAGCTCGACCGCGAGCTCGTCCCGCCCCGCAAGCTCCAACGGCGACGTGAGCGAGCCTGTCGCGCCTGTCCCGTCCGCCGCCGTCGCAGCCGTAGCGGCAAAGCGCCGCGCGAGTGCGAGTGCCGCGATCCCGAGTAATGCAGTCCACAAACCGCCCCGCCGGCGCTCTATCGCACCCGCCCCGCCAGCCCAGCCTGCACCCCCGCCCCGCCCCACCATCCAGCCCGCCCAGAAGGCTCCCAAACCCCCCGCCGCAGGCCCAAGTCACGCCCCAGCCAAAACCCAGCCAAAGGCGGCACAGTCGCTGATCGTGCCCGAAATTCTGCACGCGCGCCTGCAGCACGCAGCGTTCCCGCACGCCATCAGCCTCGTGCCCGCGCCGCCGCCGCCCGCTCCAGCAGCGAACGGCATGTCTGGCCAGCTGCCTAACGGCGGGCGGACCGGTGCGACGGGCAGCACGGGGGCGAATACGGGGACGAGTGGCACTTCGAACACCAATGCGAATGCGAACGGCGGGGCGAACGGAAACGCCAACTCTGCCCCGCTCGTCATCGGACAGGTACTGCACCAGGGCCGGCAAGGTGTTATTTCCTCGTCGCTATCTTCGCGCAACTCTCTGCCGCTGAACCGCGCAGCTGTCCTGGCCGCGGCTGAGCGCAGCGGCGTAAAGGCACTGCACGGCCTGCCGAGCGTGAACGCTTTGTGGCATATTGCGTCGTTTGTGTGGGAGGGCGCGCTCCCCGTCCACGCGATTATGGACGGCTACTCGCGCCGTTTGCTTGCGCTCCGCGCCGGCGAGAGCAATAATCCCAAGGTCGTCGCCACCCTTTTCCGCGACACCGTCAAGGCCATCGGGTGCTACCCTGCGCGTGTGCGGGCCGGGGAGAACGAGGCGGTGGCATATGTCAAGGAGCGCATGCGGGGACTGAGGGGCAAGCAGCGAGGTGAGTGACATGTCTGGGGGATGGCCTGGAGCGATATTGGAACTCTGGGTCGAGGACCAAGCACAGTTCTTTCTGCACTCTCTACGTGACGCTGATGCCAGGCTCGTTCATCCACGGTCCGCCCGAGTCGAACGAGCACCTCTTCCCGATCTGGGAGCTTGTTCGCGCATCGCAGCCGATCGCAGCGCTGGCCGGAGCGTTGCGGAAACACACCGCCGACGGCCTGCTCGACAAGCACGACGCGCTCGACCGCCTCGCTGTGCAGGTTGCCTATCTCCCACCGCTGAATGCTGCACTCGACCTAGTGCGCAAGGAGTGGAATAAGAATGCGGTTGAGGGGTGCGGGATGACACGCGACGCGGTGTGGGCCCTGAGTGAGTTTGGCTGGGGGTGCGGGCAAAGTACGGCGGATCAACATTGAACAGCGTTGGCCCCCTAATTCCTTATCCGCTATCGCGTATCTCGTTACTAACACTCTCAGATATTCAGGAATGGGCAAAGCGTGGACGCTATCCCGGCAGTGAGCCCGAGTCCGTCGACCTCCCCCGCGAGGCACTTGCACAGCACAGTGCGGAGGAGTTTGTCAACTACGGCGCGACCGGTGGCCCGTATATCCCCTGTTCGGTAAACGCCCTCCTCCTGACGAATGGAGTCAACAAGGCCGGTTCGACAGATGGACTGGATCTGGATCTTCTCGAGGTGCTCGAGGCGAATGTAAATGCGTCCCAGCCACCGAGTATACCGAGCGTTCTGAGCTTCCACACCGCACCGAGCGTGCAGAGCGCCCCGAGTAGCCACAGTGCACCAAGTACGCAGAGTGCGCCAAGCATCCAGAGCGCGCCGAGTGTGGTTGACTCGCCGTCCGTGAGGCCCCCGTCGCCTCCGCCGGCGCCATTCGCGCACGCGCCTCTCGACGACATTGCCGCCATCGACCCGTGTCTCCGCCTGTGGCTCGAGGACTTTCCCCTCCCAAAGTCAATGGGATACGCCGCTGTGCGCGTCGCGATGGGCGAGTATCTCGCCCGCGAGTTTGCGCACGTCGCGAGCCGTTTCCGTGCTGGCCGCGACCGTCTTGGACAATAACGGATCGAGTGTACGATAGCTGCTGTACGGATATTGCAGGTCATGTAGAATAATGTGCCATGCAGTCGAGAAAAGACGCAATTTGTGCAACAAATCATCTGGAACCAGTTAAGGTTCTGTCATGCACTGCGTCAGTTCCAGTCCACTCTCTCGTGTCCTCGAGGTCATCGGGCAACAACTGGGCACGGTATGAGTGTTCATGCGTTCACAGTCCAATCATGCAAAACACGCCTGTCGACATCGAGAAGCCACCCCTGGCTGGTATCAGGGCCTTTGCGATAAGAAGTGTCAACGGCTATTAGCAAAAGCAAGGGTTAGTAGCTATGAACGCGGTGACCGCCGCTGAAACCAATCGCCACGAGACGCCACAGCCGCCATCAGGAAGAGGAATAGGAATAGAAAACAGGTACTGTAGATGCGGAAGACGCCGTGGAATGAGTAGTTGTGGAGCGGATAAACCGTTGTTCGCGAGCGAAAGTACATTGTAGCAGAGGCGGAGGTTCGGCATACTCTGCACCGAGCGGGTATAGCGGAAGTACTGGACGCCCAACATCCGACTGCCCAGTTGCCCAGTTCCGCTCCTGATCGGTAACCCCCGGCAGTTCGGCAGTGAGCTCGGTGCATGTGGTCGCCGCCGTGGCGTGCGTGCAGCGGACATGACCGTCAGCCGCGAGCTATTTGGACTCCCTAACATCGGCTACATCGTCGTCTCTTGCCCATGCTGCCCACCAGCTACCAGCGCTCGTGACAGTACACAAATCCAAGTATCCCACAGAGACAAGTGTTGGTGTTGCCCAATCTCTCAATCCCAAATCCCTCGGCGACGGATCGACAAGCGACGAACGGCGACGAACAGCGAATTGATAGCAAGCAAGAGATTTCCTTTCCACTCTTCCGTCCCCTTATCCCGGTGATCCTCATTCCCCGCACTCCGTATCCTCGCCGTATCACGTCACGCAATCTACTCTTGACTCGATGCCATCCCGGACCGCGCAGCTCGTGCGCGAGGCGACGGAGCGCACGCCTCTCATCAAGCGCGAGGACACGGTCGACTTTGCGACCCATGTCCCCGAGGAGGCGCCGGTCGTCGAGCACGACAAGCATTACAACCTTGCGGGGCTGTCAAGGAGTGACTTCTGGGTGCTGGTGAGTGGGATACGAGCTCGAGGGGGTGGAACGGGGTGGGCTGTGGGTGGGGCTGGGCCGAGTGCGTTGTTGCCGAGATGAGTGGTGGTGCAACTGCAGCACTGAGAGCGAGTGGGCAGTCACCAGTTGTTTGTTGCTGGAAGGCTCGGGCACACGACCGTGACGACACACTCTGCGATCTGCGACATTGCCGACATGCTGTATACTGACAGTGCAGTGCATCTCGATGTGGTCGTGCGCATTCCTGAGCGCCTTTGACGGAACCATCGGTAAGTTATACTAGCCACGACCGTAGCTCACACACAGTCGCGACACTGCTCGGTCCCATTTCGTCGTCGTTCAACGCGTCCAACCTCGCCTCTTGGCTGGGTACTTCCTAGTGAGTTGGCCCACCCTGTCATTCTGACCTCCAGTCTGCTGTCGGTTTGCTGCTTCACCCCCATCTATGGCCGTCTGTGCGACATTATCGGCCGCCAGCCGTCGATGCTCATCGCGCTCTCGTTCTTCTCGATCGGCAATATTGGATGTGCGTTTGCGCCGACCATGGAGTTTCTCATCTTTGCGCGTGCCATCGCGGGCATTGGCGGCGGCGGCCTTACCTCGGTCGGCAGCACGATCATGAGCGACCTCGTGCCCATCACGCATCGTGGCATCTTCCAGGGCTACGGCAACATCCTTTTCGGACTCGGTTCTGGGTACGTGCTCTAAACATTTTCAGTGCTGACCCCAGTCTTGGTGCGCCGATTGGCGGCATCGTCAACGACACGCTCAACTGGCGCTGGGCGTTTATCGGGCAGATTCCCCTGCTTCTTGGCGCCATGACCATGATCTGGTTCAAGGTGCGGTACACTATCGAGTCTCCGTCCTCGTCGGGCTCGAGCACCCCGGTCGCCGAGCAGACGGCGTGGCAGAAGCTTGGCCGCATCGACTGGTTGGGCTCCTTCCTCCTGGCAGCCGGTATTGGCGGCATTCTTCTCGCCGTCTCCCTCGTGACCAGCAGCACTGGCGCCGTCGTCGAGGGCTTTAACGCCCAATCCTTCAAGCCCAAGCCGAGCCCGGGCCACGACCTCGACGCCTGGTCGTGGACCGACCCCATCATCCTCGCTCTCTTTGGCGGTGGCGCCCTTCTTCTCCTCATCTTCCTCTACGTCGAGATCTACATTGCCTCGGAGCCCGTCCTCCCCGTCGAGCTCCTTACGCAGCGCACGCCCATCTTCGTTGCGATCAACAACCTCGCCATCTCGGTCCTCTCCTTTGGCTCGCTCTACACCGTCCCGCTGTACTACACCGCCGTGCGCCTCATGACCGCCTCAAACGCAGGCATGCACCTCATCCCCAACTCGTTCCTCGGCTCGATCGGCTCCCTCTCCACAGGCTTCATTGTCCGCGCAACAGGCAAGTACTACTGGCTGACCGCATTCTGCGGTTTCTGGTCCATCGTCGCCTCGGTCCTCCTCTCGACCTGGGACCTTAACACCTCCGAGTTCCTCATGTGGACGAGCTACGGCCCCATGGCATTCGCCATTGGCTCCGTCACGACACTTACGATCGTCGCGCTGATCGCCGACATTGGCCGCGAGCACGTCGCGGTCGCCACGTCCCTGTCGTACATGTTCCGCACGACGGGCCAGGTCCTCGGCGCCTCCCTCTCCGGAGCACTCACGCAGGCAGTCCTGCAGGCCGAGCTCTCCAAGCGCATCACCGGCCCGGGGGCAGCCGAGAAAATCGCCCACATCCGCCAGAGCTCAGACTCGATCAGATACCTGCCCCCAGACCTGCAGCTCATCGCCACCTCGTCGTACCAGAAGGCGCTGCACGCCGTGTTTATCGGCGCGATCGTGTTCGCCGTCATTGGCGTGCTCTCCGGCCTCGGCATGCGCGAGGTCAGCATGAATGTCAGGGGGAAGCGCCCCGCAGTCGATGACGACGGAGAGGCGTGAGGTAGGGCAATATCAGAAGAAGTCTGAAGAAAAACATCAATAGTAACCCAAAATCTCACCCTCATCTCCCATCCCCTTCTTCCATCTGAGCACCTGTAGTGTCCCTTATACCTGCTCATCGCGTATCTCCCTATCGTATTAGCTTTCTTGTCTCCGGTTCGAGAATCGAGAATGCATCTGTTTCCGGCACTGGCTCAGTGTGGGCGTACGGGCGGGTGGGCGTCGTCGGTTCAGCGCTGCCGAGTCACGAGACGCGTTAGCGCGGAGCGCGGAGCGCGTGCTGTAGCCCACACGCCAAGCATCGGCGCGGCCGATGTCTGGTTTGTGAACAGCGTACGGGCACAAAGGCGCGGTACTGTACTGTACCCATATTGGTTCAGAAAGGCAGGGGTGCGTGCCCCTTTGATCAACACGAGCAAGTCGATGCAACCTACAAGCTCAGCTGACCCCCTCCAAAAATGAATGTAATGTAATGCAATGTAGACTCTATTAACCCTCATTCCTCTCCTTGAGCGTCCGCTCCGCCGTCTCCAAAAAGCTGGCCGGCATGCCCGCAAGTTGTGCCGCTTTCTGCGCGTCAGCTCCACACAGGACGGAGCACTCACGATTGCGTGCGAGTCATAGTTGACCCCGGGACGGAGGCGGTACGAGTACGCGAAGCGGGCGCCCATCTCGTCGACGTCGGTGCAGAAGAATGCAACGCCGGGACGGAGCGTCGCGCAGTCGGGCGGGATGGGGGTCACGCTCGATGCCGACGCGGCCCCGGGTTCCCGGGATTTTTCGGAAACTTGGGGAGGGGCGCCGAGCATACCCGCCAGTTCGTGGTAGTGCGTCGCGAAGAGCGTGCGGCATCCAATCTCGCGCAGGATATAGTCGAGAGTGGCGTACGCGATACTCACACCTGCATCGAGCGTCGTACCGCGCCCGATTTCGTCCATGATCACGAGGCTGCGCGGCGTCGCGTACTTGAGGATCGCGGCGGTCTCGACCATCTCGAGCATAAACGTGCTGCGGTCGCGGAAGAGGTCGTCGCGTGCGCCGACGCGGGAGAAGACGCGGTCGACGATACCTAGCCGCGCGCTGTCGGCCGGGACGAACGAGCCGCTCTGTGCGAGAATGGCGATAATGGCCGTTTGGCGGAGGAGCGTGGATTTGCCGCCCTGGTTTGGGCCTGTGATGAAATGTAAATGGGAGGTGGGCGTCAGATGTGTGCTGTTCGGTGTAAATACGCGGGAGCTGGAGAGGAGACCGGCTTCGACCGCCGGATGCCGCCCGTTAATGATCTCCAGTTCGGTCCTGCGAGTTAGCTGGCACATACACTTCAAGCTAAAGCATGAGACTCACCCCTCGTGCAACGTCGGCCGGGTCAAGTTGAGATCGACCGCGGCCTGGGCAAACCCAGCCGTGAGGTCGATCTCATCCACCAGCTCGGCATTCGTTTGGATCGTATCCGCGTGCTCGATGACCATTGTGCGAAGTCGTCGCAGCGCCCGAGCCTGCGCGACCGCGAGCTCTGCGTACGCTTTCTCAATCTTGGCTCCAAGAGCGGACCATTCCTGATGTCAGAGCGCTCTAGCCATGTAGGCAAAGTCAGCGCGCAGCGCACGTACATTGTAGGCAAAAGCCTTCGACGACTTGGTCTCGGACACAGCGTGGAATTTGCCGCTGCGCTCGAGTGCGCCGAGCTGCGTCTTGCGCTTGACGGTCACGATGAACGCGCCGCGGAGGTTTGTTCCGAGCTGCAGCGTCGACGCACCAAACTCCTCCTGAAGGCGCGCCTGCATCTCGGCACGGCGCGCGTTCAGCTCCGTGATCAGGTCATACAGGTCGGTTAGTTCGGTGGAAAAGCTGCAATGTTAGCTCAACCACACCTCCAACGCACCTGGGCTTGATCCACCACCGCTGCCTCTCGGCCTCTTCGCGCTTGCGCTCCTCCGCCTCGCGGGTGGTCTCCTTCCTGGATGCGACCATAGCGTCGCCTGCCGCGAGTATCCCTTCTGGGTCCTCCTCGTCAGATACAGCCGCACCCTGTACCCCGACCTCGTCGATGGCATTCTCGATGTCATCCGCAAGGCGAGAGAGCGGCGAAAAAGCGGAAACCAGCGCAGTGAGGCGATCAGCCCCCTCCACCTGCTCGGTTGGCGTTTGGCGCCGCGGTTTCCTTTCCAGTCCGGTAGACACGCGCACAATGTCCAACAGCTTCCCCACGTCCCTTATCCACCGCGCGACCGCCCACACGTCATGCCCCTCGCCGCTGTGCGAGCGGAATCGCTGGACAATGCGCATCACATCCGCGATGGAGCGCAGTGCGTCGCGCAGATCGGTGCGGAGAGGCTCGCGTTCCACAAAGGCAGCGACGAGCGCGAGGCGCGGATTAATCTGCGCGAGGTCGGTGGATGGGGCGGAGAGCGTGCGCTTGAGTAACCGATGCCCCGAGTCAGTCACTGTACGGGACAGCGTGGATAGGAGCGTGCCCTTGAGCGTGAGCGGTGAGGCTGGGGTTGCACTGGAGCTGGTGGGGAGCAGACCACCGGGGCGGAACGCTGACCGGATCTCAAGGGCCTGCAGCGTCGCGGCGTCGATATGCATCTGATGCGAGGCCGATTCGCGGTTGAACTTATCCGGGATCTCGGGCATCGAGTCGCGCAGGGCGTACTCGAGATGCCGACGGAGAAGCCCTATAGCCTCGCGTTCGAGGGCCGAGGGCGAGACGGGTGCTCCCCGTTTCCTTGTCCATGGCAATGCAACGGCCTCGGGCACCTCCTGGAAGGAAACATGTACGCCGAGGACGCGGAGAAGAGAGAATAGATGGCCAGAAGGAGACGACGCAATGCTGTTTGTATCGCTTGTAGTCCACTCATCTCTCAGCCGTGAATCGAGCACGATTTCCCGCGGCGCAATGCGCGCGAGCTCGTCCTCGATCTCGGCGCTCGTGCCTTGTTTCGTGAAAAACTCGCCAGTCGAGACGTCCGCGTAGGCAAGAAAAAGCGGCACAGGGGGTGAGGCTTCTGTCTCTTCCTCCACATCCTGCTTCTTCTTGAACGGCTCTGTCTCTATCTCGCCGAGACTTATGGCAAGGAGGTACCTGCTTTCGTTTCCCGTAAGCCACGTTTCCTCGAGTAACGTCCCGGGAGTGACGATGCGCGCGACGCGCCGGTTGATATCCTCGGTGTCTTTGAGTTTGAGCACATCTTTCTCCTCCTCGACCAGGACCACCGTAAAGCCCAGATCGTGCACCAGCATCTTGAGGTACTTGTCCCGCTGATGGATCGGGAAGCCCGTGAACGGGAACGTGCCGCTGCGGTACGTCTTGCTCGTGAGTTTGATCCCGAGAAGAGAGGAGACGCGAATCGCTGGCTCAAAGTATGACTGGAGTCAGCGCGAGTACGGTCACTGGTGATCTCCACCAGTAGTGCCACCAGTCCCGCCTCACCTCGTAGAAGTTGCCAACCTGCGTAAGAAGGACGCAGTCAGGAAATCGTCGCCAGTTCTGCCACACGAGCTTGGCGAGCGGAGTCTCGGGGATGGATCCGCGACGAACCGCCTCCTGGTAGTCGCGCTCCTCGTCGTCCTCGGCGGCCGCCTTTTTCTCTACCCATCAGTTTAGGCAAGGCAATCCACATACTCGTGCTCCTGGCAGTGACCTCCTTGAACTCGACCAGCGGCTTGATGATCTCGCCATCAGGACTCAAAAGAGACGTCGGGAGCTCGCCCCATGCAATGACAGTCTTGTCCTTCTTTCGTGATACCCTCTTCTTTCGTACCGGGGCCGGTGGTTCTGATATCGCTCGACCATGACCATCGGCGGGCATGGGGGCCGGGAGCTTTCCCCACGCAGTCGTTTCGGTCTCGCTCTTGGCCTGGGATGGTGTCCTCCGCGGCTTGGTCCGCTCTGAAAGCGCGTTGCTCGTAAGTCTTCGTAAGGCCAGCTCCGCCCTCAGACACTGAGCCGCCCGGGGCCGGACGCAGCGCGTCGGACCCAGGCGGAGAAGCATCGATGCGGTAGCGGCGTTTCGCGTGCGCTGTGGTTCTTGAACACCCTGTTCTGTCAGGCGTGCATAGTTCCCGGACATACACTCAGAGTGCGCAGAGAGTGCGCGTCAAGATGGCGATTTGCAGCATGCAGCGGATGGTGGTGATGGCACAGTGCGCACAGTGAACCCGCCGCAAGTAGTGTTGTGTGGTTTGTGTGTGGAGGGACAAAGTGGAGGGGACGAGGACATTTTCAGGCACACACTCACACACAGACTCACGTACTCACACCCAGCCTCACCAAGCTAGAGACATGCTAGACACAAGAGGTGAAATGAACAATGAATGGCCAACGGCAGGTCCATTTTATGCAAACGACGTCGCCAACAAGCTTTCTCATCTTGCATCGTCCTTCACACCAAACACCCCGCACCACATCCATCCCTCGAAATACTTAGCACGATGGCATCGCCGTCGACGTCCCGCGCGTCGTCGTCGACGCCCCCGCGGCCCAACTACGTCTACGTGCCCGAAACCACCCCATACACGGGCGAGCCGCATAAGGTGTTCGACTACCACAGCCTCGACGGGCGGGATCCGGCCATCTGCATCGACAATGGTATGTCCAGCTTCTTATCGTGAGTTGAAGCTGACCTCCCACAGGCTCTCAGTCGTGGCGCGCCGGCTTTTCCACGATGGAGACTCCGTGGATTGACCAGCCCAACGTTATTGCGCGCTACCGTGACCGCAAGATTGGGCGGAACACCCTGCTGTTCGGACGAGATATCGAGGTGGATGCAAACTCGCGCTCGAACGGGCGGAGCATGTTTGACGGAGATTTGCTCATCCACGGCGACCTGCTGGTGAGAATACCGGCCTTGATCGCGGAGAAAAGCTGACAGAGACAGGAATGCGCGCTCGACTACACGTTTCTCAACCTCGGCATCGACTCGAGCAGCATCGAGCAGCCGATCGTGATGACTGAACGTCTAGCAAATCCCCTTTTTACGCGTGCCAGTACGTTGAACGAGTTGAGGCTGTCGCGATGTTGACTGACGGCCAGTGACGTCCGAACTCCTTTTTGAACTCTACGGCGCTCCAGAGGTGACATACGGCATTGACTCGCTCTTTGCGTTCTCACGACACAAGCGTCGCGACGGATTGTCCATCCACATGGGACACAATGCGACCACCATTATCCCCGTCGTAGATGGCCGTGGTCTGCTTACCCGTGCTAAGCGGTATGTCCGCTGTCTTACGCTTACCTAGATGCCAGCTGACAAACAGAATACCATGGGGCGGCGCGCAGTCTTCCGAGCTGATGCTCAAGCTGGTTCAGCTAAAATATCCCTCCTTCCCTCTCAAGGTTACGGCTAACCAGGCGACGGTAGGTATCCTCTGTTTTCGTCGCTGATATTCAGTTCATGTACCAGCAAACTTGTTACTTCTCGTCCGACTACGAGTCCGAGATACGGTCTCTCTCCAGTCCGCAGGCCATGGCGGAGATGACCAAGGTCGTCCAGTTCCCGTTCAACGCTCCAGACGTCGTTGAGAAGACGGAGGAGGAGATTGCCGCCCAGCTGGAGCGGAGGAAGGAGCAGGGCCGAAGGCTGCAGGAGATGCAGGCCAAGCAGCGCGCAGAAAAGGTGAGTTTGAGGGAGTTCTGGGATTAACTCACGATCAGCTTGCCGCCAAGGTTGCCGAGCTCGAGGAGTACAAGATGATCTTGGCTGAGCGTCCGACGATGAAGAAGGCCGAGTTCCTTGAGCGTATCGCGGATGCGACGCCGTTTGAGACTGAGGCCGAGTTGGAAGCTTGGATCAAGAAGACGGACATCGAGGTGAAGCGGAAGCAGCGGAAGGAGATGGGCGAGGCGCCTGAGCCCGAGGAGGACCCGTCGTTCCCGCTCGTCGACCGGCCAGATGAGGAACTTACCGAGGAGGAGATCAAGGAGAAGCGGAAACAGCGTCTCATGAAGGCTGGCTGGGAGGCACGAGTCAAGATCCGGGAAGAGAAGCGCAAGGAGAAGGAGCGCCTGGTGAGTGATCATTACAAGTGGGCAACTAATCATTACAGGAGGAGATCCAGCGCCTCGACGACGAGGAGCGCATCAACAATCTTACCGGGTGGTCTTCAAAGCTTAGGGCCGAGCATCTCGCGGTTATCGACAGGATGAAGGAGCGTAAGAAGCGCCGTGCTCAACTCGGAGACAGAAAGTCTGCGGCTGCCCAGAACCGGATGAAGAATCTCGCGTCGCTGGCAGCGGACACCAATGGCGGCGGAAGAAAGCGGAAAAAGGGAGACGAGGGTAGGTAACCGGCGTTATCGCGGTATTCTGACTAGGTGCAGAAAAGGACGACGGTTTCGGCCGCGATGACTCGGACTGGGCAGTGTACCGCGAGCTTGTGAGTAGCCCGTGAAGACCCATCTGACGTGCTTAGGGCGGCGACGAAGACTCGGATGCCGAGGAGGACGATCTCGCACAGCTCGAGACCCTTGAGAGCAAGTTGCGGCAGTACGATCCGACCTTCACCGATGACGACACAATGGAGGGCCAGGTCCGCATTAAGAATGCTCTTCTCAACGCGTTTGTTCGCGGGGGCAACGGCAGAGATTACGATCCCGAGAGCATCGAACACAGCTACCAGATCCATCTCAATGTAGAGCGCATTCGCGTTCCCGAGACATGGTTCCAGCCAGCAATGTTCGGCGTCGACTCTGCCGGTGTGGGCGAGCTTGCAGGCTGGCTTCTCAATGGCTTTGACGATGACGTCCAGCAACGTCTAATGGAGGTATGTGCCGAGGAGACTGACCATACTGGTGCATCGCTGACACCACCAGGGCATCGTCCTCTCTGGCGGGTCGACAAAGCTGCCCAACCTACTGCCGCGCATGCGGAACACGCTCACTCCTGTACTCCCCTTCCGCGCCCCGCTCAAGATTATGGGGTCGCTCAACGACGCCGACCCGCGACTGGAGGCGTGGCGTGGCATGGCAGAGTGGGCAAACTCGACAGAGGCGCGTGCTGCGCGTATCACACGTGCCGAGTACGACGAGCATGGGTCCGAGTGGCTCAAGGAGCACTCGTGGGGGAATGTAGCGCCGTAGAACTTGGATGTATCTGTCTGTATGGTGCAAGGTACAGGAAGTAAATAGCTGCTGCATGTTCGGAAGCTGTGGTATTGTGTGAGATCCGGGATCCGGGACTGAGATTCGATCTGAGGTATGGTTACGATCTGGCTGGGTGGCAACAGACAGACAGAGGAACACTGGGCGCACCAGGGCGCAGCAAAGTGCAAAGTGAATTATGTGATTTTTGATTCCGTCGCAGTGTTTTGGAGTGCAGGTAGGTAAGGTCGTCGTCGCCATTCCCTCGCAGGTTCACAGTGGGGTCGGTCAGTCTTGTCCCTTTGAGAAATCCGTCTTCCTTCCACCCATCCCTCCCTCCTCACCATCCCCTTCCTCCTCCTCCCCATCCTCGACATCGTCATCACCATCACCATCATTCCATTCTCGTTCCTTCTCGTCTCTGCCTGCTCTCATTCCATCTCCTTCCGTGTTCTCTCTGGTTTTTGGTGATCCCTTGTCGATTCTTTCTGGTTTCCGAGTGTGTGGCTCGCGACTCCCATCATCCGTTCCCAACCCCTTCCCCTCCCTGTCGCGCCGGCTCCCATGGGATCGGCCGCGTCTAAAATGAGTGCTGGTCCCCGCGCTCAATCTCCCCCACCAAGTATACCAGAGACAGAGAGCGCAGCACGCGAAGCACATTCTCCATCTCCCATTCCATCTTCATCAGCAGCTACCTCCATGACATCCATTGCGGCCCCTCTTCCTCCTGCACCGCAGCCTGCTGGGCCCGCATCATCAGGCCGGCCTGCTATCACCATCTCCACAAAACCTGACGTGGCCGCATTACGCGCCGCGGCGCTCAAGTCGGCGCGGACCAAGAAGAGCGTCGCGTCGCAACTGGGCAAACTTCCAGCCGCGTCCCGATCGTCTTCCCTGAAGAACTCGGTCACGACACAGTCAGCCGATGAAAAGGAAGACGGAGAAATCAGCGAAGACGAATCGCCATCAGTCCCGCCACCGCCATCGACCAGGCCGCCCCCCGTGCCCCCGCCCCCGTCCGCTCCTCCACCTCCCTCGCCATCACCTCCGCCCTTGACAGCTGGGTCGTCATCCCCAGCGATCATCTCTCCAATTGTCCGCTCTACTGTTGTTACCATCAGTGATGCTGACAAGGGCACCGTCACGCGGTCTGCCCTGCCTTCCCCCGCCAGTGAGTCTCGCGCTGTACAAATTTGTATGTTGAGCGCTGGTTGACCACACTTACAGTCAACAATGATGAGGATGATCAATGGGTAGAGATTGTCCGCAACCTTCTTCACGAAGGCATTTCTCCTGAAACGCTCATTCGGAAGGGCGTTCCCCCACGCTATGTCGCAAGAGTGTGCGAAGAGATTGTGGAGGGATCCAAGCGTGAACGCGCTGCGCTCTGGTCCCAGTTTCGCGAGCCTCCTCAGCCGGAAAGCGCAACTCCCAGCGCGATGGGCGATGCCAACAGCGCCGCGCCGTCACGCACGCGCTCTCCTCGCTCCCGGAGCTCTAGCGTCGACATCAAGGTCGCTGTGGCGATGGGTCGCTCCGGATCGGAAAGCTCCACTGATGCGCTCGTGGAGAGGATGAGTCCACCTCCTTCAATGGCGCCTCGCATCGTTTCAAGCTGGACACCCGCGTCTGGAAATGAGGCACCCTATCCTGGTCGGCCATTCTCTACGCCAGCGCCTGCTATCCACCTTGATAGCTACCGTCCCCTGCCTCGGCCGCAGTCTCCTGTTGTCCCTCCTCCACCCAGAGCTTCGGGGCCTAAGCCGGGAAAGAACCGGCGCAAGCGTGATCGTGACTCTGGACAAGACCAGCCCGTCTCCACCTTGAACTATGGCGATGAGGACGACAACTCAAACCCGCCGACCCAGGCAGCAAAGCCACCAAGCTTGGCCGTGAAAGAACCGAGTCCTCCTGTGCCTTCCTTGGTCGATCGGATCGCCCCCACTCCCCCTCCTACATCTGGATCGTCTTCCCAAGTGGACCTGGCTGAAACTCGTCGTCGTGCTTTGGAGAGCCTGCGTCAGAAGAGAACTGGAACGCCCTCAGCACCTGCGACTGCTGCACCTCCACGTGTGGTTCCTTCCAAGTCTATCGTCGAGGAAGCCGCCCAGCTTGAACGAGAAATCTTGTCTGGCTCGACAGCAGAAGTCCCTATGGACATAGACGACGAAATGGAGGACGGAGAAATTGCAGATGAGCCTCCACCCTCAAAGCCTCCCTCAAGACCCCCCTCCCAGTCGTTCCCGACGCGCCCTAGCATACGTTCGGGGGGCGTGAAGCGGCCTCATGCGGAGGATATGATGGACAACGCTGCGCGCCCTGTCACAGCCGCCCGTCCGCTGCCTCCTCCCAAACGCCGGGCGTTCGGTAGGCCGATGCGCCCTCACCGCCTTAACATTGTTCTCGATGACGATTCAGACAGCAGTTCCGATGATGAGCCTGCTCCGCTGATTGAGCCACCGATCATCTGCATCCCCGCTCCGTTCAACAATGCGACATTGCTTGCAGAGAAGGAGGAGAAAATCCGTCGCCTCAAGGAGCAGATTGCGGCCAAGATGCGCGCACGTTCCTGTGCGGCCACGCCCTCCGGAGCCTCGACGCCAACGGTCGCCTCCAGTGTCAAAGCGGCTGCCAAAGCGGCTGATCAAATTGGTGTGGCAGGTGTCTCGGCGGATGTAATCGAAGCAGCAGTCTTTGCCGCCGCAAATGAACAGCGGTCCCAGCGTCGTGTCTCTGATGCTGACGGTATGTTGCTGTTTCCGATTCCGCTGATAATCTTAGGTGACGTGCCCATGGAGGCCGTCGATGATGTCGAAGGTGGGTGGCGTGTGACGCCGCCCCCAGGCATGGGGACGAGGCTGACTTTGCAGACTCTGGGTCTAGAGCATCGTCTCCAGGTAACTGCAATATTTCGAAGCAACCAACTTACAAGCAGCCAAGTCAGCGGCTTCCGAAGGGGGATCTGACGCAGCCTCGTCAACCTCCTCCAGTGTATGTTTGAGGCAGATGCCCTCCCAGCTACAACTAAATCGCAGAACTTCCGACCATACGTTCCTCTTCTCCCACGCTATCCCCAGCTTTCCTCCGTGACACCAGCTCTTCCCTTCACGCGCTCTCACTCACCTGAAAGCAATTCGGCCGACTCGGACGATTTGGTCATCGATTGGCCCCTTGTGTCGTCTATCATACTAACCCAGCGGCTGCAGAATGACACCACTGCCTTCTGGTGCCGCTCAGAAGCGGGCGGCGGTCGCTGTGCGGACGTTCACTGCAGCGATTTCCACCTCGGACGATTTGAACCAACTGGTGAGCAAGACATGACATCCTCCACGGCTGCGCGCGTTCGCACTGATCACGTGGCTAGATGACGATATTGTTGGCTACGTGCAAAACATCTTGGCTCTTCAAGCAGACAACAATCGTCAACAGCAAGACGAACAAGTTGACGAAGCTCAAATTTCCGCTGCACTGACGGCTGCAAGGGGTGAACAAGACGGAGCAAAAAAGTCGCCCATCACGGCCAACGCAGCAACACCGGAGACGGCTGAGGGATTGGTTGACCTCATTGCCTTGACGACTCGCAAGCTGCAGCATGTTAGGTGAGGTGTTTGCGACACTGTCAAAAACAACAGTGTGCACTTGGTGTTTTCATGTTTCCTGTTGGCTTTTACACTTCGAATTGCTTTCCTCATTGGCACCAGCACCATCCACCACACCCATCCACCCACATTGTCCAGCATTCTGTATATTCCCTCATAGGTCATTTGGCATGCACCATGGTCGCATTCAGAACAGTTGACGGACATTTTTGCTTGTGGCTCATGCATGCGCGAGTACTGGGGGAGCAAACTTGCAATTGAGCACAGGTTTGGAAGACCTGAGGAAAGGTCGAGTTCTCTCTCGGCTCGTCCATAGAGTACCCCGGGTGGGCTGCAGCTTCACCATCAAAAATGCAGTTACTCGTTCAGATAGAGAGAAGAAATTCCATGCGCTTGAACATCAGAAATGAAGAAGGCGGTATTGAGCACTGTTCAACAATAGGCAGCAGATCGGCGTTCTCAGCGCGAAGGTGACAGCTGGGGAGCAACTTCAAGAAAGTCGGGACCGCTCAAAGCTTCATGTTCGACTTGTCAGGCCTTGTTCAGCAATTGCAGCTGGAAACTTAGGGGGGCAGGTGCCGGCAGGCGACCGACACCCAATCATATTTCAGTTATAACTCCTTCTGCACTTCTGGTACGCGCATCTCCCATCGTTCATCCCGTTCGTGGACTTAGTCGGAGACCATGAGAGCAGAAACGCTGGCACTGACCCGCGGTCCCTCGAGGCTGTGGCGTCCACCGGGCGTTATCCTCTCGCGTACAGCTGCCAACAAGAGGGCTTGGCAAGCAACGCTCTCGTGCCGAACGCGACGCGAGTGCACATTGGGCCGAATGCGATCGCCGATCGTGTAAATTCCCGCTTGTACGACCTCTCTTCTGGCGCATTCCGTTTTTGGAAACGCGCCAGTTGGATTTTCCCAACAAAGCGAGCGCGATCCAGTGGATCCCAGACTAGGTTGGTTTTGGTAAGCTGCCTGTGGTAGACGCCGAGAGTTCTCGGGTATCGCGACACATGCCAGGCGATATACTCATCAATTGAACTCAGGCGATACCGTCCACCCCGTGGCGGTTTGGCATTGGTCTTTCCCCTTGCTGTTTGTGAGCCGACGGCGGACGTCGTCAACCCACACGACCGCAAGCTCACACTGCAGGATCATAAACTCACTCACGAGCCGTGATGACGCGAGAGCACGCAGGGGAGTGTCGTCCGGTGTCCCAAATTGGGTTTACTGCCGCGCCGTTCCTGTGCCTCGCGGCCCCGGGCTCCCGTTGGGTGCTGGGCGGGCTGGATACCGTTCCTGAATTACGAGGTGATTGACCGTTTACGCGTGATGTGACGCTGATAGCTTGGCGGAGCGTATCGAGCGCCTGGGCGGCATCGGCGCCTGCCTTGTGGCAGGCGAAAATTTCGATGAGATTGTCCGCTGGACTTGGCGATGTAGACGTTCGACGGAGGCGGAGAATGTGGCAGATGGTCCTGAATGTAGAGTAACAAGGGCCTTGATGTTGAGTTGGTGATGATACAGTCCCTGGCAGGAGGTACTGTCGTGTGGCTATTTGTGGCGACGTAATTTGTGGATTTCTTCCTGCTGCTTCTCACAAGAGACTGCTGCGTCGGAGGGAGTGTCCCTAGCTCCGAGTGTGGCGTTACTGGGAACCGTAGAGAGACCGGTTAGTTCAATACCGCTGGGATCTTGTGAGAAAGAGATACGCAGAATGGAAAACACGGTCAGATAGGCGTGGTTATGTCGATACGCGGTTGCCAAGTTCAAGGAGACGGGGACGAGGACGGGCCAAGGTAGACGGGAGGCGGAGACGGCTGCAAGGACTGTGGTTGGTACAGCAAGGAGAGGCTGTTCCTCGCGACGGGGACAGATGCCACTCGTTCCCTTGCCTCCCTTCCACTTGAGTTTCGGAGAGTGACGAATATTCTTTCCACACAAGCTCTGCGAGAGCAAAAAATTCACCAGGACTTGGACGGTTGACCTTCTGCGTGGGTGGCGAGTTTGCGCACTTTGGGCGCTGATCCCCCACGTCTCACAGTCAATGGTCCGTGAGAGGAAACAATCTGTTCTCGTAGTGGGGTGCATGGTTATGCCTTCGAGAGATGTGAACTCGCTGAATAGCGCGCGTAGGTGTGTGAGGGCTAACACTATCTGAGGTTAAAATCAAGACCTATGGCTAGCACTTACCTCCGACATGTCCGCGACGAGCCTTCTCGAGCTTGTCTCACAGAGCGCTTGGAAAACTCACAATCGTCGTCGCATCGCGGGGATGACAAGACACCACATAGGTTGCCCTTATAAGAACGGCCTTTAAAACCCTGTGTGAGAGGCCACCGTGAGGATGACATCGAGTTCAACTCACCTATACTGTACATATTTACAGCTCGATTGGTCTGATGAAGATTCTTCCAAAATCTTTGCAACTCCAAGCATGCTTCAGTTAGAAAATTACAACTGCCTGAGGACATGCAAGGCATCAATGTCCTCAAGTCGAAGGCCCCTTGCGAATGAATGGAGTATTGTCAACCACCTTCGACTCATCCACTGCTTGTGGTAAAAACGTTGTCAAGCTTTCAGTCCTCCCTGGAGGTTGTCCCAATTACGGGTCGGTTAACCAACCACAGCCTTCAACGCTCGTCTTCAACAAAAATGACAGAGAAGGGCCGACCGACGCATCCCTCAGGTCTGGGAATGTGGTGCATGACTGACCTTGTGGGTGGATGGACACGATGAGGTGGGGTTGGCACCATGTGGGGTGGATCGTGTGGATGACTCACGGAGTTGGCCGAAGGCCACCATGTGTTACGTCTTTATCCCATACAGGACCTTTCTAGGATCTTACCCCCACAATTATATTCCTGAGCGGTGCATGGTCATGATCTTGAAGTGGGGCTGACACGGCGATAATGTCGAGTTGTAGAGTAAAGACATTCTGCGTCAGTCACCGACTTGAACAATTCTCTCACTGATGATTGATTCTCCTTTTGGTATTCCGGGATGATTGATTCTCCTTTTGGTATTCCAAGTGGCCTTTAGCAGTGCGCTGAGGATTCTTCCAGAGAAAAAGCGAAAGTCGAGGATTGCAGGTGTGACTACTTTTATCCGATATAGTCAGCGCCAATGTTGAGAGGGCCAGGACCTACTCCGTTAACAGACCAATGCTTGTCATGTTTGACGCTAACGCTATACTTTGTACCGGACCGGCTCTGATTTAGTCTTACGTCAGTGAAACAAGATCCTCGCCATCGATATCACGAATATGCGCCACAGGTCTCTTGATAACAACTTGCCATTCCGGCATGACAAAACAGCCTGCTGGTCGGCATACAGGTATGTTTCACTGCGACATACGACGGGTACCGAGTGACGATAACGGGTGTAGTGGCAAGACTGATAGATAGTGGGACCTTCATGGAAACGTTCCATAGCTGTGGAATGCTTGCCTGAGTGGGGAATGTTGAGGATTGGAATGTTGGAGCCGTTGGCATGACCTTCTGTTCTGTCGTTGGTTGACCTTGGAACACACCGGTATTCACTCTAATCGGTCGATCTTGGTCTATCGGAATGATTCCAGCTTTTCCAAGACTCACACAAAGAAGCATACAGGTTTGAGAAAGTGTCTCAACTTGATATTCGTGGCCCGGTGAGTATTAAATGAGCTTCTCAGACAATGGTATTGTTGGAGAGAAAATGGCAGCCTTGTCTTCGATAACAACGTTTTGCCGTCTATTGACCGTCTTGAGGAAATTGATACGCCGTCGGCCGTCTGCTGATAGCAAACTCCAGTGAGTTGGTTCATCGCAGAGAGAGTCAGCGCGGGGAACGACATTGTGAAGGTGCATCAGGTCGTAGAGCGCGGGGATAACATCAACCGGAATGGAACAGCACCATCAACCAGTGGTGGACTGCACTTCAATCACCCAGGATGTTAAGTTAGACAGGATGTCACGAGCGAGTGACCAGATCGAGTGACTGGGAGTAAACAATGTGCGATCAGACGCGAGGACCACATCCACCGAAATGACTCCGGGTATTTTGTGCGGGCGCAATTCACGCAGAACTCACGGCAAGAACACAGTCATGTGTCCAGCATCTCAACAACAGACACCGAGGAAAAAGAAACAGAAAGATGTGAAGGTGGGTCCAGTGAAATACATACTTGACCCGTCGACTGTGGGACCAACGTTTACTGACAGTGGCTGCGCCGGCGGCTACCACATGCAGCATGTGATATGTGATCGAGGGCGAGATCGGAGCTGGGCGGTTGATGTGGATCTCCGCGGCAAATGGCTTCGGGGCCGAGGATAGGGCAATGGAGAGCGGGAACTCCACCCACTTCCCGGGACACCTGGCGCCAGATCATGTTCGCGGCCCATTCGTCTCGGCTCTTGGCATAGTGGCTCTCGGAAACAAGTTCCGGATATGTAAGTTCACTCCACCACCTGAAGATAGGAAATAGCATGTTAGTCTCCTCAGACCCACAAGTTGCGTCGAATTGCCTTATTTGCGTCATGTGGGACCCCCTCTCATGTCGCAGCAGAGCCAAGCTTTTTCCATTGCCGCGCATAGAACACGCCCAATCCAGTTTGCACACCTTTCCTCCCGCTGGGGCAGATCAGTTCGAAATCAGCAGTGGGTTGGAAACGCACACGAAGGCAAAGAACAGCACATGACGCAGAGTTTGCGGACAACAGCCTTTGGCATCGAGACATTCCGTGCCCCGTGACGTGTGGAAAGGCACGAATTGTTTGGTCTGCGGTCAGATTTAGTTGGAGGGATCGGCATCTCATCGAGACACGCCCCTGGCATTGCCGCTTTCAAGTTGCCGACTACGTGAACGGTGTCCAATCACCGCCCCTAAACGGCCATTAGACGCCATAATGACGCAGATCCATACAAACAGCCATGTATGTGATATGCCGCCCAGCACAACCGCCGTTCAGTTATGCTCTATGCTCATGCTCGAGCACCTTGTGGTACATTCCCGGCGGTCGCTCCACCTGTTGCTGGGCGTCAACGGCCCTCTCATGTATCGCAATACAGCGTGATAGACAAACGTCAGTGACGTAAGCTCTCCCTGAATACCGTAATCGAAGCTAAGGATCCTGACAAAATGGGCATCGAGAGGGACTCAGGCCACTGTTTCCGTCGTAGAAATGGCGCCGTTCTGGACGCGTCGTTGTGAACCGCAGACCACTTGAACGGCGCTCGCCGCACTTTCTGCCCTCAACAAGTGACTGGATGATCACCATGACGCACAACAATGATTCCCAACACAACGCACCTGAGGAAATGACCCGCTGTTCCGTCCTAGACTTGGTCGTAGCCGTTGTTTGCTCTGTCAGCATACTCACCGATGCCGAGACGGAGTCTCGTCCCCACAACGGAGAGACTCCGACGTTACGTTGGGCAGTCTTCTTCCGAGACGAAAAGATCTGTTACAACCTGTCACGTGTCCAGATACACTTGGCGTTCATGCGTTTCCGTCGATTTCTTGAGGCGTTGAGGATTGTTTTTGGGCCCGCCACCCGATCTGTTATCGAGAAGCAATCCGTGCCACCCGTGCCAATACTGGAGGGATTTCGAATGTCAAGAGGGTGATGTTACGCGCAAATCCAATCCATTTTTGATCGGATAGCAGGTGTGAGATCAGTAGCACAAGCGCAGTTACCAAACAACATGCAGCAATGTAAAGGATGTCAAAATATAATCTGAGGTTCGAAATGAGGTGGTAAGAATTATGAGGGGGCCATAGTCCTCCGCGGCTTTGCCCAGCTCTTGTCCGTTGAATCTGTGCCTGGAAGTGGACATTGTGATGCTTGCATGCTAGACCGCCGACAGGGCTGTCGAGCTGTCGGGTGGTTGAACTCCGCATGGCTCCAGGATCACAGGAGAATTGGACACCGTGAACCTACGTCTTACGTCACGACTGAGGCACCTGAGGGTGAGGCGCATTGCGGACACGACGCGGTCGGCTCGATTTGTCGGATGAATTGTTGGAAACGTGGAAACGCATGAAGTTACTACAGCAAGGTAGTGAAAGAGGTCCTCGAGGAAGGGAGGGGCATTGGTGGGACGTGTGGAGAGAAGCCCAACTTGAAAGGAGCAAGGAGCTGGACGAAACGTGCACAAAATGCCAGATCCACCTCGACTCGTTCAGATGCAAAGCCTTTCGCCCCCCAGGAATCGTCCCATCCAATGATGTCGCGTATCAATCGAACGACAGACAAGCCAAGTGAGCGGCATTTCGAAAGGCAAATTGTCTATTGAGCAGCACTCTGGTACTCTGGAGAGATTGGCAGGTAACGCGGTGGCGGAGATGGAGTGCGATGTGACCAATACGCTGCTCTTCCTCGAGCGATCGCGACACGCGCCTCTTCAGCCGCGAGCACACAAACGATTGAAGAATCGTTTTTCATGGGCTATTGAGCCCCGCAGCTCAGCTGAGCTGAATTCAATACTAGCCTCCTTTCTATGTGAACATCTCTACAGTAGAACGTGTCGAGGAAAGTTGGGAATTGGGAGACAGGGAAGACAAGATGAGCGAAAAGGCAGGCTCGAAAGAGGTTTGGGCAACAACGAACTCGGTGGGCGACAGATCGAAGCAACAACCCTTGAGAAGCCGTGGACACTTGGACTGCCATTGATCTTCCAAGGGAACCGTGCTTGCCGTAGGAGACGACCAACGATACACCGTTCCCGAAACAGTTGAGATCGTTCAGAGGTCTGTGCTGCGAATAAAAACAAAATAAAGAAAACGACAGAGGGGTGTCTATTTGTCGAATGAGTGTGTCGGCGGGTACTCTTGCAAGACCGGGACGTGAGGATCAGAGGAATGAAAATGATGGTATCGATAGATCGAGTGATGAGGAGGAGGAATATATCAGGAAGGATCGGGAGGACAAGACACAAGTGTCACACCGGGATTTGCGAGGTTACTGTACTACTGTTGAGGGATCGCTGAGAGATGGACTCTCAACTCCACTCGTCTCCAGCACATTCCGAGTGGCCATCCGGTACCCCTTTGATCACTAGGATCCGTTCTTGCAGACTGGGTTTCCGGAAACCCACCTTGAAACTATTGTACAACATTTCTACTGCAGTTAGCAGTGAAGTGATGGAAGACGAGGAGAACGATCGAGGTCATGGAGGAGGAAGACTTGCCTGTACGTCCCGGATTGGGGTGGTCATGCTGTTCCCTTGGGGTATAGGGCTCAAGCTGCAGATCACTACTCTCCTCGACGACGTGTTTCTCCAGAGTGTCAAAATACTCGAAAGAAATAGCCAGCTGGAGATTGAAGGCTGATGGAAAGAGGACAGGCTGCGCAAGGCAAGATGGTCGAAGGACGGCCTATGGCGGGTATGGGCTAGAGGTTTTTGGAGTGATGAACGATTGTCGACCGTTACTGCCCCATTGCACGCTTACTCGACTGTTATTGGATTCCCTGGTACATGTGTTCATCAACCCCCAACGATCACACTGGTCAATCTCCACCAGCTCTTTGCTTCTGATGGGCGGAAGATTGCTCCTCCCTCTCTCTCTTGCATCCCGTCTCCTCTCATCCCACTGCATGCCAATCCGTCGATGCTGTCGAGCTACCAATTATTTCACTGCACCCAGAGCTGTGGAACGATGCGCGTACCAATCGCCAGAAGCAACGATGTTCATTGACTTGTCCTCACGACCGACACACAGCGACCGGAATCGCGTCCGTCCACCAGAGGTGTTTGTGGACGTGTGCGACGTCGTGACCGGTTGGGATGGGGCGGCACCCCGAGCGCCACCTCGGCCAGCTTTGTGGACGCGCGGACGGTATTGGTCCGTTGGGTTATTCTCTGGCCTCTGGGGACATGCATGAGTGTATGCCTAATCCCTTGGGTGTCTGTATGCACAGTATGTGGGCATATGTGGGTGCTCGGGGGGGTGCCACACGTTCCAGCGAGGTCGAGAGTTGTCTGGACCAAACTCTCTTTGCGCCTCTGGTACTGGACGTATACAGATCCACTATTGTGCTTTTGTGGCCTGATAGCTGGTGGTGGCGTGCGTGTGTGCGTGCGGGCGTGCGTGCGTTTGGTTGGGTGGCAGTTCCTCGATGTTGTTATTCCTTTCCTTCTTTTTTGCCCTTTCCTTTCTTCATCCTCATCCTCATCCTCAAACTCCTCAGACTCCGATATCCTCCTTTCCCTTTAACTCTGCTCGCGTCTTCTCTTCTCTTTCTCTCTCCTTCTCTTCTTCTGCTTTTCTACATCCCTCTCTCACCCTCCCGCTCTCTCTCTCTTTTAGGTTCTTGTCCACATCCTTTCTGGCTTCCTCTTCATCCTCATCCGTCCTCCTTCCTATCCTCGATCTGTCGTCCTCCTGTCTCTTCTTCCTTGGTGCGCTCTCGTCTCGCCCTCAGAACTGCCGCTGTTCCCTTCCCCCAGCGTCTATCTGAGCCTCATTCCGACCTTGCATTCATCCGTGCCAACATTCCTATCATCCTATCTTTCCCTAACAGCCTTCCCCGCACTGGTCGTCTTCAAAGGTAAGCCACACTCAAACCCCAACAGCGCCTAGTCTCTGCTCTTCCCTTAAAACTAGTTCTATTGTCTAACAAGGAAACAGTGGCACATTCCACGACGCGGTCTCGGAACAAGTTTTGCTACGGGGTCTTGGCTCGCTTGCACTGTAAGTAATCGCGCACGGTCCTTGCGCGACATGATCCCATTCTGAGCGTTATTGGTTCCTGTCTTAAGGAGAGGACGCAGTCTCATCCAGATTGGTCCTACTTCGTGGATAAGAGCGGAGAAGCGACGCAGAAAGAAGAGCATGCCTACATCGTCAGCTGGGTGGGTGTCAGAGGGTAGTGGCTGCAGACGGAGGTCTCTTTTGGCTGGGGTATGCACTGGAGACACGGAAGGAAGAAGCACATGGACTTGCCAGGTGGAGGGCCGCATGCATGAATGCCGGCGGCGCCGAGCGCCGAGGTGTGGCTGTGTCCAGACCTACGACGACAGGCTCTCAGTAGGGTTGCCGAGCTGTAGACAACGCCTACCTCCGCTAATGCCGTTGGCCGGTGTTGTGCCGAGTGGGTCGAGACTCCAGTGCTGTGGGTCTCGAAGTGGCAGAACAATTCAAAGAGAGTTGACGACCGACTTGGGGACATCGCCCGCGTCCACGAACAACACTGCCTCTTCCATGTTCTGTTGTTTTTCCTTCCCTCAGTTTTCCCTATCCTCCCAAACAGTTGAAAATAAGAACATACACGCTGACGGCAAGACTGGGTACAGTGGTTTCCCTCATCCTTTGTACAAGCTTAGTGCGCCTCAACACGGGTTCCGAGATTGTTGGAACCCTTCGTCAAACAGGCACGCGCGGTCCAAGTCCGCGTCCGACTATTTATCCGCCTGGTATCGCTTTTGCTGCCCATCGTCAATTTTTCGACATCAACATCGCTTTCAAACGGTGAGTGGTGGTGATCCTTCGTTTATGTTCATTGTTCGCGTTTCATCACTATCATGATCCGTGGCCCCCGTATTTTGCTCTGCCGGGTGCGTCACCTTTTCACGTCCCTCGATCTTTCTCGGATTAGAGAGACATGGGTGGCCTTTTTCTTTTCCTGTACCTTGTGTCGTGGCCCCTACACTGTAGTGGTGTTCGGCTTTTTGGAAAGCCCTGCAGGAATTGGCCAAAAGAAGGGCAGACAGTGGCTTAAGGTATGCTAGACTGCGCCACCAAAGGTCTCGCCATCGCGTCGTGAGCGGAGCAGCAGCGTCCAGACGCGACGAGGGTTGGGATCACGTGTGAGAGACTTGCATTCGGTACTGCGCCCGGAGGCTCAATTTCTGTGAGGTTGCATGCTCCGAGGCGCTCCGAGAGGGCCAGTTGGGGGACGGAATACCGTTCATCACCCATTGATGGTCCATCCACCGTTGACAGAGCGCTGGGCGCGGAGATACAGTCTGTGGGGAAAGCATCGCTGTACCCCACTGCAAGGCAGTCCACCAGTGTGGTGGCCGGTGGCCCTTGCACAGTTGATCCGCGATAACACCTTTCAACTGGGTATCTCCTAACATTACCCGGTCACAAGGCTTGGAGAGAGATATCCGATGCCAGATCCGAGGCACGTCTTCCACCTTTCTTTGCATGACTTGCAACAACAGCAGCGGCTATTTGCTTTCTTGTCCTGGATTTTGGTTTGCATTTGCAGGAGCGGGTGTGGTCATCTCTATTTCCGAACCCTGTCTTTTGATCGCAACCCAATCAATGAGGTCATGGCAACAAGACAAGATTAGGCAGCGGTCGGCGTGGGACCTTGTCTCCACACTTTTCCTAATTTCCTATATTTCCTACCTGTTCCCGGATTACGCATATGGCGCGGCGGGGTGCCCAGGGCTTCCACCGCGTCGACGCCTTCCAGCCGCACGGTTCCAGACTCTGCAATCTCCAAAGCGGGGCACACGCGCGTGCGCGCTCCTTTGCCACCCCCATCCTTCCTCCTACTCTTGTCGTCTGCGAGCGCTTGATAGACAAACTAAACATGCTTCAGTTTCTGGGGCACAGCTGCGTTGCAAGGTCAGCCAGGACCGGGCGCTGATTTGCAAACGTCGTAACCCTAGTCCTTAGGCCTCCTCGGTCTCAGTAGACCCTCGGTCAGCGCGGCCCGTGTTCCGACTGCCCATTCCACTTGTGGCTTGAGCAGAGCTTGGGTTCAAAAACGTGAGTCTCGATTATTGCCCCTCCTCAATCGCCTTTTGAACAAAGCATTCGAACATTCCACGCAATGCTCATCACCAACAGGCCCCCGCTCGCACACGGTCTATCACTGCCTCAACCACAAGAGTGTTTGATCTCACTGCATACCGGATCGCACGGCAGTTTGATCTCGTTCCGTCGAGCAAGGTCTTCTCGTTCCATCCGCAGCATTCCCCCGTGAGTTGTGCTCCCTTCTGCGTCCCTCCAGCTATGGCCGGCTCTTCTTTTCAAGGACTCGCACACCTGCACCCGAGCCCGACGGCTCAAGCGTTGGCCCTGGACGCCCTGTGTCCTTCATGAAGTTCGGTGTGGCGTTTGGCTCCGCCGGGTGCAGATGCATTTTGGTGTTTTCGAGTGCCTCACAGCCTCCGCGTCTAAACCAACTTGGAAAGATGCATCTTACATGTTTCATTCTGCGAGTCGACATGGTTTGCTGATGACAGTCTCGATAGCACTGCGCAAGTGAAACAGATCGCGATTCCGGCTTGTCGATCCCGATCGATTTCCCCATCCTTCTGACCAGCAGCCTCGGCTATTCGCTGCTTTGACGCCCGTTCTTGGCTGTCGTCTGGTGGCGATCCTGCACGGGACACCGTGAAGAAGGGCTTGTCATCTGTCCTTAATCGACTTCACGCCTTGGGACGCGCTGGAATTCCGTCTGTTCCAGAGGAACTTCGTCGAAATCCGTCCGGATATTGTTCGTCTGGTCTCTTATCCTGAATTTGTCGTCTGTCGTCGAAAAAACACCACTGTAAAACACGGATAACTTTACACATTCAGTCAAATTGTCGACATCCTTACCCCGCTACCCTCTAGCCGATGAGCTGTGAGTGGTAAAAAGGGCACCAGTGTTGTTAGGAAGAGCAAGATGGACATCGGTCGCTCGTCTGGTGACCCAACATTCAGTAGTCGATCTTCTGCCTCCCCACACCGCGCTTCTCCTTATGATCAGCCAGGAGTTACTCGACCTCCGCCTCCACATTCTCGTCACGACCACTATGGCCCACCGCCGCAAACTGGAACCCACAATTATCCCGTGACGGAATGGCCAGATCACGGTCCACGCCCTCGTTTAATTATGGCAGCCTCAGAGAGCACCCGGGGGAGTGTACCCGGTACCTCACCGCGACTGGCGCCCTCCGAACATGAACAGGGGTATCCCATGTCACGAAACTATTCAGATGATTCGCAGCACTCGGCTGCCAGCAACAGTTCCATGCGCTCCAGGGCCTCTGGCGACCGCGGAGGGCCGTATAGCGGTGTGGAAGGTCGTCATGGTCCAGTCCGACGAGCCACCAGTCGGAGGCAGGATCCTTACGAGACCGAGACCGCCACGCTTCCCAATCCTTCTGGTTCTGAATCCCAGTCTGAACAGGCGTCTCGAGTGCGATCACCCCCTCGGCAGCGTCGCACTCGGGTACTGATGACCAAGATGCAATGGACTGCGCTCATGGCCTTGTGGAATCAGGTGAGCAACAGAGTCCGGGCCTTGTATGTAAATATGCCCAGGACTGTAGAGTACATTGGCTTCAATGGTTGTACAGCAGCTGACAGACAGACCATCTTCCCAGCGACTAATGAACGTGAAGCGTTGGCACAGGAGATCGGACTCACGCCACGACAGATCCAAGTGTGGTTCCAGGTATGTCTCTGAAAATCCTCCGGCGGCCATCCATGAAACACCCTGACACAGACAGAATCAGCGACAGAAGCGTCGTCGTGAACGTGAAATCGACGAAGCTAATGTTACTAGTGGTAGTAGCAGTAGTATGCCCCGAACAGCCGAGGCCCCGCCAAACTGGGCCACGAGTATGCATGGCTCTGGGGCCATGACAGCCGAGGCTTCGCCAACATGGATGCCAGGCGGCGCTGGACATCCATCTTGGTCGACACATTCGGGCCCTGTTCAGTACCGCTCCGTGAGCGAAAGTACCGGACATCATCGTCGACGAACCCTCTCAATCACCGACCCCATTGAGACGCACCCCTCTGTTCTCCGAGAAGGGCCAACACCCCAAATATCCCATGCCGGTCCTTTAACGCACGACCCTAGTCATCATTTTGTCCCTCCTCAGCCTTCCCCCTCTTATCCTCACAACCCTCAAGTTCCTACACCATTTCATCGCGACTCAGCACCTTTCCATTCTGGGTCTCATGTTCCTCCATCTACCATGCTGGGTGAGAGTTTCCCGCCACATCCACATCCGTTGTACAGTAGCCATCCCCAGCGACACCCGCACCTTGGTGGTCCAATGCCGGACGTTCATGGTCGCCATTACCCCGAAGAGCGGCCCGACAGCCACAGTCAATTTTTCCACAGCCGGTCTCACGAACGACGTATATCCACCTCAGCACCGGGAGCCCACGCTACTGGTAGCCAATGGGACTCATGGTCCTCGATGCCACTTCATGGACGACCCCGGACCGACAGTGGATTGAGTGTGCCTCGTCCACGGTCGCGGTCAGCTGCCATGGCTGGTGGCAGACCTTACCCCGCTCCGCAAACGTTACCGAGTCGTCAAGAGGTTCCCATTGCGGAGACACGGCGACGTCCAACGCTTCATCGACAGAGGAGTGTCCCAGATAGCCGACCCGGTGCGGGACCGATTTCACCAAAGTCACCATTGGCAGCTGCGGCACGATACCATGAGGGCTCTCGCCGATATGGTTCCCCACTGCAGCCTGTATCTAGCTTGACCACCTCCGGATCTGGAATACCGGACAGTGCATCTTCAGCGCAGACTGGAGCGCTACGGAGCGCAAGTTGCAGCGAGTTGCCACCCACGATGGGACCTTCTTCGCGGGCTCCTCGGCCAGTTTCAACACTGCCTCCATCCCTCAGCTCCTTGGTCCTTGATCGACCTATCGAGCAAACGGGCCACCATGCGTCTCCTGTTTCGCCAATGGACATGCATGGTCTCCATGCTCTACACTTCTCAGAGCCAGAGTCTTTTACGTCTGCAGAGCGCCACCATTCAGACGAGTCGCCAACAGACACCAAGACGTCCAGCTCCTCTCAGAAACGTTCCCCACCCATCGCCAGTCTTGCTCGTCTGTTAAACTAGGACAGAGTGGGACACAGATACTTTAGATTGTCGTCGGCGTAAGCGATACTGGGGCCTTGTGGTCAAGTGATCTTTCCTGTCATCGGTAGGCTGGTAAGCCATTGTAAATAATCTCTCGTCAGCCATCCATCACTGTTACAGGCATATCGATACCGCATTTAATACATTTATTAGGACACACTGGGGTATACCCGACTATCTCTCGGCTCTGATATCTATTCCTTTGGGTGTATGCATCGCGTCCATGTCTTCTTCTTCTTTCGTTCCGAGTCACATCAAAGAGCTTTGAAACTGCGCTGAGCTTCAGGCAATGTGGACAGAAGGGTCTCTGGCTTGATACGTTCACCAGATCATGCAGAGAGCACACCCCACAAGGCGTCCTTCGTCCTCATCTTCAGTGAGACGGCACTTCTCCCCCAGTGATCGCGAAAGCGGTCAGCAGGGTTCCACGGATCTTAACGGCCCGGTGTGGCGCTCGCTTTGGCCACCGTTTGTCCAGAACCCCATGGGCCTGTGCATCAAAAACCCAAAGTAGAAGGGTCGAGACAATTCCCCGTCCCGTCGAGAACGAGGCCAGGGGGGATTGGCAGTCATTGGCGGTCTGTGCATCTCGGACATTGTACAAGACGATCTGGCGCGTGCTCGGACGTGGCCCAATTTTTTTTTTTTTTTTTTCCACCAAGCTGATCCCCCCAAAGTCCGTCCCATGGCCCGATCTCTCGAGGGCGAGCTTTTCTCTGTCTCTTTCCAATTCTCACTGCCGCTCTCTTCCCCCGGAGCACAAATTTTTCTTACTTTCATCCCCATCAAAAGCAGCATCAATGTCACCGGCAGTTCGATTGGTGTGCGTACCGTTACATACGCGTGTAGTGAATCACGCAAGTGTGCTAGACGGCTCAATAGGCTAAAGCGCTAAAAGTCCGCGTCCCATGCGCGTCCCAACGCGCCAACGTACCACAACGTACCAACCGTTCCCGGCAGACAACGTAAACGTGGTCACACGCGGTCCGCCGGTCCAGTCAACCAGGTGGAGGCCGGAAGCTGATTGGCTCCCGGGCCGAGTGGCGGTAAGGACATTCCCGGAACAGCTCGGAAATTGCGCCTCGGAATCGGAGATGCGGCGCCGCAGCACCGAGATGGCGGCGGAGATGCGGCGCCGGGTACGCCGGACCGTTCAGAATCAAATCCCACGCATGCGGCCCACTCCCCTCCGAGGCAAACAGCACCAACACCCTCTGCTTTGGTGTCGTGGCCGCGGGCGAGGATCGCTCATGCCTTGGTCGGTCGGCTGGCTGATGCACTCGCTCGGCATCTCGGGTGACTGACCAGCTAGGGTGGAGATTCTCGGATGCAGTAACCGCTTGCGCGGTCCCTATCATGTCGGGTCTCCGCCTCGGGCCATGCCGTGTAAACTCTGTTATTCCGTCGTCTGGAGGTCCCCAGTCCGGCGTCGTTGGCCCCCGTCGTCCCGCCGTCGCATCAAGAGATCGAAGCCGCCAGTCTGCCAGTGCTCAGTCCGTGTGTCGCGCAGCCCCGTGCATACTGTCAACTGTCGTCCGATGTCTCACAGCCTTGCTATCCAATCTTTTTCATCGACGATAAAGGTTTGGGGGTGTTGCTGACATCCAGTACCTCCCGGACGACGTGTCTGACTGAATCTCCCAGGTGACCGACCCAACCGGCGACTGATAATTACTGCCGCCATTCCATGACTCAGAGGCACTGCGAGGGTGAGTCAACCCAGCAGCAATCGCATCCCACCCTCAGGGATTGGACGATCTCTTGTTATCGGGGCATGTCACCACCACATCATATACCGTTATTTCAACACCATTCATCAGGTACTGTCTCAGAACAATCTCCTCAGGCCGTCGGGCACAAGCTGTGCATGCCCTACCCCAGAGTCGTCGTTCTTGGCCCTTCCCGCATCACCTTCCGATTTTTCCCGTGCATGAGTTGCATGGGCCGCGGTGGCACGTGAACGCTCAATGCCCGTATGCCGTACACGATCGAAACCCACGATCATGCTTAGGCTATGACGTCACGCTCGACGGGGACCCCGACTTCCACGTGTCGTCCCGAGACATCATCATTCCCGTTGGGGTAGATAAGGCTTTATCGATAAAGGTGCAGGGGGCGCAGAGAACCCCAGAACCCTTTGAGATAACAACTGCTGACTGAGGTCTGCCACCGCCCCGGAGTGCGGCACAGGATGAGAAAGTGATATTGGTATTTACTGAATTTTGCAGGGTCCGATGTTTGAGATTTGGTATCTGTTTTGACCTTTGGTACTAACTCTACCAATGACTTGACCAGCGCCACAGGTCTTGGCATAGACCCACCTGAGATAGGATGTGAGGCCACCACCAAATTCCAATCTCGGAGGATCAATTCCTACGCTCGCAGTCTACGAAAATGATATTTTGGATCACGAAGGTTGGAGGAACTCACATTTGGATGATAGGGGGACAATTGGACGAATGTTCGCCACCCATAAAGCCTGGCGCTGGATCCAGGCGAGTTATCAGCACCATTGAGCGTCACATCGGACGTACCCAGCCGTATGGGACTAGGCGCAATTATTGCTGACGTTGGTCCTCGCCCACTAGATCGTTATCCCTCGGCAGCGATGGAGGCGACAGAACAGATAGCCACGGGGTGGAGGAAAGAATGTCCTTTATCAGTTCGAATTCTGAGATCAGGCGGTTTTACTTACAGCTTCGGTGGTTCAACAGGAGGGCATCGATGCTAAGCCGAACATCAACAGCCTGAGAATTGGTCTTGACAGTGTACGATACGATTGTCCTCTGGTTCGGATTGTGTCGAGATCGGCCGCCGTGGATGGGTGTCTTGTGTCGGCGTTTGAGTGGTCCGTCGAAAGACGCCTGGCGAGGCACCAACATCCTATCGTCCACGAATGGATTTGATAAAATGTCGAGTGGTTGTCGGGGACTATCACTACGTTGAGTGAAGTTGACCGGAGATCCGAGTTAGAGCCATTCGAAAGCGCACGACGGGCTCATCGAAGGGCGCGTAATATGTTCAATGGCAGCACGCCCACCCTTCCGATAGTGTTCCTGTCTTTCTTGGGATGGCGTTTACAGTATGATATTCGACGCGCCAAGGACCAGGATCAGAATTGTGGGAATCTGCCTTCTCCCGTACGCCTTTTATCGAGCTCTGTTCCCGGCAGCATTGTTCAAGGTGCAGTCCAAAAATCTACCCTGGGGCGCCGAGTTGCGACAAGGCAGTTGCGCTTCGGGTGGGCAATTACGCGCCCCTTCCCGACATGGCTGTCTCGACCTCACGAAAGAGCGTGTCCGACATGTAAGCTCCAACTTCCATTCGTGCCCAGTTCCACCCAGTTCCAGATGCCGGATGCCGGCAGCTGGGTGTCTGAGACTGTCGACATGAATGGTCATTTGAATGCTGGCCATTTACCTCCCCCCAGCTGCAGGGGACGCATCTGTGGGATCCAGATGGGGCCAGGCGCGATCTGATGTGTTGTGATCAAAATGCGCAAAAGCCAAAAGTGGGGGGCTAGGAGTACTGGGCTTCAGACGAGGACGAGGAGGGTTTCGTTTCATTGGAATGACAGTGCGGGCCGTGAGCTCAGGCTACCGAGTTCGATCGTGTGTCAGCCCTGACTTATTGAGGATCCCAACTCCAAGGCCGTCGAGGAAATGACCTTTACCGAGGAAATCTGACTCGAAGATGTTCAAGCGGCGTTTCTTCACTGTACTTTCTCGCTCAGCATGACTTGCTCACGCTCAAATTGCGGCGACTTTGGTTTGAAACAGAACCTTCCAAACGGTACGTCTAGGGAGGTTGGGAGGTTGCTCACGTCCTAGGAGAGTGGTTTATTAGGCACGTGTCGCGGATGGGACTTGTGAAGTCCACCCTTTGAACACGGCCTCGACAAGGGAAGCGAACAGCGTGTGATAAATGACCTCCCCTCAGAGCAAGAGAGGTTGTCCGTCGGGGATTCCTCCAACAGATTGGTGTCTTCAATGACATCGTCGCGACAAAGTACGAGGTATAAATAAAAGCGACAGCAGCGCAAAGATCAAGACGGTGGCCCTGGGACGGCACGATGTAGATGGGAGGGGCGTGGGGCAAGCAACAGCGGCGACGGATCACTGTCCAACGTCCAACAGCGTCTCCAGCGACCCAGTTTCTTCCGTGTCCCCGGCATTCCAGTGTCAAGGTCTCCACGAGACACGCTACGAGACAAGCGAGTTCGACGACAGTACTTCATCGCGCAGCCTAGGTCCGCCTTTGGCCTTCTTGAGCACTGAACACAGAATGGGGACCCACAGTGGACTGCGAGGACCGCAGTTCCACAGCGTCGTGGTCCAGAACCCCGCAGTCGGGGGGTGGAAGATATGGCTTTTATGCTATATGCTTCTTTACCTTTCCCCCTGACGTCCCTTCCAAGACTGCGCCGACTACGGATGCAGACCGCCGAGTCTGCCAATCTGCCGCCGAGAACCTAAAACCCCAATTACTCGAAAGGCGTGGACACTACCAAAGACGAAACGACGCCGCTGAGAAAGGCGCGTGCTCTACATCCGTTCAGCGCGTCCCGTGCAGCTCCGCTTTGGCATGACCAGCCACTCTGGGGTCGGTCGGGACTGTGCGTTTTGGGTCCGACTGGCTCGATGTGCCTGGCAGTCTTACAGCACAGCGTCTCGTTGCCCATGTATGAGCAGCTGTGCTCTGGACCCGCTCGGGATAGCACTGGGGCCATCACGGACATCGCCGCAAGCGGGGACGGGCCCCCTGTCGCCCCCAGTAGCTGAATACAATACAGTACAGCCCGGATTGATGGTCCGAAGGTGCCACTGCATGACTGGCGTGAGGCTGACTAGAACCGGAGATCTCCTCACTGTCTTCGGTGTTGGACAGCTTACAGCCACAAGACAAAATTCCGCTTCTCAGCGCTCTGCTCAAACTCCAACTAGTGGCCATACTGTGACTGGGGCTGGTTGTCTCGACATGGTCCGGGTCCGTCGAGCGGTAGGCCTTCTTTTCACTGGTACGGAACGCAGACTCTACCCCGTCCTCATCATGGAAAGGAATCTAGCTCACCGGCAGCCACAGCATGTCTCGCACAGATCGTGGCTGTCAGCGGTCGCTGCTGGCGAGATCAATTTCACGGGTCCATAAATCCATAATCGCTCACACAGCATCCACCACCAGTGCTCTACCACGACAGTATACGCTCCCTGTGGCTGATCGGGCCCCATTCTCGTGCCTAAAAACCAGCGTTCCACACTGGTGGGCGGCCCCACTCCGGCCGTATCCCATTGTGTGCTGGCGGTGGATCAGCCACCGGGCGTCGACAGAGGAATCCCACTTTGCAACTTTCTAGTCGTAGTGGGTCAGCTTGGCGGCACTGGCGGCGTACGCGTTGAACTGAACCCTAACCGCCCTTAGTGCACTTTTAGCGGGTATTCTGGATCGCGTCGTTTTCAGGGTCGTGTCGCGACACTACGGGTCCGCCCTTTCATCCCTACGACAGAACGGTATGCGGTACAACGGTACAACGGTACAACGGGGGCACTCAAGCGGGCATTCGGCAGGCGGTGCGTACGTACAGCGGCGGAGAGGCTGGTAGGAGTGCGTTCTACGCGACGTGATTCTCCCCGCCGCTTTCGGACACCCACCATACACGATAGCTGGCGGTCCGCAAATCTTCGTTTTACAAGTCGCAATCTGCAATGCCGACATAGGCCGACTCGGTACAGCATGCATGCCGGCGGCGCGTACGCGGGGTGAGCAGCGTTCACTGTGGGTGGTCGGGGGCGTGTCAGGCCGTGCAAGGGGCGCTGACCCGAGTCCAACAAAGGTACCGACCGCAAACCAGCCATCTCGAGGTGGACGCCGGAAATGTTGCCGACCGCCCATTCCCATTGGACCTTAATCATGAAATGACATGAAATGACATGAATCCGACCAGCCACCGGGTGTCTTCGTGAATCGTCGTGACCATCGCGACTGGCATGCCAGCAGAGCATGTGATCCTTTTGTGATTCTTGCGATCCTGTGGTCCTGTGATCCCTGCAAAATCTCTGATCCTGCAGCTGTAATTTACTGTCGCGCGGGCGCGTCTTCTTGGCTTCCCTTGTTCCCCGACCAGCCCTGCATGGAAGCGCCATCTCTTGATCTCGGGACAGGGTTTCCTTGGAGACTACCCATGAGCACAGACAGCTGAAGGGCCGAGCGCTGAGTCCAGCTCTAGCTCTAGCTCCGGCTCCAGCTCCAGCTCCGAAAGACATGGCGGCTGACGGCTGCGGTGCGCCGGCTCGCTGGCCCAGACTGCAGGAGCCATCTCGTCCGCAGTCTATATAACTGGAGCAGCATGGTGTCTCTTCCTCTTTTCCCCATCCCTCAACAGATCAACCCACGACGTGCCGGCCCACGTCTAACGAATAAGTATTGAGCCTGGTTGCTCACCACCGAATCGAATCGCCTAGAGCCTGGTTGCTCCTCCGCCTCGACACGCGCTAATTCATTGACCTGTTAACGATCCTAAGCCAGGTGCTTCGACATCCCCCCATTCCCCCATCCCCCATCCCCCCTACCCTACCTACGTACGCTACGCACGACACGATAATGATCCGCCAGCTCGTCCTCGCCCTCTTCGGGCTTCAGCTCCTCGGCCTCGCGGGTGCTGCCCCCGTTCCCCGCGGTCACAGTGAGTTAAGACCTTTCAAACCTCCGCTGACCCCCAGACGAACCCCGCTTCGACGACGGTCTCTGGAACCCTACCAAGTATGACAAGCCGGGACTCTCCAACGGCCCCACTGCGCCGGCCCCCGCGGGCCCGCAGCCCGCCACCCCAACTCCCCCGCCCGTCCCCGACATCCCCATCCACCCCGTCGGCGGCGTCAAGGGCCCCCACAACGTCATATACACCCTTACCGGCGGCCTCCCCTCCAACCTCGGGGGGTTCAACACGCTCATGCTCGCCTTCTGGACGACTGATGGAATCTTTGGCGCCGCAGCCGAGTGGGCTGCGCTCAGCCCGCAGGACCGCGCCGCTCGTCTCAACGCGTACCACGACGCAGGCATCAGGGTCATGGTCGCCGCCTTTGGCGCAAACGACCTCCCCACCGGGCGGGACCCGGTGGCCGTCGCTGCCCAGATTGCCGACTATGTAAACTCGTACCAGCTCGACGGTGTTGATATCGATTACGAGGACACGGCCGCGCTCTACGGCGGCTCGGGCGCTGGGTGGGTCTCGACGCTCACCCGTGAGCTCAAGAACCGCCTCCCCGGCAAGCTCATCTCGCACGCCCCGCAGAGCCCGTACTTCAACTCGGGCGGCGGCTACGACGCGGTGCACGCCGCCGTCGGCGACCTTATCGACTTCTACAATGTGCAGTACTACAACCAGGGCGGCGACGAGGGATGCGCGGCGTCGATCGCCGGCGTCAGCCGCCTCCTTGCGGCTGGCATCCCTGGCGACAAGATTGTCTTCGGAAAGCCCCTCACCCCCATCGACGCCAACACTGGATACTTGTCGCCTGCTGAGCTGGCGACGTGCCTCAGCAACAGGCCGGACGGCTGGTCCGGATCGGTCATGTTCTGGCAGTGGCATGAGGGCGATGCGCCCAACATGTTCGCGGCCATCGCTGCCTAGACGCCTTGTGCTTGGCCTAATCCGCGACTCTGCCCCCAATGGACATTTTCTGAAATGCCGCGCCTGCTTCCGACTTCGAAAGTTACCCACATACTTCTACCCAACATAATCCTTATACGTCGACTAATTTTCCGTAGAGTCCATAGTATATGATGCATAGTATGTTGCTGCACTGGAATGGGACGTGTGCAACGGGTGCATGACAGCTGTACGAGAGCTGGTGTCGAGCATCGTCACAAACCCCTACTGTTCTGATATTATGACAACGACACATTCTCAACCCATGTCCATAACGGCGAAACCCAAAGCGATCCTCGACGCCTCTCACAAAAACACAAGCGAGACGCAAGCAGCCACCACCGTCATCGTGGCCGCCCCGATCCGGACCCCACCGCTCTTGGGGCTGTAAGGGTTGACCGTGGGATTCGGCGGGGGTGAAGTGAGGACGCCGGGCGCTCCGAGCACCTTGCTCGGCCCGTTCTGAGAGGTGGACGCGGAGCCTGCCGAAGAGGACGGGGGCCTAGCGCTGAGTGTCACTGGTGATGGATCGGGGAAGATTGCGGGGGTTGGGATCAGAGTTGCTGATGACGGCGCCTGCGGCGCGCGGGGCTCAAGTACCAGCGGAGCAGGCATGTCACCACCGCACACAGCGGCCATGCGCGCCAGTGCCTCGCGGACGTCGGATTCGCTCGCGCCGCTGCCGAGCATGTCGCACTGCACGCAGGCGGCCACCTGGTCCCAGGTCTGCAGTCAGATTACTCCATTCGTCCAGCTCGGGCACTCACCGCGCAGAGGGCGCTGCACCCGGGCTTGGATGTTGCGGAGGTGCACGCGTCCAAGAGAGGGAAGAGGGCGGCGCAGCGCACCTGGCATGCGGGGAGGGTGGATGCGAGGATAAAGCTCAGCTCGTCGGCGCCGTGCGGGGCGTGGGCGGCAATGTCGGCGGCGAGGATGGGACTCGTGGCCACGACTGGGGTAAGTGCGTTTCGAGGCGCGCTTCGACTTACGGATCGCGGAGAGGAGGGCGAGGATGCGCATACTGTGCTAAGAAACGGAGAGGGGAGAGTGGAGAGTGGACGGAAAGGGCAGCGTCAAAGTCACCAGCCCAGGCGGTCCTTTATATACACTGCGCGCACAGACCCCTCAGGCAGCCCAAAGAAGATGCAGAGCACAGCTCACACATGATCGCGCAGCGTACTCTGCGTGTGTACAATACGTGTCTCAGCCGCTGTCCTCATGTCCGAGCTCTTTGTGTGGGTGGCGCTGTGTATAGGATGTTTGTGTCGATTCATTCTTTGTTATTGTTTGTGGATTGTGGATTGTGGATTGTGGATCCACGCTGGATCACCAGCACGGTTCTGTGTGTATCTGGATACAGCGGAAATGCGGAACTAGAGAATCGCAAGCCAGATCCACCCCACTCCGGCGCGAGGCATCATGCACACCTCGACAACATCCTCAGCGGACCGTGCTCGCCTGGCGCAAAAGTACCAAGATGCCCCCTGAGTTATGGCCACATGTTCGAAGGATCAGAGGGTTTGGCCCGTGGCCGCACCGCGAGGACGAGCCGCAGCGACACCATCATCCGCGATCGCGCTTCTCGCAGTACAGTGCCTGACGCCGGTGTGCGCAGGACCCGGCGCTCGGATGGGGGCCTTTGGCAGGACAGGTGCGTGGGGCCTCCAACTCGGACGGACATCAGGCCCCGTGGGGTACAGAGTGCACCTGCAGCCGCGCATAGGAGACGCTGGCCGTTTGTAAAGCGACTTGTTATTATGTCAGTTCCATAGCTGGCCGGTCAGTGGGTCCGCCCCGATCAGATAATGTACATTATGCATCGTCTCCGTCCGAGATATCCCACTTCCTACTGCTGCCGCCCCGCCCCGCCCTCAATCCGCCACACCTTGATGACTCCACTCCGGTCCGCGCTGACAACACAGGTACTGAACGGCGTCTCAACGAGGCCGAGCGCGCAGATCGAGTCGTAGTGTGGGCGCAGTGGCTGGCGCTGCGAGTTGGCCGCGTGCTGCTGGGCCGTGCGCTCCTGCGTGCCGGCCAGCGGGCGGGCGTTTGGCAGCGTGTAATACATGCTTGGCGAGTTGTTCACCGCTTTAAATGTCACGTCCTTGTCCCGCGGGCTGCCGCATACCACGAAGCCGTCGCCTGGCCGCCCGAGGCCCCAATACCGGATCACCCTGTCGTCTCCGGCAGTAATCACCCACCCGGGCTTGACGGCTCCTTCCTCCAGTCGTGAGGGGGTCAAGGAGGCGAAACCGGTGCCCACGAGGAGGGACTGCACGGAGGGCTCATCGACGCTGTCATGCGCAACGGAGGGGACGCCGCCGCGCCCGCCCGCCAGCTCGGCAATGAGGTCGGACGGCGTCTTGAGCACGTCCCGAGACGGAGGCGGCGGGGCGCGCGATGAAGGCCGGCTGGATCGCACCTCGAATACCTCGACGAGCTTTGATGTCTCGATATCGTACGTTTCCACCAGGGGCGAGTCGCTATTCGGCTCGGGGTCATCGCGGTTGACGCTCGCCATGACCCATCGGCCTCTTCCTCGAGTTGGATGAAGCGCGAGCGCAGTTACGCCGCTGCTCGCTGCCCAAGACTTGAGGAGCAGACCAAATCGCAGATCCCACAGACTCAGTGATCCCGTAACCGTCCCAATCACAATCCAGTGCGTAGTGGGGCACACGGCCGAGATGGGACCAAGCTGTAGGGGATGCTGGTGACGCGACTTGAGCTCCATGGACCGCATGTCGAGGACGCCAATCATACCCGACGACGTGACCACCAGAAGCGACGAGTCTGTTGTTAGTGCAGCTCCTGTGGCACCACTCACCCAGTATGTGCGACACATGCAGCACGTATCCCTCGTCGGGACCACACCGCCATGTGCGGATACACTCTATCCCTTTATATCGGTTCGTGCTGGACCCCGACGACGACACATACACGCGAATGAGGTGCAGGCTGCCGTCCTCGGCGGCAGCAGCGAGACAGTGCGTGTCCTCGATACGGCACATGGTCGCGATCGGCGCGTCCATGCGGTACGTCAGCCTAGGCTTGCCGGATACGCTGCGCTCGAGGCGCGCATTGTCCCAGATGTGAATCGTCGAGTCCTCCGAGCTCGTCGCAAAGAACAAGTGGTCGGGTGACGGCACAATGGCGGTGACCGCGCCCGTGTGGTGCGGAAAGTGCGCAATCATAGTGACATACTGCGGCGTTGAGCCCTTTGGCCGCGGCCCGCGCTTCCTGTGCGTGGCGTGAACGCGCGGACCGAGATCGAGTAGTGGCTCGCGGTAATTTTCCAGATCGACCTGCTCGAGGAACGCCCGCACGCCGGGGTCAGCACCCTCGTACGTGCTGCTGTACGGTGCGAGTGGCGCGCCAACTGCCGCAGGCTGTGACGGTGCAGACGCCACGGGTGTACTCCGTCCAGACTGAGACTGATCCGGAATGGCCGTTGACCCTATCGCAGTTGCGTTCACAGCTCCGATCGCGGGCGCAGCCTTTGAGTCGATGCGATGATGTCGTGGCTTTGGGTTTGTGGGGTCCACTGTGGATGATATTGCGGATTCGGCGGGACTCTCCGGCCGGGTATCGCTCGGCAGGTCCATGGAGGCCTGGCGATTCGTTTCTAGTGCTGCAAGCCGCTTCCACAGCTCATCCGCCGGGCTGTCCGCCGTCCCTCTTGCGCTGCGGCTCGCAAACGACGTGCGTCGGCTGGGTGTACCAACGAGATCTGGCCGGAGGCGACGAAGGCCGAGCTTGGTCTCTGATACGCCAACAGTGCGAGGCGAGATGAACACCGTTTGCGGAGTGACGCCGAGATTGATCAGCGAAATAGACTTGCCGGACGTGAGCGCCGCTTCAGCAGGTGTTGGCATGTCTGCGCCCTCCCGACTGATGTCAGCTAAAAACAGAAGAACCTCGCAGCTCACGCTCGGCTCGCCTGTGCCTGCTTAACGATAAACTCCTTCATAGCCTTGATCTTGCGCTCGTCCTTGGCAGAGATGCCCTTATCCTTGAGCTGCGGCTGGTCGTGCCCGAGTTTGGATGTCGCGACCTTGGTCAGCGTCGACTTGGCGGTCGCGCGGCTCGGCGTAATGTCCCAGAATCCCGGTGGCGACTTTTGCAGCGCCGCCATCTTTGCGTTCTGGAGAGTGGAGCGCGATAGCTGGGGTCAGGGGGGGGTCTGATTATCATTTACTGTTCGCAACCAGACATACCGGCGGAACGAGGGCGGAGAGGATCGAGTCTTCGTCCAGCGTCACGACGTCAGCACGGAGCGCCTGCCGCACAGATGGGTAGAGGATGCACCACGCGTCGGCAGTGGAGACCTCTCTTGCGGCCGCGGCGACAAAGCCCGCAGTGCCCTGCCGGATCCATGTATTGGGATGGTAGAGGAATCCCTGGACCGCGACAAACACGTCCCATATGCGCATGCGCGGGAGGAGCGAAAGCGAGGTGAGCGCCGAGAGTGATGCAATCACACGTGCAACGACGACCTCCTCGGGATCTGGCGTCAGTAGGTTGGTGGATGTACTGGAGACCTACCAGCAAGGGCCTGGAGCATGAGCGGGAGGACATACTCCTCCACGGCCTTGACGCCGATGAACGCGCCGACGCCCACAATGCCGTCAAAGAACGCGAGGCGGAGCTGCCAGTCACGGTCGTTGAGGTACGTCATCATATGGCTGAGGACTACCTCGGATGACTTCTGGCGGCCGAAGAAGAGACACAAGTCCGAGATGGAGGCGAGCAAGCTACGCTTTACGTTCGCAGACGAGTCGATCAGCAGCGTCGTCGCCTGCTCCTCCACTACTGAATGTATTTCCGCAAGCATGCTGTTGTATTCTGCCTCTGTGATGTGGTTCCCGTCGGCGGCGGGTGTGGCTGCCTGACTGAGCTCGAGCATGCGCACCGCCTCATCCGCCAGACGGACGAGTGCGCGTGCGTAGGTCGCGCGGACGAACACGTCCGGATCGCCCGCCAATCTCCGTGTCTGCGGGAGGAGGTATTCTGGGATGAACGTGCAATTGTGCAGTGTGATGGATTGGACCGACTCGACGACGATGACTAGCGTGCGACAAGCTTCGGCGCGGACAATCGGGACCTCATCGGAGAGAAGCTCGACCACAAACGGCACGATGCGGTCCACCTTGTCCTCGTCCATTAGGTAAGGGCAGAGGTTGAGGAAGAGCTTGAGGCCGTGTAATCGTGAACTCGGCGAGAGGCAGTTGCGGATCGAGGACGTTACGATGTTTAGCAGAAGCAGCGCAGGGCCATCTGCTGTAAGTTTATGACGCTGCATTCTTAACTTACTCTCATTCACGCCCTTGCCTTCGAGATGAACCGAGATGCTCTCCCATTGGTCCAGCATTGTATCGATTTTGGTGCCCGGCAGTGTGCTCACGCGGGCGAGGAACTCGTCCGTCGGGGAATCCGGGAGCTCGCTGAGCTCTGTGACATAGTCCATGAGGAAGGTGTAGAAGTACTCGGGGAAGATGGTGCCGCGGTATGTCGCGAGGATGCGGTCAAAGCTGGGGCGCTGGGAGGGTTCGCGGGACAGCATCTGCGCGATCATGTCCTTGACGTCGCGGTCTTCGAGGTTGTCGAGAATACCCTCTAGCCCGAGCGTTCCGTTACGATAAGCAAACAGCTCGCTTAGGTTGAACACTGTCCGGCCGTCGGTCCACGTTTCGGCGAGTACGCAGCCGGTGGAGAACACATCCATCTCCTCGGTGACCTTGCCGTCGCGCTTCTCCCACGGCTCGGCGTTCGACGCGCTCCCCGACTCGGAGATGGATGCAGCAGCGGCAGCGACGGCCGACGCAGCCTTGTCCCGCGCGATCTTCGAGTCCATCTCGTAGAACCGCTCCGGGGCGATATAACATGTTCTCCTTGCCGACGAGTCGAAGAAGAAGGAAAAGTCTGACGGGTCATCGAGGGGGAGGTAGGTCGGCTTGAACGAGGATGAAAAGTCGGTGAGGAGCACAGTGAGGTCCGACGTAATCAGCACATTGTCGCTCTTGATGTCCCCGTGAGCGACCTTGCGCATGCGCGCATCGCGCAAACACGTGAGCAGCTGGAACGCAATCCACTTCTTCTCAATGTCTGTCAGGTACGGCTGCGTGCTGCGTGTGAGCTCCGGTCAACTTTAATCCAGCTCACCTCAGGCGGTCATACAGGCTTGAGCCAACCCATTGACGAATGAGATATCCTGCCTTCTCCGTCTCGATAAACGTCGCGTATGTGTGCACGTTGTGAATATGTGCGAGCGTTTCTCGTTCGCCTGCCGTCAGCATGAGTAATCACGAAGTTGGGAAAGGACGCCTCCATCACGCATTCCCGCGACTTCCCCAGGTCCATCAATGAACCCCCTCTCGATTCCCCTTGACATTCCCCCGCCTTGTCCACATTTGCGGGCACTACGCCCTCACTCACTCTTCAATCTCCGCTGGATGACGCGCAGGGTCATGCTAGGATCAGGCTTGATAAAGATCTTGATCGTGAGCGGCCCATTCTTGTGCCGCGCAAGAATCGTCTTGAGGAAGCGGGACGACGACAGGCTGTTGTCAGCGAAATATCGCGGGGGGTAAGGAAGACAGATGTCAGACGATTCCTCATCTGTCCCCAGTCGCGCGGGACCCACCTCTTCTCATAGGAAATGTCGTTCCCCAGCTCGGTGACGTACGAGTCGAGCGCCGTCGACCTGGTATCAGCACTGGGTGGTAGCGTGGACGTACGCGCGCGCAATGGACGATATGTTGCCCATGGTGCTGGTGCCGCTTGTGGCGGATGGGGAAGAGTGTGGAGGAGAGAGTTGAAAGAGTTGGTCGAGGATGATTGCGAGATGTGTCTGGTGGCGGGGTTGGGTGGAGATGCGGGGCTCCATCCCGATGACGACCAGCGAGCGGCCATTTCTAGTGGCGACGGGAGCATCTGTACGATGAGCTGCCCTTGCCGTTGCCATTCTGCATGTCACAACAACCCAGATAATGCATGAAGTGGTGCTATGGAATGCGATGATGAACGAAGCGCATGGGACACGGACCGGAAACCAAGAGGAGGAAGAGCGATAGAGAGCAACGGAGAAGGAGCAGTGTTTGTCTAATTATACAGATTGGGCATACACGGGATCGACCATGTATCTGAGGGTGTTGAGGAGGCGCTCGGTGCCGCGCTGGATGCCCCAGACGGAGACCTGGCGGATGCGCTTCGAGTTTGCTGCCTCGGAGGAGACATGGTACGCGAGGGCCGAGTAGATCTGCTCGGAGATGGACGACATGAGGCCCGTCTCGAAGAGGGTCCACGAGCCGTCAAAGTCGGAGATGTCGGCTGCGACCTGGCAGTGGATGGGGACGAGGGTGCGGTTCGCGTTGACAAACGCAACAATGGGGCGGATGAGGGCGTTGTTTCTGAGAGTCACATCGGAGGTGAAGATGGGAACTGCGGCCTTGAGGTCACGGAAGCGCAGGTCAATGTCGATCGTGACCTGCCGTTTGTCCTCTCGGGGCATGGAGCCTTCGGGGGCACGGAGAGGCGGACGGGCGAGGCGATGTTGCCCGGGGAGGAGATTGGACGACGCGGCTATCATGTCCTGGAGCTGCGTAAAGTTGTCAAAGTTGTCGCCTGCGGCGTCATCGGGATGCACGCCGGCGGAGATGGCGGCGACGTTACGTCCAATGTCCTCGAAGATGGCCTTGATATCCACATCGTCGTCGTCGGGGTGGTAAGGGAACTTTATGTCCAGAACGGCGTCAAGCTTGCCGGAAGTGAACCACGAAATGACACCCTCATAGCCGGACGCATACTGTGCGTGCTCGAGCGGAAGGCCGTCAATGCGGAAACGCGCCATGCGCTTCACCGTACTTCCAACATCACCAGGATGCTTGCCAAGCTTCTGCGGCATGTGGAGACTGAACAGACAGTTGTCGTACTGGCCAGTCATGTACTCTGCACTGAGCATGTCGTAGAACAGCCAGCGTTTGCGGAAGGGACCGAACGAGGCGTTGAATATCGACACGTTGTACGGCGGCTGTCCGCCAGGCTGGTATACCGTGACCAAAAAGTCCTCGACATGGAACGAGTCGAGCTCGAAATCGCCAGGATATGCCTTGTGACGGTACGCGGCGGGCTCGAGCCTATTGGCCTTGTCCCACCACACAGAGCGGCGGTCAATGACGCCGCGAACGCCCTTCACTTTTGCGCTCTTAACGAGGCCCTTGCCGTCAAGCCATCGCCGCAGGCTCAGTGTGACCTCCACTTCGTCAAAGTTTATATCGAACATGGTGTAATTATCCGCCTCGGCCGCTCGTGGTGGGTGGAGATACGAGTCGGGGGGTACCTCGGAGGAAAGGAGAGGAATCGGAGAAGGGGGAGTAGCCTTGGTGGCCTTGGAAGCCTTGCCAGTGCCTTCCTGGTTCTGCGGGCGTCGCGAGACGTAGACATTCCGGAACGCGATCGTGGACGCTCCCCATTTTGGTACGATTGCGGACTCGAAACTGTATGATCAGCGAGAGCTCGAGGCATGCGTTTGAAAGCTCACATTACGTTGACGCCGGCTGCAGAAGTCAGATAATCCGAGATCCAGCGCGCGACATATTCCTGCATGGACAGCGAGTTGAGGGTGGCAATGACAGCCGCGACGAACGTGGTTCTGGGGTCAGCTCTGCGCGGAGTCCTGTAGCTCACGTTCCAACCAAGATCCACAGCGCTGGCGGGTCAGCATCACACCTCATTTCAGTGACCCACTGTTTCCCACCACAAACCAGCTGAAGAAGGCGCTAAAGTCGTCGGCGTTGAACCTTCTCCATCCGCGGATAGTCGCCCAGCGGAGCCGGATGCGCAGCCGCTCCCACCACGTGTTAGCGGCCTTGAGAAGGTCGTCACGGGAAGGGCGGTTCGGCCCGAGCGACGCCGAGCGCGCAATCAGCCGCCGGATAAAGGGCGTGTAGTCGCTGATATTCGCGGGCGGGAGGAGCTTTTGGGGAAGTGTGAGCGGTTTCGGCGGGGTCGGGGTAGGACTCGGCCCCGCCCCGGGTTTCTGGCACTGCGGGCACGGCTCGCCGGGCTTGTGCTTGTCTCCCGGGTGGTCCTCCGGCTTGGGCGGCGTACTGGCGTTGCCGCGCGCACGGGGAGGAAACTGCCTCGGAATGCCCGGTCGTGGTGGTGGCCGGCCAGGGAGCGTAGTCAGTGGTGTGAGTGTCGCTAGTGGCCGGCTCCTCATTGATGGAAAGGAAGGTGGGAATATCCGTAATCCACTCGCCACCGCCGGCCGCGCGATCGCTATCGCTGCACGCGCGGCGCGCAGAGTGTGCAATAACGGGCGGGAGGCGGACATCGTTTATGGTGCGGTCCAGACGTGCCGCGGTGGAGCGGGACACCGTCGGCAAGCCCTGTTGAAGAGCGGTCGCGACGAGGGTTGGCTATGTGGTGCTCTGAGGGCCGGAGACGGTGGATGTGCGAGTTTTGGTGTCGTCGCGACAACTGACTGTTCTCACGAACAGATGTGAGAGGCGAGTGTCGATGTCGATGTCGATGTTGATGAGGGATATGGTTTGGTCAATAGGGGAGGGTCGTCATCGAGCGCAATCCGAGACTGTTCCGCGCTCTCTCTCTTTCTCTCTCGTACTGATCACTTTCGTCACTTTCGGCATGACTCTGTACAAGGAGAAGATTGTGAGAACCCACCTCCACTCAAAATCACGTGACTTTAATTATCGACCAGCCACTGCATTGACCCAGTTGATTCATTTGTTTCCGCGTTGCTCGCGTCGCTCGTTGACGCTCAGCCATGTGCAGCTTGCATGGCTGGATTTCCACAATTAATATGATGTGTAAACTTGCTGGGATACTTTTTGCCACTGGGAATTTCAGTTGATGATCGCTCGACGACGAACAGCAGGTAGCAACAAGAGATTTGTCAGGCCCCATCGCTTCTCCATCTCTCCACATCTCTCTTGTAATACTACACCACCCAAAAGCTCGGAACACAATGGAGTACGAGCCAGACGCACGCGGACTCGAGTCCTACATCCTCTGCGCGGACTGCGGCACAGTCATCTCCTCCGCCAACGGCGCAGGTCTTTGTGAGTAGGGTGGAGCCGGGGTGAGAGAGCTTGTTAGCATTCACCCCGCCAGCATCATTACTCTAACACCAGGTGTCGGATGTCTGCGCAACTCGGTCGACATCACAGAGGGTATCCCGAAGGAGGCGGTCGTCAACTTTTGCCGCGGGTGCGAGCGCTTCCTCTCCCCGCCGAACACATGGGTCGCGTGCCAGCCGGAATCGCGCGAGCTGATGGGTGAGTAGCGGCAGAAGAGATAGTAAAAGCTGACTGAAGCCATCTGTTTGAAAAAGATTGCCCGGCCGCTGCTCAAGGTGCGCCTGATTGACGCGTCGTTTATCTGGACGGAGCCGCACTCGCGCCGTATCAAGCTCAAGATTACGATCCAGAAGGAGGTGCTGGCGAACACTGTGCTGCAGCAGACGTTTGTTCTCACGCTTGTCGTGCAGACCGGGCAGTGCCCGGCGTGTACGCGTCTTGCGGCGAAGAACACGTGGAAGGCGTCGGTGCAGGTGCGGCAAAAGGTGACGCACAAGCGCACCTTCCTGTTCCTCGAGCAGCTCATTCTCAAGCACAACGCGCACAAGGACACGACGTCGGTCAACGAGAAGCGCGACGGCCTCGACTTTTTCTACACGGAGCGCAACACTGCGATTAAGATGGTGGAATTCCTCGCCGGTGTCGTCCCCGTGCGGACCAAGGGGTCCGAACAGCTCATCTCGCAGGACACCCACAACGGTACGGCAAACTACAAGTTTACGTACTCGGTGGAGATTGTCCCGATTTGTAAGGACGACCTGGTCGCGATTCCAAAGTCGCTCGCGCGGCAGTGGGGCAACATTTCCCCGCTGACCATTTGCTCGCGCGTCGGAAACTCGATCCACCTCATGGACGTCCAGACCTTGCAACAGGCGGACGTCACCGCGCCGGTGTACTGGCGCCAACCGTTCGACTCGCTCGCAACGGTGTCTGACCTTGTCGAGTTTGTCGTTCTCGACATTGAGCCGACCGGAGTGCAGCGCGGCAAGTACATTCTCTCGGACGCACAAGTCACCCGCGTGACTGGCACAGGCCACAAGGCAGATGAGGACGGGATGGGCGACGACGGGATCTACCACACGCGCACGCACCTCGGCCGCTTCCTCCAGCCCGGCGACACAGTTCTCGGCTACCACCTGACAAACGCAAACTTCAACAGCGAGGCGTTTGAGGACATTGACCCTGCGCGGATACCTGATGTGATTCTCGTGCGCAAGACGTTCCCGAACCGCCGCAAGAAGAACAAGACGCGACACTGGAAGCTCAAGTCGATCGCAAAGGAGACCGAGGACAATGCGGACGGCACGACGGGCGCCGAGGGCCGCGGGCGCGGCACGCTCGGCCGCCGCGGCGGCGTCGACCAGAAGAATGTCGAGCGCGACTATGAGCTCTTCCTCCGCGACCTCGAGGAGGACCCCGAGATGCGCGCAGCCGTCAACCTCTACCGCGCCGAGGAGCCGGTTCCGGCCGCCAACGCCGAGGACGGAGATGTCGCCATGGGCGCGGGCGCCAGCAAGCCCGGCAGCGGCATGGCCGGTGGCAAGCGCCGTACCGGGGCTGCGGACGCGGCTGCCGCCGAGATGGACATGGACGACGACATGTCTGAAGAAGAGGAGGCCGACTTCCCCGAGATCGCGATGGACGAGCTGCTCGAGAACTTTGACGACATGGGGATCGAGGACGGCGAGGAGGTGCTCTAGAGTTTGTATGCATGGATCAGACCGGGATCAGAGGGGTTAGCGCCAAGAGCCAGCTGATTAACATTCGTCACACTTGACTAAACACTCTCTGCTGCTTCCACTCATTCATGCACTCACGTCATGCCATGGCTATATACAGGAAATATGACAACACGCCACTTCGCAGCCCAGTGTATCTCATCTCAGAACCATGCTCTCGCAATGTATCTCTTCAGTTGGCCATGCTTTGTTTCGCGCTCACAGACATCACACCCCTCAGGACCATGGTACCCTGCCTACCCGTATGCACACCTTCGGCTCCCCCCCCCCCCCCTATGGCCTTGGGTACCGACCACAGACGCCCCAGTCGGCGTCCCGCGCGCCGGTCTGGCTCTCAACAAACGCGGACAGCTCGCACATAAAGTGCCCATGATACGGCGACGAGCGGCATGCCATGTGGTCGATGTGTGTCGGCGCGTTACTTTCCATCAGCAGCCTTCAGTCTGCTCAACTCACTTGACCAACAAGCGGACATAAGTCTTGCCGAGGCCCGGTTTGGCGGGTTTCGGCCCCGGGCGTTTGGTGGGATACATTCTCGTCTCGCCGTCCGTCTTGCGCGGGCACACGACGCGCTCGACCGCCCACCGCGCGCCAAAGGGCACGAGGTGCGCGAGCACAAAACGCCGCGTCCTGGGGTGTTTTGGGAGACTTCGCGTCGAGAGCTTTGTGCGGAGCTTGAGGGCCCCAAGCGCAGTGAGAATCTCGACCATTTCGTTGTCGTGAGTGAAATCCACAAACAGTCGCTTCCCCCCGTGCGGGAACGTCGCTTCATCCCCATCCAACGTGCGGTTCACCGTCGTGCTGTCCACCGGCGCCGCGTCGTGCAGCCGCGCAAGCAGCTCGTTCACCCACCCCGCCCCCATCACCGAACTGTACCGACCGCCCTGCCCGACGCGGTACCACCGCTCCACGTCCGCGACGTACCCCGCAATCTCCCACTCAGCCGCGGTCAGCACGCGGCACCACCGGCTCCACTCCCACTCGGCCGGGTTCACCCCGCCGCGCACTGTCGTGTCAAAGCCGCACATCCCCGCAATGCGGAACACATCGTGCTCGTCTAGCGGAGGCTGTGGGCCAAGAAGCCGGTTTAGACGTTCTGCCGCCGGGCGCAGCAGCTTGACGACCTTGAGATACTCGTTCCGGCCGGCCGGTGGGGAGAGCGCGTTGAACGCGCGGCACGAGTGCACCGAGAGCGTGTTGTTCATGTGCTGCTGTCAGAGGCGCGCTCAAGCACGTGTGTGATCGGTCGCCCGGGGGCGTATCGCAGGAGCGGAGCCGTTGGTTTCGGTCCCCGTCCCCCCCCCCCCGCGCACTCACCTTGCCCTCGGGGATCACCACGTCGGGATCCAGCCCGCGCGACGCGTTGAACTCGTGCCCGGCGTAGCCCTCGCGCCAGAACCGCGCCGTCTCGGCCACGCGCGGCTGGTCGGTGCTGCGAACGAATAAATGGAGGTTCGGGTATTGCTCCGTATAGCTGCGGCCGGACTCCCATGCGCTGTGTGTCAGTGGGAGAATGGGACGAGCATGTGTGGGGGTATGGGTGAGGGTGGAGGAAGACTTCGAAAACAACGACACGGAGCTCATCCCGACGCTGCCCAGCTCCCCTCCTACGACGCTCGACGCCCAGCTTGCCCGCTAAGACTCATACTCACGCCCGCCGTCCCTGGTCCGTCAGACGCCCAAACTCCCACCCGCGCAGCGTATAGTCTACATTTTGGAGAAAGGCAAACTCGGGCCGGTTGGTGGGAACGCGGTTGGCGCGGTGCGCAATCTTGTCGAGCGTGCCGCGCAGCGACTCGGCAGCGTGCACTGTCGGGTATCGGCCGGTATGTCGGTGAAGCTGCTGTCAGTGGAAAGTAGGGGAAGAGAGCGCTGCACTCTGCACGCTGCACACCGCACGCTGCACTCACGACGGATACCTGGTCGACGTAGCATTCTCTGGGGAGGACGCCTCCCTGCCGCGGCGCCCACGGCGCATATGCACCGGCATTGCGCGCCCACACGCTTTCTCGCGGCTCGTCCCCCGAGAGAATGTCACACGCCCACTTGAACCTACACTGTCCGATGGTGAGGTTCCAGGCTGCGAAGAGCCCGAGCGCGGCGAGGATGGCGAGGAAGACGGCCGGGAAGAGGTACACCGGCGGCGCGGGGTGGCGGGGATGGCGGGGATTACTCCGCCGCCGCCTGGGTGTCTGCGTCGGCGTGAAGGGTGTTGATGGGGAAGGAGGGGTGATGGGGCTGGCGAGGAGAGGCGTGCGCTCGCCGGCGGTCGAGGCCGGCTTGGGCGTGCTCATCATCGTGAGAGTTGTTGTGACTTTTGGATTGGGGGATTGATGTGGGATGAATGGATTGGGAGTGGGGAATGGATTGGCGGCGTATGTGGCTCCCCATTCAGTCGTCTCGTCGAGAGCAATGCAATGCGCAATGCACTGCTCCGCGCTCCGCGCTCCGCCTTAGTTCATCATCATCCATGCATATTGTCAATGCGCCGTGCGTCGTTCATTGCTCTCGATCACTGCATACATTCTTTTATCTGGATATCGCGCCCTATCTCTTCAGCATCTGCGCCACCATGACGTATCCCGGCGGCATCGTGCTCGCGGTATTGTGCTCGCGGCATTGTGCTCGCAGCTTCGCGGCCTCGAGGCCCCGCGGCGCATCCGTATCCTTCTCTACATCATATCCCCCCTAGTCATACTCGGGCACGACGGTACCGAGGCCGAGACGTTCCGCCTCGGTAAGCACGACGCCGGCGATCGCGACATCCTGCACGCCGAGCCCGACAGACTTGAAAATATGCACCTCGGCATCCGCGACGCGCTTGGCGTCCACTTTCTTCGTCACGAGCTCGCCAATCTCGACGAGCTTGTCCGCGGGGACATTCTGGAGTTCGCCGGCTTCGTGGGCGCACGCCTCGCGCGAGTCGACCAGAATCACGCCCGCGCGCTGGATCAGCGCGTCCTCCACCTCGCGCATGTGTGGCTTGTAGCTCCCGATCATGCAGATGTGTGCACCCTTCTTCACGTCTTTGGAAGCGAAGAGGGGCTTGGTGGACGACGTCATGGTGCAGATGATGTCGGCGTTTGCGACGGCCGCGGAGAGATCAAAATTGTCTGACGTGCCGTCCGAAAAGGACGCGACGCCGTGGGTGACGGTCACAGCGGGGAACGCACCCTTGATCGTGGATACGAGACCGAGCGAGCGTCCGGTCTCTTTCCGCGCGACGACGGTCACGCTGCTGATGCTCGGGTAGGCCGCGATGAAGGCGCGGATATGGGCCTCGGCTTGGGCGCCCGAGCCGAAAACAACCAGCGAGGCAGGCGTCGCCGGGCCGAGGACCTGCATCGAGAGTACGGAGCCTGGTGTGAGTGACAAATCCAGGGAAATGACAGAGACAAGGTGATCGCAGAGTCATACACTGCCGAGCAGCATCGCTGATCCCAGAGCAGAAGACGGCAGGCATCCACTTGCAAGATGCCGCATACATCTCCGTCTTGCTCCACTCTCTCCAAACTCACCCGCAGCATTCCTTACCGCCGTCAACTTGCGCGCATTAACCACGGCCCGCACAGCACCGCTCTTCTCGTCCATAATCAGCGTCGTAGCAGGCAGCCCGTCCCCGCCGGCAGTGGGCACGCTGACAATCTTGATGGCCGTCTGGGCCGCCGCGCGGCCAGGCATGAAGAGCATGCTCACACTCGGAGAGGTGAGGACATGTCGCTGCGGGAGCTGGAGTGCCGGGATGCCCGGAGCTGTAGGTCAGCGTGGACTCTCGGGATGCGGTGTGGCATGTTGGACATGTTGGAGATGGAGTTGAAGACGAGTTCATCCCACTCGCACCCCGCTCGGCTCGGCTCACCGTCCTCGGTCTTTTCGCTCGAGTACGCCGCAAACACCTCTTCCTGGGAGCGCACCGCAAGCTGCATGTCCAGGGCGCCGAGCACGGCGTCGACGTCTGCCGCAGTGAGGATCTTGAGCGCCATGGTGGGAGTGTGGGATGTGGGAAGATGCCGAGGTCGTTGTCGTGCGGCCTTTGAGTACTTTGTGTTGGGCTTGCGCTGTTATATCGCCTCGGGCCGGCCTCCACCCGCCCACCAGCGCTTACTTGGCGGGCCGGAGTTGCCGAGATAGCGCGAGCCGGGGAAGTTGGAGTTGGAGTTTGGTCGTCAAAGGCGATGGGAGATGTTCTGCATGCATGTCGTTGTGATGAGGTTGATGATGCGGTACGAGGATCACGGTTATCTTAGTCCAGTCCGAGTTAGAGAAATCGAATGTCAACGACCAGTGAGACATGCACAAAGAACGCTGAGCTGGCTAAGCGCCCCACCCAAGAACCTTAGTGGCGACTGACGCGAAGCCGCCACCGCGAGCCCAATCGCGAGCAACCCCCGACGCGATCAAAGATGAAGGAACGTCCAATGTCGAGCGGCAAGCACGCGCCACGCTTGGACCAGGATCATGGATCACACTGGTGGTGGTGAGATGGGAGATACAGGGGCTGCACGAGCGCCTTCGGATCACCATCTCGCGATCGCAAGTAGCTCGCCAAGATCAACATGAGATTCGATGGTGAATAGGTCAGGACCACTGGAGTTACGGATCACGGGGGTGACAGTTACGGTGCTGAACAGTGACGCTTTCCAGGATATGAGGATTATTGCGGCCGTCTTGTCATGTGGAGATGAGTTCATGGCTCACGATTCATATGTATCACGAGCGCCGGTAATGAGGATGGGAGGATGTACAAGGGCGACAATGCCGCCACTGGGGCCTCACACAATCTCCGAAGTACCTGATTGAAGACTGACATCCAACTGTCCGAGGACAACGCGCGCATTCCGCACAGCTCGCACAGCGCGCACAGCGTACCAATGTACTACATACAACCCGCGACGCCGAGTCCCACTTCTCCTCTCGGTCTCTCGGGTATTGCGCAGCTCCCCGGTCCATCGCGGCATGCACAACTCCCCATCCGGAGCGACGTCCGAGCGGTATTGACGTCGTACAGTATTGCACTCGCCACCATCACGCCGAGGTTCGTGGAATGGACGCGGGCACGGCTGGATCGAGAAGGTCGCCTCTGAGCCTCCTTGGTAGACCGCATGTCGTCCCGTCCGATGCACCATGCCAATTCATCTTATTGCTGCTGTCTCACGCTGTTGCGCGTCACCAGTGGTAGTACTGCTGATTTATTGCATTCATGCAGGGCGGCAATTATCTATTATGGTTTGGCCCTGGACGCGTACAGAGCGGCACAGAGTCGCACCAGAGTGGCGGCACAGAGTCTCTCAGAGCGGCGGACGATGCCGAGAACGCAGACCTTGGGATGAGGGATGAGAGTCAAAAGAGTCGCTGCGCGTGCCGTGATTTCTGGCCCGGCTCGCCCCTGGTGCCCGCTCTACACTGAGCCCTGGGACCTACAAAAGCTCCGACACAGGCTGCAACCGGGGGTTAAACTCTGGCACAGGATCCGTTTTGGGTCTTTGCATCCCGAGTAAAAACTCTAGAATTATAGGAGCTGTAAGAGCGAGTGCCTCGCATGTCTCGAGTGGCTCCCAGCTCTCGGCATGCAGATTGTGTCATTCGCGTCACTGACCGCGACGCAATAGGCCCACAAGAGGCTCTGGCTCGTCTCCACCGACGTTTGTTCCCACGGTCCCAGCACCTGACGGCGAGATGTTGCTTATTCTGTAAAGCTGTAGTTTGTTGTGCGTGTCGTATGCATGCCCAGAAGGCCAGAAATGGTGGGTGATGATCGTGATGATGATGGTGATGAATGGTAGTGTCCAAAAGGAGGACATGCATCTACGCATCCTAAATGCTGCTTGTAGTTGTAGTAGCAGTTGCAGCAGTTGGAAAACATTCGCCAAGAGGAGCAAAGGAAAGGCAAATAGGCTGATCATTCCTCGTCCATCATAATCCCCCCTTCCTTTGGCACAATTACAGAATGATCTGCTACCAGCGCGCACAGACCTTTGGTCGCTGGCTCGCCACCCGCAGAATGGTGAGAATAGCTGACTGGACTAGAGTGGCCAGAGTGGACTACCCGAATGCCTTGGTCTCTCTGGTCCGTCCTCTTTCCGATCATATTCCGCTGCATTGGTAGTGGCGCGTGACTGGTAGCGCAGGGGCAGCAAAGCAGAGCATTGAACATGCACCGGAAGAGAAGCGCGAAAAGGCGGACAAGGGCCAGGAGGCAGGAGGGAAGACACGAAATCTGGACCCATTACTCACCTTCTCCCTTGCGGTCATGCCTGCTTTCCCTCCCTTCGCGCCCCTGCCGTTCCCCCCCCCCTGATTGTCTGCCATTTTAGCGCGTCATTAGGATTGTCACATCCCAGACTATACTGTCCTGCCTGCTTTGCTGCCCCCTCGCCCGCCCTCTGTTCTCATGCCTTGAATTACAATGTATGACTTGTCCTTTTGCCGCCACCCGTGTGTGCACCGCGCCACCACCCAAAGAAGAGTGCAGGATGACTGGATTAGTGTGTCTTCTGCGTGTCTTTGCGTGTCTTGCGTGAGTTCTGATCTCGTGTCTCGTCGTCTGGCTCTCGCTCTCCCCCCTTCTCAGTGTCTGTCCTCCTTCACGCCGTTGGGCAGAGTGTTGCAGTTGTCTACTAGCCGGGTTTCTCATTCTCCCTCTCCTCTTCGTTCTCTCCATTTCCATCTCCATCTCCATCCAGCGTTCATTCTATCATCCACTGCATCCACATCACACATTTTCATTCGCATCCGCATCCGCATCCACAGCAATTGCATTTCTCCTCAGCAAAAAAACACACCTCCATCCAGTCCTCCCATCTCGGACCCCGTCGCCGTCCCTTACGCACACCCACTACTGCTCCTTGTCTGTCCCTGGACATGACACCACCGGCCCAGTTCTTTCCCGCGACCACCATCTAGCAATTTAGAACAACTCTTGAACATCTGAGTTTCCACACGCGATCTGCACTGTACACTTATACACTGCTACCATTCTTATCCACTACTGCACTGTATCCCCCGACGTCGGTTCATCTGACGGACGCGCGCACCGCCAAAAGCGTCAACGTCCGGCGCCCTTCCTCCCAATCCATCCATCTCTCACACAGCGCCCCTGACGCCGCCGCCTTTTAGCGCCCAGCCACCGACGCCGTTTCTGTACCCGCGCGTGCACCCGCAAAACCGTTACACACCGACTCCACTTGGCCACTGGCCACTGGGCTCCTTGTAGACGAAGGCAGGCTGAGAATACCACACGGTATTTTTGGGCTCAGGTGGTATAGAGTTCGAGCAAGAGTACAACAGCTCTGAATTGCGAACAGAGCAGAGCACGACACAACTCACACCTTGTCTCCGGCAACAACGGCCTACTCCATCTCCATCTCCATCTCCACCTCCACCTCACCGCCTCACGTACGTCCCGACCTGACGACCTACCGCACCCCTTGTAGCCCCGCGGCCTGTTGCCGTTGCCGTTCTCGTTGTTCTTTCTCTCCGCGCTTGTCTGTCACAACCTACTGTGCTCCCCTATCCGTGTCTCTGGGCAGCCCTGCAAACAAACTACGATATTTTGCTCCTGTTCGATCCTGGTTTAAACTCCCTTGGGCCCTGCCGTCTGCCCTTTGTTTCCCTCTGCCTCCAGCAACAAACCCCTTTTGCCTCAGTGCCTCAGTGCAGTGCTCGCCGCGGCCATCGTGGTGCGGCAGTAATCCGTCATCTTGTCGGCGCATCATCACATCTCGTGAGTACCGTACGCACTCCGTTCCGCATCACCCATCCTGTTCCGCGCCCTCGGGGCAGTCTTGTGTCGTGCGTCTGCGTGAGATTCCGCTCGTCTCGCCGCCGTTACACCCCGCAGCCCACAGTCTCGCTCCCCCTTTCAGTTCAACTCGTTCCCACCCTTGCCTCGTGGCATCCCTACCCATCCCTTGCACACTTGGACACTCGGCAGCCTCGTCGCACATCATCCTCGCTTCGACACTGGACGACAACGATATCGACAACCTTCCCTTCAGGCGCTTCAGATCTTCATTTTCCGCGTTCGCACCCGACAGCGGCACAAGGACCGACTTGCGCACACACACAAATCCCTATCACATCCACACCCCTGTCTCCCACACGCCCATCACTCCAGTGACTTTCCGCGTCATTGACCAGTGGCCCGTGGGCGTCCGTTCCACCCCCCCCATCCCCTACTCATATCCCTCCCCTGCCCTCTACCTTCATTTCAGCCACACCCTTGGACTGTCTGGTAGCACTGGTCTCCACTGGCCTCTGCGCTCACCAGGGAATCCATCGTTTGCAGAACAAACATTCACCCAGTCCAAACCAAGCGGCCGCTGTGTTCATCACTGTTTGTGCCTGTCCTTTTGTTGTGTGTTTCTGTCTGATCATCGGTGGCCACACTGTGTCCGACACACGACACACATCACACATCTGCTTCTCCGTGACCACCTCCCACACACTTGCCCCCCATGCCCCGCCCTCGGAAGCTTACTCGTCGTCCCAGCCCCGGTCCCCCTGCTGCTGGCAAAACAATGAACGGCGGTGTGTTACTCGAGTCACACTCTCCTTTGCCGGCACCAGCGCTCAAGGCGGAACGCATCACTGAGCACTACGCCGTGACTGCAAAACGGCCGTCGCAAAAGGACAAGTAAGATTGGCATTGGGGATGATCTCTTACTCTACAGAATGAACCGTCAGCTAAAGGTCAACACCGCACTCGAACCGCCCCCCTCCTTTCAACCTGTCCAGTCGCCGGGGTACCCTCCCGCATTTCATTCTGGGCCGCCTCCCCCACAATACCACCCCCATCATGGCCCGCCGCATGGCCATCCAAGCCAGCAGCTCAGCCCACAGTATGCTTCCCACCCGCATGGCCCGCCGCCTCCGAGCCATGGTCAGCTTAGCCCCCAGCAGGGATACCGTCCTTACCCATCTGGGCCGCCGGGTCCCATGACAGCACCCGCCGCGGGTCCGTCTCGCCAGCAGCTTTCCCCCACCATTCCACCGCACATGCACCCCGGTATGGCGCCGTTCCCGCCGCAATGGGACAATGCCTCCGTCGCATCCTCTGCAAGCTCCCACAAGCGGAAACGCAGCGACTCGTCGCGTGATGAAAACCGCACACCACGCTCGTTAATCAGCGCAATAGGGCCGCCGCACGCGCAGTTGCCTACGCCCCCGACAAGTGGCACTCATCAGGCATTATCGGTGCTCCCCGAGGAGGAAGCCCATTATCGGAAAAAGAGCGTCTATGTGACTTCGACGGAGGAAGAGGGTCGTAAACTCTGTTTGGTGCAAAATTCGACGGGCACCGAACCAAAGGAACAAACGTCACTGAGAGGTCCGCCGCGCCTCAAGCACGCAACAAGGCTTTCCGTGAGCTCCACGGGCAAGGCGGCGCTTGGCACCTCGGAAGTGCTCCAGTCCGATCTCGAGCAGCTCGAAAAGGATGCCGACGCACCCAAAACGCCCAACGTCAATGGGAACAGGCGCACATCAGGAGGAGCCAAGGACACCCCTGGCACAAAGGCGGACAAAATGACCCGCCGCCTCTCTGCCTTCAACCTCGCGAACCGGCCTTCGGAACCGATGTACTCGATTCGCCTCGACATGGGTCAAGGCCAGCCGTGCCGAGTTGCTCTGCGCAAGGATCTCGCCCTCGCCTTTGTTGGCCTTGACAAGGCGACACAAGTGGTCGAGGAGTCGAGGAAGGAGGATGAGGATGGGTGGGCTGTGGTGAATGGAGCTCCAGGATCCCGCCCGCCTGCGCGGCCCAACTGGCCTGACGAGGAGGGCCCGTGGAAGGTGGCTATTGGTTCGCGTGGTGCCCGTCAGATGAGGGAGGAGAAGCAGCGTGCTGCTCTCCTTCGGAGGTATCTCGAGACATCGAGTGACGATGAAGAGGACGACGACGGAGCCGGCCGCTTCCCCTCTCACCGAGGCAAGGCAGCAGGTCGCCGGCCCACGCAGCCCTCCCCCGGTGACGCCCATGCCCAAGCCACCTCGGACGCCAAGGCGGCCCTTCTTTCAGCAGTCAACCGAAGTCGTCGCACCCGGCAGCGCTTCTCTGCCCCGCCGCCTGTATACCTTCCGAACGGTGTTGTCAACTGCATCTGCAAGAACATAGAAGGCGGCTCGCTGGTGTCTTGTGTGTCGTGCAAGACCTGGAGCCACGTTGGATGCGTCGGCATCGAGGACCCCCAGCACATACAGAACTGGGTCTGCGATCCCTGTGTGGTCCAAGCACGCCGCGCGACATTGTCATCTCCCACTGGCCGTACTCCCAGCGCCTCACGCTTCCAAGAGCGTTCGCAGGCGGCCTTCCGCGGTGGAGACGTCGCCCTCGCGCTCGCCCCGTCGCCGATGTTTGCAGGAGAATCGGGAATGGTGCCAAACACGCCGATGGGCAACGGTATCCGCACGCCCTACTCGCCAACTCGCCGCAGCCACCGCGCTCGTGTGTTATCGTATGGGACAGACATGTGGGGCGGCGTGGAGGACTCTCCTACCACGCCGGTGCCTCCGCCTCGTGGTGGCGCTCCCGACCACTTTTCCACTCCGCGTCCCGACGATGCCCCGTTCGACGTCAACTCGACGCCTTCACGCCACCTCAACACGGACCCCCGCATGGCTGGTCAATTCAGTAGCCTCTTCCCTGTGACACCGCTCATGGGCCGTGCTCGTAACACGTCGGGTATGAGTATGCTCGCAGCGGACACACCCGGTTATGCCACCGGCGGTGCTACACGGCGCAACATTTCTGGCGGACAGCACCCGTTCTCCGACACCGGTGTTGTAAGTCGTCACGACTTTCTCCAGGGCTTGACTGCCGAGCGCCGCCCTCCTGCCACCGAGGGACCTGCGTCGCCGACGCGTCGCGCAGTAATGCAGGAGCCCGAGTCGCCATCACCGTTTGTCAATATGCCACCTGGATTCAGGCCTCGCCGCCGTTCCGGCTCGCGTGCCGGTCTTGGGATTGGCATGCCAGAGTCGATGGGCACGCGTCGCGAGAGTGACCACTAGTGTTATGTGACTGTTGGATGCGTGGATCGGGATGCGCGTCCCTTGGTGTTCTGCGTGAAGCAGCAACGTCTGATTGTAGTGGTGGTACACGTACGAGATCTGTAGTGGTCCTTGTTCTGGGTGTATGCTAGCCTGTGACCTTAGTGCAGAAGAGAGCGGGATGCACAGAGTGGGCAATTTCGCGTTGCAGGTTGTGGTCGAGCGGGAAAGTAGAGAAGACTACGAGACGCGTGTAGATTGCGATCACGAGAGGTGTAGAAGGGGGTCGAGGAAAGGGACGCGTGAACGTGATCTGGGCCACTGGGAAGACGTGTCACAGCGGAGAAGGGATGGGTGGGGTAAGGAGAGAGTGGAAGGCCGCTCACGACGCGTCGACAGTGAAGAGGGAATTATAAAGAAAGATGTGTCAGTTGAACCGACGTGAGGTTGGAAACATGGGGAGATCTAGTCACAAAGTTTGGTGAGAGATTGCGATATGAAGAAGAAATTGGCGGGGGTGAGCGGAGGTGAAGAGAAGAGAAGTCGCGCAAGAGACAAGAAACGAAGCAACGCGCTCGCGCGCACTCGCACCCTCACAGAGTCAAGACGCGACGCGCTCCAAGCAGCAAGTAGCACACGCCCCTCCACCGCAGAAAGGCCTAGAAAGGGTTTTCCCGTTGATTGTTGTGGATATGTCGCATCGGATGGGACGGGGCGACGCGTGAAAAAGTCATACGCGTCGAGATTTCGCGTGCTGGGTGCGTGCATATCGCGTGAGAGCAAGGCAAGAAGATTCAAGAAATTTTTACACGTCATTCAAGTCGAGGGGGAATTCCAATTCAAGCTTATGATCTCGTGCTTATCAGCAGGCTTTGTAATGTCTTTGATTAGACTACTTTAGTATTCAATAGGATTTCCTGTCGGTTGTGATCACGCCATGCGGGCCAGCAATGAATGGAACGATCGGCACACACACACATGGGCCATGGGCCATCTTTCCAAGATCCGAGTCACAAAAGTCATCGCTTACTAGTAGTAGTCACTACCATCGACATCGAGCACATCGAACATCAACCCATTCCCTTTGTCATTCACTCTCTCCCCATCCATCTCATCTCAATCTATTCCAACACTCTCCTCCGATGTCCGAGTCCACGGCGCTGACGACCTCGGCCTTCGGGTCCACCGGCGCGCACGAGCTGGACACGTTCCGCGCGCGCGCCGAGCGCTGGCGCTTTGCGACGCAGGTCGTCGCCGCCGACAGCAGCGAAAACCAGTACGGCGCGAGCAGCACGCCAATCTTCCAGACCGCCACGTTCAAGGGTATGGACGGCCCCTACGACTATACGCGCAGTGGCAACCCGACGCGTGGCGGACTCGAGTCGCACCTCGCCCGCCTGTATGGCGCCCACCAGGCGTTCGCGCTGAGTACCGGCATGACCTGCCTCGATGTCATTCTCCGCCTCGTCAAGCCGGGCGAGACGGTCCTCGCGGGAGATGACCTGTACGGCGGGACGAACCGCCTCCTCACGTATGCGAAGAGCCACGGCGGCGTCGATGTGCGCCATGTCGACACGACCGATGTGGATGCCCTCCGTCCCCATCTCGGCGCGGGAAACAAGTGAGTTTGAAGCGTGTGGCCGTGAGTAGGCCAAGACCACGTTGGATTTTGCTCCAGGCACATTGCGAGATGTCGGGCGTGGTGCTATAGTGTTGTGGACTTGGGCAGGTGCTCCGTGCGGAGCTCGCAGTCCAATGGCTTTCCGCGACTACCGCGACTACGCGGCCCTGCATTCCCCGGTCGTGCACCTCAGGTCGTGCCCCAACGCACCCGCCGCTTGCGCTAACCCCAGGGTCAAAATGGTCCTCCTCGAGTCCCCGACCAACCCGCTCCTCAAGATTGCCGACATTGCCGCTGTCTCCGCCGCGGTGCACGCCGCGGCGCCGGACGCGATCGTCGTCGTGGACAACACTATGATGTCGCCGTACCTGCAGCGTCCGCTCGAGCTGGGCGCAGACGTCGTGTACGACTCGGCGACAAAGTATCTCTCGGGGCACCACGATCTCATGGCGGGTATCATCGCGGTTGGCACGCCCGAAGTGGCTTCCCAGATTGGCTGGTTTGTCAATGCCATGGGATCTGGTCTCGCGCCGTTCGACTCGTTCCTCCTCATGCGCGGTGTCAAGACGCTCGCGCTCCGCATGGACAAGCAGCAGGCCAACGCGCAGATTGTCGCAGACTACCTCCACGCACTCGGCTTCCTCGTCCACTACCCCGGCCTCAAGTCGCACCCCAAGTGGGATGTCCACTGGCGCCAGGCCTCGGGTGCGGGCTCTGTCCTCTCGTTTGTCACTGGCGACAAGGAGCTCTCGGAGCGTATTGTGTCGGCCGCACGTCTCTGGGGTGTCTCCGTGTCCTTTGGTGCCGTCAACTCGCTCATCTCCATGCCGTGTCTCATGTCGTAAGTGAACTGTCGAGCCGGAGACGAGGTGCTCACAGTAACCCCAGTCACGCATCTATTTCTGCTGCCGTGCGCGCTGAGCGTGGCCTTCCCGAGAACCTGATCCGCCTCTGTGTTGGAATCGAGGACCCGCGCGACCTTCTTGACGACCTCGAGCACGCACTCATCGAGGCTGGCGCAATCGCCCCAGTCTCCCACCGCGACCTCATCACCGATGCCAAGCTCGACGAGCTCTTCCTGACCAGCCCCGAGCAGTGGGCTATTGAACGCGCACGCGCGTTTGCACGCCCCGGCACTGAGGGCGCCACGCTCGTCGAGGCCGCCAACAAGCTCGCGATCGAGGACAAGAAGACGATCCCCGAGGACATTGTCGTCTCGGCCCCCGGCAAGGTCATCATGTTTGGCGAACACGCCGTTGTGCACGGAGTGGTGCGTTCCGAGCAGTAGATACAAGAATTACATTTTTCTCACATAGCATATACCTGTGGTTGTCCAACCAACTTCACATCAACCTCATCTCCAATCACCACCTCAATACCTTTCAAATACTGTTGTTGTCCAACCAACATGACCGATGAAATCAACATGCACCGGAATCCGGACCCGAACGCGCAAATCGTGCAGACGGCCATTGCGACCTCGCTCAACCTACGGTGCTTTGGCGTCCTCTCCCCGCGAACGGACGCCTACGTCGCCATCGCCGCCCCGGACCTCGAGGCCGACTTCCGCTGGAGGATCTCGGAGCTGCCGTGGAGCACTGTCCCGCCGCGCACGGACGCACTGGCACCAAAGGCGCTGGACCCCGTGCTCCTCGCTGCCATCGAGGAGGTCGTGCACAGGACAGGCTTCACCAAGACGGGAACCAGCGCATCCATCGCCTTCCTGTACCTCTACATGGCTTTGGCGGGAGGCGAATCCAACGCGTAGGGAAGGACTGTGACCTCGTGCTGACTCCAGATTGCCCGTGACGCTCACAGTGTCCGCCAACCTCCCGATCGGTGCCGGCCTCGGAAGCTCTGCGGCGTTCTCCGCCTGTGTCGCCGCCGCGCTGCTGATCGCACACGGCCATGTGTCCAAGTACGACTTCCCGGCACACGAAGTGGACCTTGTCGACGCGTGGTCGTTTGTCTCCGAGATGGTCCTGCACGGCAACCCGTCCGGTATCGACAATGCAGTGGCAGTCCGCGGCGGCGCCGTGGCATTCACCCGCGCGGTGAACGGCAAGACGGGTGGGCTGGACGGGATCACGGGCTTTGAGTCGATCCGGCTGCTGTTGACGAACACGTGCGTGCCGCGCGACACGAAGAGCCTGGTCGCCGGCGTGGCGGCCAAGAAGAGTGCCGAGCCGCACGTCGTTGACCCGGTCCTCGACCAGATCCAGGCGATTTCCGACGAGGCGCGCGGCCTTCTGGACGGCACGACGCGGGTGGACCGCGAGCAGCTCGTGTCCCGTCTCGAGGCGCTGATGCAGGAAAACCACAGCCATCTGCGCACCCTGGGCGTAAGCCACCCGTCCCTCGAGGCCGTGGTGGCCACCACGGCCGCCGCGCCGTTCGGCCTCACGACCAAGCTCACGGGCGCAGGCGGCGGCGGCTGCGCGGTCACCCTCATCCCGGACGCGTTCCCGGACAGCGCGCTGCTCGACCTCCTCACGCAGTTGCGAGACCTCGGCGCTGAGCCGCACATCACCACCCTCGGCGGCCCGGGACTCGGCGTGTTCCGCGGTTCAGGCGAGTATGCCGCCTCGCTGCGCGCCGCGGGCTCGGCGGGGCTGCAGTCCTGGAGCGAGGGGCTTGATGGCAAGTGGGAGCACTAGAGGCATTGTATGGCAGGGTATACCCAGGGATCATGGTCGTAGCTTCGTAGGATAGATGGATACGTGCAGTTGATAACTGGCGGCCGGGAATCGGAAGTGCCGAGTGCTGGAAATTTACTTATCGGAATTTTCCGGATATGTAATATCCGCCGGAAATAATCTTCCCCTCCGACCTCCACCTTCCTTGGCCCAACTATCGAGCTATCGCACGCTATCGCCCACTATAATTTCCACCAGCGCTTTTCTTCTCTTCTCTTCTTCTCTCCACTCATCACTTCATCATGGCATCCCTCACGCAGCGCGCCGCCGAGAGCGCGGACTTTACCTCTATTCCGATAATGTAAGTTGTGCGAGAAGATAGTGAGCCACTTATGTATATCTTCTCATCCATGACTTGTCACTATGCTAATGACAGCGACATGACGCACGCGACGGGCACCGAGGCACAGCGCCGCGCGCTCGCCGCCGAGATCCGCGACGCGTGTCTCACCGCGGGCTTTTTTTACGGTGCGCCAAGACAACAAAAAGTTGGTTGGTGGTCTCTCTCTGACGTCTAGTCAAGAACCACGGCGTCAACGCGTCCACTGTAGACGGCACGTTTTCCCAGAGCGCCGAGTTTTTCCGCCAGTCGCCTGCGGTGAAGAAGAGCGTGGACATTTCGCGCTCGGAGAACTTTAGGGGATACATGGGTCTTTTGACGGAGAACAATGATCCGTAGGTGTCAGCAGTTGTTTTACGGCCTTTGTTTCCCAGCTGCGGCCCCTCCAAAAGCAGCTGGGCGCTCACACTGCGCTTCTTATCTCCTTCAATCTTCTCTGACACACAGCAAAAACAAGGGCGACTACCATGAGGCGTTTAATCTCGGCCTCGACCCGCTCGTGGCTCCCGAGTCGTTCGCGGCCGAGAATGCCAGCCGCCTCAAGCACTCGGAGAACCAGTGGCCTGCCGCAGAGGTGTGGGGCGGCGCCGGCGAATTTGTGAGTCGGCGCAAAACGAGCACGACACGGGGGCTGCAGGGGTGTCTTCCTCGCTCTGTATAGGCATCAGCGTTTCCCTATATTTTCTCACCTTCCCTCCAACCCTCTGTTGAATGTCCCTCTTCTCTTCGTCTCCATCTTCTTTCTCAATTCTCTTCCTAACTCTTCCAGAAATCGGCGACGCTCAAGTACTACGCCGAGGTGCTCGCGCTTGGCCTGCGCCTCTTCCCTCTGCTCGCGCTCGCACTCGACCTTCCGGAAGACTTTTTCGCTGACAAGGTGGGTCGAAACGGGATGGGGCTTGAGGTCCAGCTTGCTCAATGGCCGATGAAGCTGCTCGTCGCCCGCCCCTCTCACTTTCCCAACCCCACCCCACTTACATCAGACGCTCCACCCGGCGGCCATCATGCGCCTCCTCTTCTACCCAGCGCTTGGGCAACGCGCCGTCGACGAGCTCATGCCGGGCATCGGCGCGCACACCGACTTTGAGTGCTTTACCATCCGTGAGTGAAGGAGCTCGGTGAATTTCGACGCCCAAAGCTCCGCCTGCATCTTGCTCACACTCAGTGCGCCAGGACAATGTTGGTGGCCTGCAGGTCGCAAACCGCGCCGGCGACTGGATCGACGCGCCGTGCATCCCCGACACCTTTGTGATCAACATTGGCGACCAGCTGATGCGCTGGACGAGTGGGTGCTAACATATCGCTAGCCATGCTGATGACAGACGACGTGTTCGTGTCCACGCGCCACCGCGTGCTCCCGACCATCTCGCGCGACCGGTACTCTGTGCCCTTCTTCTTCGGGTGCGACCACGATGTGGTCATGGACCCGATCCCGACGTGTGTCTCGCCCGAGCGGCCGAACCGCTACGAGGTGATGACGGCGGGTGACTATGTGCACATGAGGCTGAGCGACATTTATGCCGCGGGAGTGAAGGGCGAGGGCGTCGAGGTCGAGACTGCGGCGTAGGCGCAAAGCGCGTAGCGCGCGGGGGCAGAGAGGCGTAGGACAGGCGTAGGACATTGGGATGCATTAGGTCCGGAGCTACATCGAAAGGAAGATCATTGTCAATCGTCTGTTGCCACCCTGCACATCCATCTTTCAGACATTCCCACTCAAAATTCTGGGTGACACCTTTCAGATAGTATTGCATGGTCGGTCTCCAGCATACCCAAACATGTTCTCCAGCAAGAATGGTAGGAATTGAGCATGCATTGCGGATAGCAGGAGGTTGAGAAAAAAAAGGAGGAGTGTGGCACTGGTGTTTTTGGCATTTTTCTGATTTTTTTTTTTTTCGAAGTCTTTTCTGTTTCCCACTGTAGTCGGGCAATGCATAGAGCTGAGAGCTGAGAGCTCAAGGAGCTATTGTGCTGAATTTTGGCTACATCTTACATCCTCTTGCATAGGTTTTGCATGTCTGTGAAGGAAGATATTATGCAGCAAAAATGGGGTCCTACAGTGGGGAAGCGCCACTCGACAAGTTAATTCCTGCAGATTCTACTAATCCTGGCACTGACGGTACCGCACCTCGAAGACGTACGCAATGCCGCCAGAGTACTTGTCCTCGTCGACCTGTGAGAGATCAACAGCAAGCACACCGTTGTTGTAGGTCCACTTGAGGGGCACATCGCCCCCCTCAGCAACGAGCACAATCTCGTCGCTAGGCAGGATTGGCAGCGGCGCCTCGAGCCTCCACTCGCGCTCGAGATCCCGCATCGAGATGATGTAAAACGCGTCCTCGGCGCGGGTGAACACCACCCCGCGGTCCTTGACCTCTGGAAGCAGCGGGAACGGCACCGTATCGAAGATTGCGCGCGAATGGAGCTTGATCCACCTCCCAGCCTCGCGGAGCGGCCTGCTCATCACCTCTGGGATTGTCCCGTCCGCCCTCGGTCCGACATTCAACAGGAAATTCCCTCCCTTAGCCACGACATCGAGCAGGGTGTGCACCACACTGCTGGCGTTGCGGTACTCGCTGTCGGGGGTGTTGGCGGCATACCCAAACGACCAGGGATCCATGCTCGCACACGCCTCCCACTGCTCCTCGACGGCATCAAAGCTCTCCATCTCGGGTGTGTCAAAGTCGCCGCCAATCCCGCACCGGTTCGACATTGCGACCTGCCGCCCCTGCTGTGTGGTATTCGCAAACCACTCGGCGGCGAATGCGCTCGACGCATTCGCCAGCCCGATATCGCACCACATGAGCTCGGTGCCGTATTCCGCCAGGATGCGCATCTGCGGGAGCTGGATGCCGGAGATAAAGTCTCCGACATCCGAGAAGCCGGTGTACGGCTCGATTTCGCCAGTATACGGATTCCGCGCCGGCCCCCCGGGGAAGGACACGCGGGCGTGCGGTCCATACAGCGGGTTGTACCACTCTGGAAGGGAAAAGTACGTGCCGTGCCGGAGATGGGGGTAGTGTTCTTTCGCGGTGGTCATGAGCTCTGCGAGAAAGTCGCGCCGGGGACCAAGAAGCACCGAGTTGCGATCACTCGTGTGCCGCGTGTCGAACAGCGCGAACCCGTCGTGGTGCTTTGTCGTAAAGACAAAATACCTCGCCCCGGCATCGGAAACGAGCTCAAGCCAGGACGACGCATTGAATCTCTCCGCGGTGAAGAGGGGGATAAAATCATCATAGACAAAGTTCTCGCCCCACGCCGCGCGGTGGTGTTCATGCGCCGGCATACCGGGTTTATCGTCGTGGATCCAGAAATCGTACCACTCCGCATACCGCGGCGCGTCCGCCCACGCTGGGACGGCGAAGAGGCCCCAGTGGATGAAGATGCCGAATTTGGCGGCCGAGAACCACGACGGAGCAGAGTGCGATTCGACCTCGGCCTCTGTCCAGGCGGAAAAATCGTGGATCAGCGAGCAGCCGGCGACAGTGACAGATTGCGACCAGGAGGAGTTGCTGAGCGAAAAGTCGACCCACGCGTCGGTAAACGACCGATCCAGGCCAGTAGGGAGGACGAGTACCTCGACGCGCACCTCGTCGCCGGGCATGAGGCGCGCTACCCGTGCGGGAACGAGGGTGCGGAATGTGCCGCCGCGTAACGAGACATTGAACGGGGTGTCGATCCACGCGGTGCGGTCCGAGTGTTGCCCGACAGAGGCGGGATTGCGTACGTTGACCTCGACGACCTGCGCGCGCACGCGGTCCCCCGCTTCGTCTACGTCCTCCCACCGCCGCGTGGCGGTGATGAGCGGCACCACTGCGCGCGCATGCCCGGCACCCGTTGGCTCGAGGGAGAGGGCGAAGACGTGAAGCGAATTATGGCCGCGTTCACCTGGGAGCGTTATCCCCACCAACTGCTTGCCCGCCGTACCAGGCGGGAGGTGGACGACGGTATGGAAAATGTGCGACGCGTTGTACACCGCTTCGGGGGCGTATTGGAACGATACCCGGATGGCTCCCTTGTTCGTCCAGTGATGTGCCCACCTAGATAAGTTTAAGTAATCTGATAAGCCCTTGAGCCACGGCCTACGCACCAGGTCTTGACCACAAACCCCGCCGAGAACGTACTCCCATCCGCGAAATGCAGCCCCAGCTCCTCATGCGTGTTGCCCAGGTTGAACCCTACATACATCAGCACGACTACGGCTCGCACTCACCGCCGGACCCCTCGCCCGCCGCGAGGAGGTGCACCGCGCGCATCTCGCCTTGTGGAACGGCTATGTGCTCGCCGCTCGTGCGGATATTGTCCGCCGCCGCGCCCCAGTCGGGTAACGTAAACGCCACCCCGCCGTGGGTGAACGTGCCCCGGGGGAGGAGGTGCGCAGGATACGCGGCCCCGGCCATACCCCCCTCTCCTGGCTCGGTGCGCGCGGCGCGGTTGTTGAAATACTTTTCCAGCGGGACGGGCACGCTCATGTCGGAAGGCGGGACCGGAGGGGATACCATCAACGGGCGCTGGATGCCGAGCTCATCGTATTGATACCCCCCGCGGACTGCGGGGAGAGCGAGGGCAATGAGGTGCGCGATGCGCATGGTCAGTGGGTGTTAGGTGGAATGCATGGTGTTAGACTTTGGTTTATGTAGTCTTGAAGAAGAGGGTGCACTTCTCAGTGATGATGAAATGGACTATGGAGGACGGCGAGTTGGCCGAGATCGGCAACGGACATGGCCGGAGCCAATGTGGACCCCGCATTGTGAGACGCTCATAGAGCCCGACAATCAAGTCGATACGCTCATATTCTGTTGTATCGAGGGAATTGTTGAATGTTGAATCGTTCTGACAGTCCTAGAATGAGGTGCTGCCAGACGCTGCCCGAAATAAATACATATCCATTGTCGAAGTTCACTCTAGGTGTTCATCCACCCTCGCACTCTCTACTTCTCCTGTGTCTCGCTCAGCCCAGCAGCTCGGTACTACTTGTCCTTCTCCACGAGTTCGCCACAGATCACATACTTGCCCGCAAAGTGATCGTGCCAGCCGTGCATGTTGTCGCTGCCGTCAGTGGGAAATAATGGGAGACAATGCCTCGCGCTAGGATGATGGCGAAGGGTAGCGTAGCACACTCACATCTCGGAGGGCGTCAAATCCGTGAGCGGGTCGAGCGGCTGCTCGATCGGGGTGAGCATATCTGCAACAGCATCAGCACAACAGTGTCCCTCAACGGTTTACTAGTAGCACTTACCCTCGTCGAAGCTCTGCTTGGCCATGCCGCGCGACGCGTCGCGTCCTGCGAAGTTACCGTACATGCCGTCTATCGTCAGTGAGACTCTCCAGCGCGAAGTGGAATCAAAGCCGACATTTGGAGAGCTAGCTATCGAGCTAGGTATTTCTCTCCAGCTCCCAGCCAATTTGGGTTCGTCTCAGGCTCGCTCTCAGAGCCACTCACCGGGTCCATAAAAGTTCCTCCCGTTGGAGACATCAAATACAGTACGTTCCTGCACGCTCCCGTCGCGATTGAGCCGCGCGATAGCGAGCAGGATGCGCCCGCCGTCCTTTTCTCCCAGATTCCGCCCGTTGAACGGCTCGAGGTCGCGGACAGTGTACTTTTTCGCGGTGATGACCGGCGGGTGTTTTGCCGGTGCCCAGTTGTACTCGCCGTCTGCGAATGAGGTCGGGAGCTTGGATTTCTTGGTCGGGTACGAGGGGAAGAAGATGCGGAACAGCAGATACAGAATCGGCGGGAGGAGCGCCGTGTTCAGCGGGTTGGAGAACATTGTGTTGGTGGGTGGTGGTGAGAGCGGTCGTTTGAAGGATGTTGAAGTGCTTGTGGGTGGATGGATGATAGCCTGAGGGCTGATGGCGTCACCTGGTCGGTGGGTGGGTGGGTGGACTGGTCCCCCGGCAAAACCATCTCAATTGGCCGGTCAACCCTGCAACGTGGGAGATTATTGCAGTGAATCTGATCTCTGACGCATGGGTTTGTTTATCTGCATCATGTTACTCTGCTTATTGATGGTCACAGCGTGCACGCATACAACACAGCACGACAGCATTGCGGCATTGCGGCACTGCGGATGAGTTGTCTCTGCCGTTGTTTCGATTCAATACGCTGTTCTGGATTTGCTGCGGCGCGCGGCGGCGCGGCGGTTCATGCCGTGGTTTAGCTCCGGAACGGCCGAACGAATCCTCTCTCACCCAGGTCGGCAGAAATACGCGTTCCCATGCCGAAAATTACTCACCCCCAGCCAGGACACAATCTGATCATTATCTATGCATCCAGCGACAACTCGGGCCCGTTGCCGAGGAGCATACTAGCATACACGCGGCCCGCTCCTGGTGGCGAGCATGGCGCGAGGGGGCAGTGTGAGGGATATACAGTAGATGGGAGGCGTTCTGATTCTGTGGGGGCTGCGGCGAGGCCATGCATTGATGACACTACTTATTACAGTACACCAAAAAGTGAAATGCATTCCACTCCACCGCCACTCCACCACCTACTCTGACTATACTGTACACTCTCTGTTTGTGCACACCCCCTTTTTTTTTCCTCTCCCTTCCACTCACCACCACCACCACCACCACTCACACTCCTTTTTTCTTCTTTCTTTCTCTTCTTTTTTCTCTTCTTCACTCTCAGTGTTGATCGTTGTCCGCACACATCACAGCGCTTCTTCACAGAAACAACGCGCCGCGCGCTTGACTCGGCCCCAGGCCACCGCCCCCTTCTTCCCGCCCTCCCATCACACCTACCCCCCCTCTCTCTCCTTTCCCCTCGCATCCCACCGGCACACCTGATGCTTTCTTCGCGGGCCTCCGCGTCCAGCAGCGTGTTCCGCGGCTCACGAACGGTTGCTCGTCGGGCCATCGCTGCCAGGGCGGCTGCCAAGCATCGCGCTCCAGTTGCTGTCGCGCTCGCCACCCTCGGCACATCCCCGGCTTTTGCCGTCGGACTCGGCCTCCGCCACGTCCCGGCATACCGCTTCTACGCCACCCAGCAGACAACCACCAGCACCAGCACTTCGTCCGGCACCCCGCCCCCGCCCCCGTCCTCCGCTTCCGGCCTCAACTCTGTAGACTCCAAGGTTCCCGTCCCGCCCCCCGGCTCGCCTCCCCCAGCTCCGCCCGCCGCGGCTGAGGAAAAGGCCGTCGCCGCCGAGACTGAAAAGGAAAAGGCCCCCGCCGCGCCCAAGAAGCCCACGGGACCATGGTACAAGCGCGCCTGGGCGGTCGTTAAGAAGGAGGCCGCCCATTACTGGGCGGGCACCAAGCTCCTCGGCCACGAGATTGCCATCTCGGCAAAGCTCCAGAAGAAGGTACTCCAGGGCGGATCGCTCACCCGTCGTGAGCGCCGTCAGCTCCGCCGTACCACGACCGATCTCCTGCGTCTCGTTCCCTTCCTGCCATTCGTGCTTATCCCCTTTATGGAGTTCTTGCTTCCCGTCGCGCTCAAGCTCTTCCCCAACATGCTTCCCTCGACTTTTGAGGGCCAGCTCGCAAAGGTTAGTCACATCTCGCCAGGTACATCCCCGGATGCCTGCGTTCCAGGACGAACAATAAGTCTGACATGCAGGATGAGAAGGAGCGCAAGCTTCTCCGTGTTCGCATTGAAATGGCAAAGTTCCTCCAGGAGACTGTCCGCGAGTCGGGTCTCAAGGCCGAGAATGTCGTCCGCTCAGACGAGTTCAAGGAGTTTTTCCGCAAGGTCCGTGCCACCGGTGTCACCCCGTCCGACGCCGATGTTATCCGTGTCGGCAAGCTGTTCACGAACGAAATCACCCTCGACAACTTGTCCCGTCCTCAGCTCGTCTCCATGTGCCGTTACATGAACATCAACGCGTTTGGTACCGACAACTTCCTCAAGCACCAGATCCGCAGCCGTCTCGAGAAGCTGCGTGTCGACGACATGGTGAGCTAGAAAACTTCCTTCACCAGCTCACACGCAGATGATCCACGCCGAGGGCGTCGACTCGCTGTCCACCAGGGAGCTCCAGCAGGCTTGCCAGTCTCGTGGTATCCGGTTCCAGGGCCTATCGCCGTCTCGTCTCCGCGAGGAGCTCGAGCAGTGGATTTACCTGCACTACGAGAACCGCATCTCTGGTGTTCTTCTGATTCTCTCCCGTGCCTTCAGCTTTGAGAACAAGGGTGACGACGTCATGTCCTCCCTGGTCACTACCCTGAGCAGTCTGCCCGAGAACCTCATCAACGAGACCGAGCTCGGTGTCTCCGACGAGGCCACGTACCAGCAGAAGCTCGAGGTTCTTCGCGAGCAGCAAGAGCTTATTGAGGATGAGGCGGAGCAGGAGCAGGAGGAGCTCGAGGCCCGCAGGGAGCAGAAGGAGAAGAAGGAGGCCGAGGAGGCTGCCCGCCGCGAGGCCGAGGAGGTTGCCGCCGCTCAGGCTGCCGCTACCGCTGCACTCTCCGCCGCCGCTGCCGCCGAGGCCATCGCGCACTCGACCTCTGCTACCGGTGCTATCCCTGGTGCTGCTCACCACAACGCCATGCCCACGCCCGGCGGCCCCATGCCTTCGCCTGCCACGCACGCTTCCCCCTCTCCCGCTACTGCTTCTGACGACAAGGCTGCCGAGCCCGCGCCTGCGGCGCCGCCCGCACCCTTGGAGGACGCCAAGATGACCAAGGAGCAGGTCACCGAGCTCGCCGAGGCGCTCTCGATTCTTACCGCCAAGTCGTCTATCGTCAAGGAGCGCGACGAACTCCAGGCGCTGTTTGCCGACAACTTGCTCTCCGAGGCCGAGTCCAAGGAGCGTCCCGACGAGACGGACTCGCAGACCGTTGCCCTCAGCAAGCGCGTCCGCAGCATGATCAAGAAGATCGACGCGCAGCTCGACAGGTACAACGAGCGCGTCGGCTCGTCGCTCAACCTGATCCACACCAACTCGAAGGGCCAGATCGCCATGGCGGACCTCAAGGCCGCTCTCGGCGTGATCAAGCACGCGCCGTCGCCGGATCTCGTCGACTCGATCGTGCAGAAGCTCGACCCCGACGGAGACGGCTTTGTCGAGCTCGACCACGTGCTCGACCTCGCACAGGACGACGGCCTGGGCATCGTCCTCAACGACGAAGCCACAGACCTCATAGACAAGGGCCACGGCATGCGCCAAAACGTAAAAGACCTCAAGCCCAAGCGCGAGGACATTATTGAGGAGTAGACATAGCACAATCTGCATCGTATTATAGACCCGCCGCGAGCGCAGCGAGCGCTGCGGGCCTGCGTTGCGTGCTGACGGGCGCTTTGTCCACTGACGGTAGTTTCATGTGCAGAGAGAGCTTCAGAGCACCGTATTCTAGTCAACCATGAGTCATCGAGCAATCGGGGGCCGAATGACGCTATCGTGATCGATAAACGTGCTCCTGAGCCACTCGATGCGTTTCCGAGCGACAGCACGGCACTCAGGGTATCCGCTCTCTCACTCCAGCCACTTCGGTTCGCCGAGCCAACCGTGCTAAATGCCAGCTACGCCAGACAGGGTCCCCACGTTCCATGTCCCCAGCAGCGCCGACTGGGCGGAGCAAAACAAAAACGCAAGGTCCCACTGGGAATCGAACCCAGATTACAAGAATGAACGGTCCGGATGTCCGGATATTCAGAATCTTATGTACTAACCGTTATACGATGGAACCAGATGATTTATCGGTCCGGCGGGTCCGGCGGCTGCGGTCACGTGACGTGCGGGTATGCAGCGAGAGTGACCGTCAACTGTCCCCGAAGGCAGGAGGAAGATTGGGGCCTATGGAGAGAGCAGTGGGAGGGGGAAAGACAGGGATCATGGTGAGAACGTTGGAGATTCCATGCGGGTGGCATGCCATGCGTGGCTTTGCCACTAGCGGCAGAGAGGCGGGTCGTTTCCGACCTTTCGAGTCCCAGCCTGCACGTCCGACGCTCGTCTCCTCCCTGCCCGTACTCAAAAGATGTGGTGGTCATCAGTCAGTAGTTAGAGTCACGTCAGATCCAGTCTACCAGGCGGTATCGTACATGAGTTGCGAGTCCATGCTGATATTGCGTATTGTTCTACTGCTGCCCTTGCCTCTCGCTGCCTGCATCCTAGATGTGGCCCTTGCCCCACTCGTTGGCGGCGGCAGCGGCCTCGACGGCGGCGAGGCCCCAGTCCTCGCCGTGGTCTGGTGTCAGCCATTTACTACACACCACAACGTTCCCGCTGGATTCCCGCTTCCGACTCACTGTGGCCCTTGTTCTCTCCGCGTCCGATGCCGGCGCGCTCGAGCGCCTGGTCGTCCGTCAGTGCGGTGAGCACGCCAAAGATGACTGGCGTGCCCGAGTCGAGGCCGACGCGCATGAGGCCGTGCGACACCGCGTCGCAGATGTACTCGAAGTGCATGGTCGAGCCCTTGATGAGCACGCCGATGGCGATGACGGCGTCGAACTCGCGGAGCTCCTTGCCGCCCTCGGGGGCAGGTGTACCGCTGCGGCCACCGGTCACGTCGTCGACCATCGAGAGCAGGTTGACGTTGGAGATCAGCGACGGCTCGGACTTTGTGGCCTGCGCCTTGCCGCCCTCGATGAGCCTGGTGTTAGTAGAGTTAGAGGTGGAGGCGGGAGTAACTGTAGTTGAGATGAGATGCCTGCGAACCACCATGACAAAGGAATCCAGGCAGTTTCGATGAGATCCGAGTGCAAAGTAGAGCCTGTTGTATCCGCTCGGGATCCGTTGCAAGGGAAGCTAGTAGCTCCAGTCATTGCAACACTTCGCATAGCTCTCCAGCTCTGTGCACCCAGACTAGCAAGCCTCGCCCCTTCTCCACAACTCACTTCTTAACCGCAAACGGCAGCTCGTACGACCCGGGAACCGTCTTGATGACAATATTCTCCTCCTTGACACCGTTCTTCTTAAGGGTCTGGACAGCGCCCTCGACAAGCGCCTTGATGACCGCGTCGTTCCAGCGCGCGTGCACGATCGCAATGCGGAACGGCGAACCGTCAAACTTGGTCGGCGGGGGAGGGAGGCCCTTGACGGTCTTGTCCATTGTGGAGGGAGTGTGAGAGAGTGTGAGTGTGTGTTAGAAAAAGAGGAATGTGGGATGTGAAAGCGGACGGTGATGTTGTCGATGGCTAGTGTCTCTTGTTCTCTTGTCTTGTCTTGTCTTGGTCCGGGATGGCTGACGGAATCGAAAGTGGCAGAACAACATGTGTTCGTCATTAGCCGGACAAGACTCAGGGCTCAAGGCCCCAGATCCCACGTGTTTATGGGGAGGCATAAATGTAGTGTGTCTAGTATTCAATTACATAACATACTACTCACGGAAGCAAAAAGGAAATAATTGTTCCCCGTTTTTCCCGCCCGTGCCCAGCCCGCCCAGCTGGCCCGCCAGCAGCCAACAGCCGCCCACCACCACAGCAATATGCAGAGTGAGTGACTGGAGTTGAGTCATGCCATCTACGCGCACCAAAAAAGACACTCCCCCGGCCAGTTGATCCGTTTTTATTATTTCCAGGCCAAGGGGGAAGGGCTTGTTGATCGAGTCCACTACTTGATCTCGTTGGCTGAGCTCTAATCGGGCCCCCACTCCCTGGCAGAAACAGCCAATCAGAGCCCGTAAACTCGCCCGGTCCAGCCAGTCCGGGGCCAGACTATCACCCAGCCTCAGGCCTCAGACAATGAGGCATGTCGTGATCAATGAGACCACTGCGCACACTGCGCTGGTACCGCAGCCACAGCGGCTGTCGACTCACCCGTGCTTGTGCTCATTGCAGCCCCGAGCGACTGACCCGCTTATCCCGCCTCATTGCGGTCCACTTTAGCTCCAGCACACCCAGTCGGCATCGTTCAAAAGGCACACCTCAATCTCACTTTCTCTTTCTTCTTCCCAACTGAAAACCGCCCACCATGTCCTTCGCCCGTACCTCCGCCTCCGCTCTCCGCGCCGCTACCCGCACCGCCGCCCCGGCTGCCCGCAGCTTCTCGCTCCTCGCCCGCGCTGCCCCCAAGGCCACCGCTGCCGCCCGCACCCTTGGCGTGAGTACCCTAGCCAGTGCCCCGCGTGGCCGCACAGCGCCTGTCGCACCCTCCCCCGCACTTGCACTGTAGCGACCCCAGAGTCGCGGCTATTCTTACTCTTTACATTGCATGACCTCTGCAGCCGTTGCTCACACCCCAGGCCACCCGTGGTGTCAAGACTCTTGACTTTGCCGGCACTAAGGAGACCGTCTACGAGCGTGCCGACTGGCCCCTCGACAAGCTCCAGGAGTGAGTACTACCAGCGGATATTCTCACCCCGCTTTCCCACCTATTTTTTCGGTTGTGCACAGTTTCGATAGGCCGAGAAAAACGCGGGCAGGCTATTGGTCGGTCCGCGTTTTTTTTTTCACCGCCAATGGCTGGCCAGTCCGGCTATCCAAGCGAGGGCATGCATGGGCGGCAGAGGCGTCCAAGGACACTGAGCTGCATGCATAACCCCACCCCGCACCCCGCATCCAGTCCCTCCCGAGCACCGCTGACTCCGCAGCTACTTCAAGAATGACACCCTTGCCATGATCGGCTACGGCTCGCAGGGCCACGGCCAGTCGCTCAACGCTCGTGACAACGGCCTCAAGGTCATTGTCGGTGTCCGCAAGGGCGGCGAGTCGTGGAAGCAGGCCATTGAGGACGGCTGGGTTCCCGGAGAGACTCTCTTCGACATCCCCGAGGCCATCAACAAGGGCACCATCATCATGAACCTCCTCTCGGACGCTGCCCAGTCGTCGACCTGGCCGGAGATTGCTCCCCTTATCACCAAGGGCAAGACCCTCTACTTCGCCCACGGCTTCTCGGTTGTCTACAAGGACGACACCAAGGTCGTCCCCCCGGCTGACGTCGACGTCATCCTTGTAGCCCCCAAGGGTTCCGGCCGCACCGTCCGTACCCTCTTCCTCGAGGGCCGTGGTATCAACTCGTCGATCGCCGTCTTCCAGGACGTGACCGGCAAGGCCAAGGAGAAGGCCATCGCCCTCGGCATTGCCGTCGGCTCGGGCTACCTCTACGAGACCACCTTTGAGAAGGAGGTCTACTCTGACCTCTACGGAGAGCGTGGTGTCCTCATGGGCGGTATCCAGGGCATGTTCCTTGCCCAGTACGAGGTCCTCCGCAAGAACGGCCACACCCCCTCTGAGGCCTTCAACGAGACCGTCGAGGAGGCCACCCAGTCGCTCTTCCCCCTCATCGGCAAGTACGGCATGGACTACATGTACAACGCCTGCTCCACCACTGCCCGTCGTGGTGCCCTCGACTGGGCCCCCAAGTTCAAGGAGGCCAACCTCCCCGTCTTCGAGGCCCTCTACCAGTCGGTCCGTGACGGTTCCGAGACCCGCCGCTCGCTCGAGTTCAACTCGCGCAAGACCTACCGCGAGGACCTCCAGAAGGAGCTCGACGAGATTGACAACCAGGAGATCTGGCGCGCCGGCAAGACCGTCCGTGCCCTCCGCCCCGACGCCGCCAAGGACGAGATCTAATTTCCCTAGCGCGTGTGCCATGTGCTAATGTCGTCGTCGCAGTCGCAGTAGATCAGTAGTTCCCCTTCACATTCCACACCACACCACACAAAAGGGACAGCAGCCGTTGTCATATGAGAGACGTTTGTAAACCCCCTAGGCATGCATCGGAGAGTACTCCGCAGATCGCAGATACCACAATCAGCAGCAGCAGCAGCAGATATGAGACTCGCACGAAATTGACAGCAAGGAAAGGTGCTTAGAATGGGAACAGCAAGTCGGACCTGGAACCCGAACATCCGGAAAGGAAGGCAGGGGCCTGGAACACCAACATCCAGATCTCTAGAAAGATAGGAGCGGCCAGGCAAAGCACAAAGCACCAAACACCCAGCCAACGACGGCGACTCCGCGAGCCCAAACCCCGCAATCCGGCGATGCGCCCAGGCTCACCTGAGCAACCTGAGTCTTGCACCGCCGGCGTCCAACCACTGTCCCCGCTAAGCCGGGCACGCCAGGCGCAGTGTCCGCGGGTTTGTCGGGCCCGCCGGTCGGAGAGCCCGACAGCCGGTGGAAAAAAAGTGAGGAAGTGGAGATCTCCACGGAATCGTAGGTATGTGCCGGTGTTGGGGGGTTCAGTAGGTTTTTTGAGTGCCTTAGCTTAGCGGATTAAGAGGTATGAAATAAGGGCAATGGATTTCGAGGTGCGGACCCCGAGTCTGCGGGTTCGAATCCTGAATACCGAAAGTTTATACATGGGAGTTTGTATATCCGCATTTGTAAGGGTGAAGGCTAGCAGTCGACAGGACCTACGGATGGCGACTCGGCGCTTCTAATCACTCCTCTTCTAATCCCTCCTGCATGTCCAGACAGATGCTTACTTGGTCGATGACCCTGGGAGGGACGCAGCGTTGCGAACAGAGGTGAAGAGGCCCATGGGTAAACGGTCGTTACTGGGGACGTCTCGGGAGGTTGTGAAACGTGCATTGAGGTTTTATATCCCTGTTGTCCAAATGGCGCCGCGGGTACGGTACACAGAATGTTCGGAGGGGATCTCCACCTAACTGATAAGACGATAAGACGATAAGAATCAGTACAGGGCACGGCGCACGTCCCGATCCTGGCGTCCAGTCTGGTTTTGGCCCCACGCCCGATCTCGATCAGGTCCTGGTCTGCGACAAGGCAAACTCTCCGCTGGCGCGGTCGAAACTCTCCGGCTGCAGCGATCATTAGAGGTACTGTATTCCCCTGGCGATGGGACCGTGGGTACGGTAGCGCGAACCTTGCCGTGACGCGACGCCGGCAATGCGAGACGCGAGGTGGTGGCTGGGATATTTATAGCCTTGGAGCGCCGTAAGGTACGTTGGCGTGCCCGCGTCCTGGCGTGCTGGCGTACTTGCGTCCTAGCGCGTGGGGGCATGCCACCACCGCTTTCACCGCCCGTCTCCAACCAAGCCGTACCTTCTTCGCTGGCTTGCGACCCAGAGACCTGGGGACCCGGCGGCTTCGAAGGGGCAAAGTGTGAGTAATTCTCCGCCAGTACGCTTATTAGGCATATCGGTAGTGTGTGTGTGTACGAACGGGGATATCTGATGTGTAGATTTGGAGTGGACGCGATCAGAATAGTGCCGATCGCGACCAAGAGCAGTTAACTGCACGCGAGCATTCACATTACTTAGTACTTATCGCATGTCAACACAACGTGGTCGTCGCCTCCACCTTGTCTGCCATGGATCGCTTAGCGTTCGGATCCGGGGCGGTCGCGACGGCATTCCGGCCCCACACGGGGCCACGCGTCTTGGCAGTTTGATTCGGACTTGGTGGGATACGTAGATTGCAGTGCGGGGCTGTCGCCACACAGTCACACATTGACCTGTTTCGCGTGACAGCTTTGCAAGCATGCAAGGCCTGTTCGCTTGGCGCCGGGCACGCATTCCGCGATCTCAGCGGAGCTCCGGAACGCGCTTCAAGGTATCCAAGATATCACGCAGCCAAACATCCGGAACATGATACATAGATACCTTGTACAGTACCCTGTACCCTGCGAACCGTGTCCACGTGCCGCACCTCTGCACCGCGCCGAGAGGTTTGTGAGCGTTTGACATTGCAGTGCTGCCCCGAGACCGGGTGGCGTGTGGGGGGGCCACCAAGCTCGAGTCCGCGTGAGGAGAGACAGAGGCTATGCAGTCCGCATGCAGATGTACAGATGGCAGATATCCAACCTCCGCGAACGCAGATATCCAACCTCTGCAGGGTTGATATCCAATGCGAGCCAGCCGCCGACAGCACCAGCCGCCCGCGCGGCTGCGGCTCCACTCGGCGGCCTCCATCACTCGAGACTGATCCCCACACGCGCCCTTCCACCCTTCCGAGACCGATCTCATCGCCCCGCGGGGCTGCGGGGTTGCGGGGCTCGCAAGGCTCGCGGGGCTCGCGAGGCGTCGGCCGCGTCCGAACGCGAGCATGCGGAGCCCACAGCTGGGCAGATGTTCCGCCCGGCACTATCTCGTATCCTTCGTCGTACATCCCTACGTCATGCGTCACTCCCACTCCGTGCTTGCTGTCACTTGGCGGTCTCCAAGTGTTCCATTTCTACGCCAGTGCGTCTTGGCACGGCGTCCGGTGTGAAAGTGGTGTTGCGCTTGCCAACACTTGTGGATACGGCTTACGATTTTTGTATTTTATTTTATTTTCCTTTTTTTTTTTTAATATTTACACTTTGGTACCAAAACCGCGGACCAGGCCCATGGGGACCCAGGAACGCACCTCCGCGCTCCGGCTATCTGCGACTGGGACTCCGTACGCCGCCGTGCGATCATGGCGGGCTCCGCGCCGGTTCCTGGCGGTCGGCGATCGCCCCAGGCGCGTGCGGGGACCAGCGGGGTCGGGGACTAGGGGGCCGGGGACCAGTGGGGGACCAGCGGGGTAGAGGGGAGAGGGGTGAAAAAAAAAATCGCTGCTACCGACTGTGCCGGTGGGTACGAGCCGAGGGCCGAGTGCCGAGTGTGAGATACGTACGAAAGAGGGAGGCCCACATCGGCCCACATGGTGCGGGTCCGCGTGTTGCATGCCGAGACACGGGTGATTCGTGGGGTGGTGGGGTCGGGGATGGTGAGGGACGGAATGGGGCAGCAGCCGGAGCCGGAGCCGAGACGGGCTCCAGGAGGGGGGAAAGGTAGAGGCATGCAGAGGTGATTACAGGAGTACAGGAGACCCAATAGAGGGTGTGTGCTTGGGTGCTGCGCGTGGTGGCAAGAATTCTACGATGTATGATACAGGAGTGGGTCAATGGCCCCGGCGGGGCCTTTGATACCCCCGAGCGGGGCCGTATTGGCTCGCGACGCGCGACGCGATCAAGCAATCATTAATGAGAAGGATATCGGCCCAGCCGCTCGCAGTCGCGATAGGTGGATCTGGGTCTGGGTGGGTCGGCATCTGGGTCTGAACTGGTCCGGCGGGTCAACGGGTTGCGGGTTCTCGTTGCCACAATTTTACGCGAGGCGAGACCCACATGGTGCGCCTGGTATGATATGCACCACTTCCCCTGCGCGGTTGTGAGGTCGTGCGCCTGTGCGTGCGCCTGTGCTCTAGCGTTTCTGACGGATACGCGGTCCGCGGTCCGGACGACGCGATCGGGATATCGGAATCCCTGCATTTGCAGCCAAGAGCGCACAAACATCATGAATGGTCCGAAATGGAAGCATGGCAGGGTGACCGGGACAGGGGTACAGGGGGCAGCCACACTGCAACAATACCCCGTCTGGGCACTGGTCCTTTTGATCCTCGCGGCCCCGCTCGGCATGTCCGTCGCCAGAGGTGGCTAGGAGGCGAGGAGGCGCGGCCTGACGCTCGGTGGCGTCTTGATTGGGTGTTCTTCTGCTGGCGCCAGAGATCGACTATCTCAGCGCGCAATCAGCTTGCAATCAGTAATCCGCGAGCCATGTGATGCCATTCCCGCACCCTGAGCGCCGCCCACCAGCCGTCCCTGTGTGCACACGCAGGCAGTCCCCTCTGGAACAAGTAAAACAATGAGAGGCGAACAGCACAATGGCAGCACTACTCACTCTAAAAAAACACGTCGCGGCAACTCTGGGGAGGGGATAAACAGCCGGTGCCTGGCACATGCAAGAGGAGAGGGAGAAGAGCAGAGGGGGGCAGTTGCCGCCTGCAGCCTTTTGCCCACTGCCTACGGGCTACCTGTAGCTAATTTTCCTGGTTCCCATTTCCCTGTGCTCCACTCTTTCGTACATTAAGGCCTGGGGTCCTTGCAGGCGTCGTAGATTTTGTGACGCTTCTGGGCTTCTGGCCTCTGGCCCTTTGGACTTCTGCTGCCCTGCGGTTTACGAATGGACGCCCCGGCATGAGCACAACCCAAACCCAGGGTTTTCGGTAACCTAGATTCGAAGCACCACATGGTCCCCAGGTTTTCGTCTGACGCACCACGCGATGCACAATCTGCCATCTCATGCATTGTGCCTTGCTTGGCAGCGGCGCGGGCAGCTCCACATCCACAGCATCTCGAGCACAGACGCCAGAACGCCAGAACGCCAGACGCTGGACGCTGGACGGGGGGCGCGTAGCTTTCCAGTCACCGCCGAGGCACTGCGTCGGAACGCGACAATCGATGGGGCAGCGCAATGTGCTCGCGCGACACTCTGCGGACCAGCCCATTAGCGCGGGCCGGAGCTGTGGAGCTCTACTGAGTAGAGTTGGAGCTGAACCGTGCTCGTTCGCTGGTTCCTGCCCGTCCCAATCGCCTGGTCGCCGCAGGCACGCGGGACCACCATGGGTCACTTCTCCTATCTGGTCTTACCTGGTCTAGCGGTCTTCCGGCCCAGTCGGGGGCGCTTATCTCAGTAAGCCGCGAGAACCAGAAAAACCGGCCACAAGCGTCTGTTAGAGCGAGCCCAAAAACATAATAAAACCAGACCCCGGACGACACCATCTCTTCCCCCCAGTCCAACTACTCTACTGTACACACCTCACCATGGCCAACCCCCAGGTCACCGCCGAGCCGCCCGTGCTTATCGACAAGGAGTTCGAGAGGAAGCTCGAGAAGGAGGCCGAGGCCGGCCTCGGTGACGTCCCCGTCACCGTCTCCGCTGCCGATGGCCCCGAGCCCCACCTCGTCCCCACCGCCGAGGACCTCGCGACCCTCCCGCGCATCTCCGCTGCCATGCCGTGAGTATCAAATGGTGAAGATGGTGAATATGGTCGCTATCAGGTGAATGCCGGTGCCAAGTGCCACACCCCGTGGCTGTGGCTCCGGCAGTCACCGCCACACGACGACCACCATCACCACCACCAGTACTACCCCCGTTCACAGCTCACACCACCCAGTATGGTCGGTCTCATGATGTGCCTGATCGAGTTCGCCGAGCGCGCGTCCTACTACGGTACTTCGGGCCCCTTCAACAACTTCGTCAACAACCCGCTCCCCATCGGCGGTAACGGTGCCGGTGCCGTCGCCAAGGGTCCCGCGGGTCTCAACCAGTCGGCCGGTGCCCTCGGCCAGGGCTCCGTCACCGCCTCGGCCGTCACGAAGATGTTCTCCTTCCTCGCCTACGTTATCCCCATCATGGGCGGTATCGTTGCCGACAACGTGAGTTACAGACCAGAATCTTCCCCTGGGCAGGTGTCCCGAGGATCGGAATGTGGCAGCAAAAAATTCGTTTCGCGCCACACTTGACGCCGATCCTGCCGATCCCCCTTGTCCCTCGCCACATTACGTTGGACACTCGTATGCTCGTGTGCCACAAAGCACCGAGAATAGAACAGGGGGACCATACGAGTCATTGCTTTGCATTCTAGAAGCCTGACTCGAGTGTGGCACTCGGCCGAGCTCCACTCGCTCATTTCTTCCCTATTTTTTCATCCACTGACAGCCAGCACTGGGGACGTTTCAAGACCATCTGCGTCGGCACGTTTGTCGGCTTTATCGCGCACGTCATCCTCGTTATTCCCGCCATCCCCCAGGTCCTCGCCGTCGAGAAGGCTGCGCTCGGTGTCTTCATCTTCTCCATCATCGTCCTTGCCGGTGCTGCCGGTTTCATCAAGCCCTCGCTCGCTCCTCTGCTTTGTGACCAGGCGCCCGTCAAGCAGCCGACTCTCCACTTTGACAAGAAGGGCAACAAGGTCATCATCGACCCCCAGGCCACCGTCTCGCGCTACCTCAACGTCTTCTACCTCTGCATCAACGTTGGCGCGCTCTTCCAGCTCGCCACGCAGTACGCTGCTCGTGATGTCGGCTTCTGGCTCGCCTTCCTCCTCCCGGGTATCATCTACATGCTCATGCCCATCGTCCTCCTCTACGCCGGACCCCGTCTTGTCAAGCTCCCCCCTACTGGCTCCATCATTCCCGACACCTTCCGTGTCCTCAAGCGCGTCATTGCCGGCCGCTCCTGGGACGCCGCCCGCCCCTCCCACATCCGCGAGAAGGAGGGCTTTGTCGACGAGTCGGTCGTCACCTGGGACGATAAGTTTGTCGAGGAGATCCGCCAGACCATCTCGGCCTGCGGTGTCTTCATGTTCATCCCCGTCTTCCAGCTCGCCGACATTGGCTCGGTCGGTCTCGGCAACATTGGTAACGACATGTCCACTGCCATGGTCCTCAACGGTGTCCCCAACGACCTGATCAACAACTTCAACTCGATCTCCATCATCGTCTTCTCCCCGATCGTCACCTACGGTCTCTACCCCTTCATGGAGAAGATTGGCTGGCCCCTCAAGCCCATGACCCGCATGACCATTGGCTTCTTCCTCGCCTCCATTGGCTGCATGATCGGTACCATTGTCCAGAACCAGATCTACAAGAGCTCGCCCTGCGGCAAGTTTGCCACCAACTGTGTCGTCAACGGCGAGACCCGCGTCTCAAACGTCTCCCTCTGGGTCCAGCTCCCGATCATCGTCCTCCCGGCCATTGGTGAGCTCTTCGTCAACGTCACCTCGTATGAGCTCGCCTACACCCGCTCGCCCCCGCGCATGCGTGGTCTCGTCTACTCGCTCTCCCTCTTCAACACCGCCATCGCCTCGGCCATCTCTCTCGCCTGCTCCAAGGCCCTCACCGACCCCAACCTCGTCATCGCCTGGGGTGTCCTCACCGGCTGTACCTTTGCCTGCTGCTTCGTCTTCCCCACCTTCTTCCGCCACCTCAACGACTTCAACTTTGAGTGGTCCTCGGAGGAGAAGGAGGTCAAGACCGAGATCCAGGCCCGTCGCTCCATGGACCACGAGTCGGGCCTCTCCCGCCCCAACTCGAACGTCCATCGCATCCGCGACGATGAGAAGTACTAAGCTCATCACTAGTACACGGTGTTCACGCAGTAGTCGGTATCAATCAGCAGTAATCGGTTTAATCTAGGTTCTCAGGGCGGTCAGCCCCTGTAGATATGTAGTTGTTATGCAACCACGAGTTACGATCACGAGTGGGCAGTGGCAAGGTGTGAACATGTGGTGCAGGTGGGCATGCTGGGCATGCCAAGACTGGCCCAAATACAGCGATAAGAAGCGATAAGACGCGACAAGTCAGGAATCAGGGATGGCAGGGCGACGCAGCCCAGCAATGACATGTGAGGACTGACTACACCCATGTTATCTTGGGAATGGTACTGCCCCGGTATGTACTGCCCACTCTGATTGCGCAGTCCACTCCCCGTTGACCTGATCCAAACACGCATGGTCCATTCGCGATGCGCAATGTGGACTAGTGCCTGAATACCAACGTTGCCATGTGAGCTAGTGAGCGCGCGATTAAACGTCGGCACGAGGATAGATCCATTCAATCAATGCGGTTAGAAGTGAGGTTAGTGACAGCAAGACATTCGAGTGATGTACAGAACACCGCGATACCGCTCCACAATCGTCGGCGAGCATCTCCAAGGCCCCTGGCGCCAACTCTCCAGAGCTCCACGATTGGAAGCTCAGCACTCCACGAACGGAAGCTGTGTTCAGAGCTAGGACGGGACCGTGCTTAGTTTTGCACGCTTTAGGAGCGGGCCAGAGACTTCGGGGCGGAGTTGTGTGCGGATGGTGCGTGGTGGGGGTTCTAATATTTTAACGCGAGTTGTCTGATCTTTACATATGATCTCCTCACCTACAGATGTGCTGATGCACTGATGCACCGATGGCACTGATCCACCACTGTACGAGCTACAGATCTGCAGAGGTTCTAGATTGATGTTCTGGGCTTTTGACAGCGGTCCTGACGATCACACGCACCGCTCACGCCCCTCTGCGCCCTCTTGTGTCCCTTGTGACCCTTGTGCCCCGATCGATCACGCATTCCCCATATTCCGGTGCTTTTCGCAATTCTCGGTGCTTCTTTCCGATCGTCCTGCTTCTATTTCCTGACTGTCCAGCTTCTCATTGCTTCTCACTGCTTCTCACTGCTTCTCACTGCTTCTCACTGCTTTGTTCCCTGTTCCTCTCCTACTTCTCCAGTTCCCCAGCCACATAAATAACCCACTGAATGCACACAGGCATGCTCGCGAAATGCGAGACTTGCGGAATCGCGGGAATGTAGGAATCGTCTCTGATCTCTGAACGGTATGCGGTTTGTCGAGTGGATAGACACGCATTACGGACAATCTCGATTATGGGCAGTCACGGATCCCGGACTTCAGCACAGCAGGCCAGCAGCTAGCAGCCAGCAGGGGCCAGAACATGCCATGGATCCCTGGAATATGGAATATGAATATGGAATATGGGACCTGGAAAGAGATAGCTGGCATCATGGCATAACTGTTGGTGTCGCAGTTCGCAGTTGCCCTCTGATCGCGCGACGCGCGCACAATGCCTCAAGCTCCAAGAGCTCGAGATTCCGTCGTCCGCGGACATGCGGCCAGGTCCAGCGGAAGTGACATGGTGACACTCGATTGATGAGCTGGGTCCAGACCGCAAAGCCAAACAGGTCCATCGGCCATCGGCGAGAAATAGCGTTCATCCTCTTGTAACCCTCCGTGGGTGCAAAGTCGGTGTCCTGGGTGTGTACTGTGTGTTGATCTGGACCCCACTGGGCGAAGATATATAACGCACGGCACAGAGCAATCGTCTCGCGATCTCGCCCTGCCGTCTCGCCTCGCTCCTCGCGCTCCTCGGGCAGTTCCGCGAGCTTGAAGCCTCGGCGGCGGATGCCGGGCGGAGAAACGTACCTGGTGATCATTATGAACGTTATTCTCAGAGCCCCCAGAGGCCAGAGCCCCAGAGGCCAGAGGATTACCGCTGGTGGCACAGCTCGCAGCTGGCCGACAACCCCGGGGTCTCGACCCACCCGAGGACCAAGCTCCCAACCTTCCCAATCTTTCAATGACCTGGGTGCCATGGCTTGGTCGTGTGCACAGTTACACCATGTTTTGCATCTCTTTGATCTCTTGGGCGCGCGGGTACTTTGGTCTGCATTCTGGTGCACTGACTTTGCCCAGCCGCGGCTGCGCCAGGTACGTCGGTCTCGGACTGCGACCAGCTCGACCAGCGACGATGCCAACCATGTATGACAAGCATGACTTGTTAGGAGACGCAGGGAGACTGGGGAAGCGGAACGAGATCAAAGTGAGCCGAGGCCCTGAGGGTGGTCTCTGACGGCGGAACGGGCGAGGATTGAGAGGATTGAGAGTATATATGAAGGGCTGAAAGATCGGTCGCCGAGAAGCTACCGAGCGGAGGAGGACGATCTAGGACGAGATGTCCCCTGGCATGCTGGCATGCTGGCATCCAGAGATCACGATTCGACGCCTAACAAGCTCTTTATAAGCTCATCCGCGGGCTTCCGAAACATCCACCTCTGGAGACAATCACACTGCCAAGGTGGAGGAGCAGAGAGCCGCGCCCCAAATAGACTGCACGGCATGCCGGCAGCAGGTACATTATACTGTAATACACAAGGAGGGATACACTGCAGCAGCTGCCGCCACCCCCGGATGACAAGCATGAGAGCTATCCGATCTGGAAGCCTCTCGGCGGCGAGATACCAAAGGGATGGGGGTGGGCCATGGGCATGGGAACAAAGAAGGAGCCGAAGGGAGACTCGAGACAACGAAATGGTGGCGCGGAGATGAGCGGCCAGGCGTGCAGGACAGGAGCTTGGCATGACGACGACCCGCGCCGCAGAGCACGGAGAGGGGCGTCTCGCAAACCTTACATGACTCTTTGGAGTGTCTGAAGCGGGAACCCGTGCAAGCGGAGAACGAGAAGCGAGGACCCAGGACAAGTGAGTGTCAAGTGCCAGTGCCAGTGTCAGTGCCAGTGTAGTGGAGCTCGAGATCTGGGAGCTCGAGAGCAAGCATGCTGCACGACACGAGATGCAAGTGCGGGAGTGCGTCGCAGATGCAGACATGTAGATGCAGACGACTATCGTATCATTTAATCCTTCATTGCTCCTCATCTTCTACCTGTCACCCTCCTGTCCTCTGTCTCGGAGAGTTCTTCCATCGACGCCCGCACATACCATCTTCTCGCTTCTCGATTCTCGACTCTCGATCGTCTTTGCGTCCCTCTTCACCAAAACGCGGGCACCACAGCCTCGCATCGCCATCGCCGACACGAGCGACGCCCCGCACGCCGACGACGCGCACGCCGACGGAAGTGCAGCCCACGAATAGTAGTTACCAGTTCCCGATCCCCAGGCTGTGGTCACCGGTCGAGCGCACTGATGCACTGATCCATTTCATTCTATCTCGCCCTTCCCTGCAACCACTACTTTTTCTGTCCTGGCTGAGATATTTTTCTCTGGCCCTCTGGGTATCTTCCTCCAGAGACCGAGTCATTCACGCAATCACGCGACTCTTGCTCATCTCATTCAACGCACCGCTAGGCATCTCGCTCGAGCCTCATCCCCCCCTCGACCCCTTCGCCCCCGACACCTCATCTTTCCCGCCATGCGCCGCGCATGGCTCGCGCTTGCCGCCGCGCTCGCGGTCCCCGCGGCTGCGTTCGTGTTTGAAATCAAGAACGGCACGGTCAACGAATGCGGGCCGATGGAAATCACTTGGTCGCCCGGCACGCCGCCGTACTCTATCCTCGGGATGGTGAGTAGCTGACTGGACTGGAGAGAGTAAAGTGCAACGATGGACACGGACGCCGATGCTGGACACCGGCCGCCACTCGCACTTCCCAGCACGCACTAACGCCAGTCCGACTTTGACATGGCTGTCCCTTTCGATATCCCGACAGACCAGATCGTCGAGCAGAACGGCCTGCTGAGCTACAAGTGGACGCTTCCATGTGAGCCCGATGAACATGGAACAGCCCAGGCGCGGCGCGCTAACGACAAGATGACGCGGGAAACCGTACCATGTTTATCATGTCCGACGCCACTGGCTTTGCGGTGAGTCAAGCAGTGGCGGAACGAGGTCAGGCGACCCCCGTGAGGTCGCCTTTGACCCCCATGAGGTCGCCTCCGCGGCCGTTGGCGATCCTTCCCAAGGCAGAGACAGCGATGCCGAGGCGCTGCAAGCTGTTCAGCATGATGGGCGCCCCCTGTGTGCATCTCAGTGCAACTTCTAACCCCAGGCCGGTGGCACATCTGGGATCTTCACAGTCGGACCGCGCCCAGCCGGCGCCAATTGCACGATACGAAGCGTCCACCTCGATATGGCGTGAGTTGGAATCGGACTGGGAAGTACTTGTCTGACAGAAGATTCGCAATGTACCCCGAGGAAAACATCTTGCCGGTAGGGTCGATGAGACATGGGCCGTGGTCTGGAACCTCGGTCCCAGACCGCCCTCATCGTCAGCGGCGGACACTGATGGCAGCAATGTGACGAACTGAAATTCGAGTTCGTAACTCTGTTTGATAACTTTACAATCACGTTCCCGATAACGCTGGTCGGCGCGATCCCAAACGGACAGGTGGTGCTATGGAACACGACGAACGTCCACGCGTACTGGCCGGTAAACGCCAAGGCGGGCAACCAGCTGCTCTTCGGCGCATGGGACGCAAAGGGCAACCAGGCAGGCATGTCGGCGCTGCAGTCCGTGTCGTCGTCGGGCGACGACTCGTGTCTCGACGAGAACTCGCCGTCCCCCACGCCCGTCCAGCTCCCAGTGGCGGGCCAGACTGTCGTTAACAAGGTGCTGAGCCCCGCGCCGCGGAAAACCAACACCGCCACCCCAAGCACCATCTCCGGACCGCCCATAGCCACCGCCAGGCCAACAGACTCCTCGAAGGGGTGAGTAGCGTGGAGATGCCCTCGGTTCCGCCACGCTAGAACCAGAGCAGGTCTTGACTGTTGCAAGGCACTAACAACAGCCTCTCTGTTGGTGCCATTGCTGGTATCGCCGTCGGCGCGGGCGTTGCTGGCCTGATCGCGCTGGCTCTCCTCGTCTTCTTCTGTTGCTGCCGCAAGCGCAAACAGAAACCCGGACCCAACGTTGACCTGTACGACGCGCACTATACCCCGACACCCGTGCCGCCAAACATGGCGGCATACGGCGGCCACCGCCCGTCCGCCGACGCCTCATCTCCGTTCATGACTCCCGAAGCATCACACCCGAACAGCATGTCGCACCTCGGCTCTTCCTATTTCGGCAGCAGCTCGCAGCTCGCCGCAGACCCGCTCCTTACCCCTGGATCGCAGGCCCGCCCCATGCAGTACCCGATGGCGGGGTACGCGCCGCAAAACTCGCTCTCGCAGCTGTCGTCGCCACACTCGCCCTTCTTCCAGCAGGAGGTGTCTCCCCGCCCGTCGATGGACCCCGCAATGCCGTGGACAAGCCAGCCTCTCCTCTCCCAGTCGCGCTTCACGCCGACAGGGAATGGTGGCGGATACCCACCATACTCACCACACAGCCCCGGCGCCTCGGTCCCCCGGGTGCAGCGCGCACCCGAGCCTGCGGGGCCGATCCCCGGTGCCGCGCCTGCCGGTCCAATTCCGGGCGCTGCGCCAGCTGTTCCGCCCATGGCTGGGGGCAGGTCATACCCGTCCGTGATGGAGGCGACCAAGGCGGCGTTCCTTGGCCCCGACCACAGAGTGTACGACGACGGCCAGCCAAACTTTGCGCCGCCCTCTGGCGGGTTCCGGAGACACGCGGACGCAGGGTCTCTGTCGTCTCTCCACTCGGAGCGCAACGCGCCGGTTGGCGACCTGCCTCCTGGCTACAACGCTTGGGACCGCAAGGTTGACAGGTTGTACCCCGGACCGATGCCGCCGCCGAGATAGGACGAGGCAGGATAAGCGTCGAGGAATGAGGTCCGAGATGCGCGTCGTCGCCGTATTCTCTCATTCCGAGCCATCCGCTTCGCTCTATTCAGTCGCCATCCGCGTTGCCACCCACGACGCAACGAACAGTACTTCACGCCTTGCAACATATAGTTTTCCGTTGGACATCTGGTTATATCTTATATCTCCATGCATCGTATCATTATTTTCGCAGTGCACAGCGGAGACGCGCACGAGCTTCCAATCTTGCGAAGTCGCGAAGCGGCGCGACAGGAGATGAATCCCTACTGGTCCCAAATGGTACACCATCCATATGCAAAGTACAACAGATCTAATCCTGAAAGTCGACGGCCGCCACGACCCACACGGCGCCGCCATCCTGCTCGTCGACCCACCCGAGCCCCTCGCGCATGACGCAGTCGTCGAGCGCCGTGCGCGCCCGGAGCGAGCTCCACCCGGTCGCGTCGCGCACGCCGGGCTCACTCAGCCGCCCGCCGCTCTCGGCCGCGAGGAGGAGCAGCATGCTCTGGTCGGTATCCAGCGCGCGGGGCACCGAGCGCACAAACGTTGCGCCGCCCGCCGCGTGCAATGAATATCCGGCTCGCAGGGGACGGAGCAGCTCGAGTGCGCGGGCAATGTCGTCCGGGGTGATCCTGTCCTTGCCCCTGCCCTCCGTGTTCCCGCCGCGCATTCGTTCAACACGGGAAATAAGCTCGCCCATCTCGATTGTGCCCCCGTTCCGCTCGCGCGTAGAGACACACACATCGACGACCTGGAGGGCGAGCTCGCAGCTCCATTCCCCGAGACCCAGCTGTTCCGCCCACCAGGCGTCGCGGCCGCCGCCGGCGGTGGCCAGGGGGTCGACGCCGATCGCGGCGCACATCTTCTGGAACTGGTGGCGAAACCCCGGGTCCTTGCGGATGTCGGCGCGGTGCGCGGCCGCAAAGGCACTCAACGCGTCCCGGAACGAGGCGAGGGATGTCTCGAGCGCGGCGACCTGCTGACTTGAGAGGCTGGTCGAGAGGGCAGAGTACGACGACGTCGTGGCTGTCTGCCGCGTCAGGCCCGATATGCCTGCCCCCTTGCGCATCGTGGCCTGGATCGGTCGGAGGGAGGATCGTGGAGCAGGCGGGTGGGTGGTGATGCAAGTGATGCAAGCGGGTGATGCCAATGGTTGGGTTGGGTGGTGTCTCGATGACAAGATGGCGAATGACGAGATGTGTTTTGGCGAGGGACCCCGGACCGATGAGATTAGGTGGTACAGGTGTGCTGCAGTGCCTTGGTGCGGAAGAACGGGCCGCTACGTCATACGTGACGCACAGCAGGGGAGGTGGCAGGTGCACAAGTGGATGCCGCCGCCAGTCGTGAGGGGAATGATGGCGTTGCGACCACCTCGGCTACTTGCAAGGGGCAGCTGTTGGCCGACGCGCTGCAGTGGATGCGGGATATGTCGAGTGCTCGATGTGCTCGACGCTTGACGCTCGTTGGCTGCTCGAGCTCACCAGTTGGCTTCCGACCAACCCAATTCAGACTCTTGTCGAGTTACTTTCCAGGGTGCCGTGTGTCAGAACCAGAATCCCGCAATCTGGTGCCCGCTGAGCCGGAACGGGGGTTGCTGTACTGAATCGAGAATGCTGGTACAGTACACCCCCCCGGAGGCGGATGTGCGATACGAGGTCGCACGGGACTGTCAGCCGATGTACTGTACGATTCGAGTCGGTCTCGGGGTGGAGCGGGCGGGACAGTCACGCCGTCCCCAGGTCCTCGGAATGGAGGTTCTGCGATGATGAAAGAACCAACGGAATGATGTGATGTGAAGTGATCAACAAATGGAGCCGAGTGAGGGACACGGGGCAAGATGGTGAGGCAAAATAAAGAAAACGATGGTGTATCAAGAGAGATGTCCAACGGTCTGAGAGATGTGTAACAATTTGTGTTCATGTGCTTCATCGTATTAGGTTCGGAATTAGGAACAGGAGCAACTAACTGGTGTGGGATTTGCGGATTTGCAGAGTGGCAGGGGGAAATTGGAAGCTAATGAGTTTAGAGAAGGATCAGCTCGGTGATCAGCGCCGCCCAGAACAGGGATCAGCGCCGAGCGAGAAGCACAGGGAAAAAGGGGAGGAAGAGAGACAGGCACATGAGCTAGGCAGCTGACACACCGCCGCCCGCCGCGCCGCCGCCGCCGCCGCCGCTCGCTCGCCGGGCAGTGAGAATCGGAATCGGAAAGGCAAAGTGGCCTGGACCCGGAAGGAAGGGGATGACCCAGACATCTTTATTCGTTGTGCAGCAGAGCTGAAGCTGCATTCTGGCCTACTCCCTCCTTGTGTCGGGATTTCAATGTTGCACCTTGTTTGCCATCACTCCATCGCTGCTCACCACCACCCTCGACATTGGTAGGATACAGAGCCACGCAGTGACACCACGCCCTTGGCCCTGTAAGAGAAAACGCAACGGAGAAGCAAATCGGGGAGTGAGGGAACCGACGGACGGAAACAAGAGAGTGCGACAACAAGCGAAAGAAAATACAAGCTCTCTGCCATTGGGCCAACAAATCTCTTGCTCGCGGAGACCCCACGCATGCCACGCACCGCCATCCCATCCCATCCCGCCCGCATCTGCCGCATCCGCCGCTCCCTGCAGCACCTGCACTGGCCTATCCCTTGGTCGTCGTCGTCGGCATCGACAACAACACGAAACACCATAAAACATCCTCTTGCATCCTATCAGCTCCCTCGTTTCCCAACTGCGTACCTCTCTGTGCCTCGTCCTCGCCCCTCCTCCAGTCCAGTCCGCCCCGCCGCCATGCACTACATCTGCACGCCCTAAACAGACAGACTCACAGACTGTGGCCCGTTCATCCACTCCTAATCGCTCCAACCCGGCTCCCACATTCCATCTTATCATTCACACCGAGGGCCATTCCGATTCCACCCCATCTCTCTCCATCCCATCCCCACGCTCACCACCCCACGCGGCCCCGGCCAGCAGCCGCAGCCAATGTCCGCGTCTGGCACCCTCTCTTCCCCAGTCCTGCACGCAAACGGTAACGGCGCCGGGCCTTGGGCCGCTGGCCAGTCTGGCGCCGCCGGCCCAGGTGGTCATCTACCCAATGGCGCGGCCTATCAGCAACACTCGTCCCCGGGGCAGCAGTCCCGCTCTCCAAGGGCAGCCACTCAGCGTCTGTCCGGCCTCACGCCCATTCCGATGCCATTGGGCTCAGCACTCGCCCAACAGCTCTCGATTCACCTCGCGGCGGCGGCTGGGAAGCCGCAGTTTGAGCACAAGCGGAAGATGAGCAGGTCGGCCCCTTCGTCCCCGCTCAACCGCCCGTACCATGGCGACCTCTCACCGCTGTCGACTATAACGCCAATGGAACTCGGAGGATCCCCGACGGGAACCGCCAAGGGCAGCCCCACGAACAGCGTCAACGGGGCAAACGGAGCGTATGCTGGGCCCCAGCTAGGTGCCCTCGGTCTCGTACCGACTGGCAGTATGGCGCAGCCTCATCCACAAGCCTCGCTCCCACCACAGGCTCCTGCTCCTCCAGCGATCCCTCAAGTCCCACAGATGTCGGCAGAGGCACGCGCTCAGGTTCGCCTCTCTCCCGACCTGCAGATGCGCCCTCTACGGTACAGCCCAGAAGTCTTTCTCAAGAACCTCTCCCCTCTCCCATCGAATCCTCCGGCACCCTTACCAGCAATTCCTTCACCGTCAAACCTCATTGGTGTACCCGCGGCTACAGCACAACGGTCGCACACCATTGCAGTCCCGCAGCGCGGGGCGACGATGCCGGCACCCCGCCATGCACAATACAGGAGCCGCTCGCGGTCGCGGTCTAGAGTATCGTCGAACAGCTCTGATGATACTGAAACAGAAGCCGACTCGGACTCCACTTTTGTCCCAGGGCGCATCCGGCATCAGCACTCACGCTCACAGCCGGACCTCACAGCCTTGAGGTCGCGGTTAGTGGAGGGCTGGGCAGATGGGGTCATGCGGGAACAGCTCTCGGAACGCAGAATCGCGACAAGCTCAGCACTGGCTTCCTCCAACGGTAACCAGATTACGCGAAGGAGAAGCCACGGGCGCAAGACTCCACCCATGCGGCCAGTCCCAATGTCGGGCCTGACTAGCAATGGCGGTCCGTCGTCTTCGGCATATTCCTCGAGCACCAATCACGCTGCCCGAAACTCTCCTCGACACTCGCCGAGATTGACCGCTGCGTCGATCCCTATTCTCACCCCGATCCGCGCGCCCGAATCGTCAGGCTCCTCTGACGGCTCGCTCTCCCCCTTCTCGGTTCGCTCCCCGATGGGGGGCATGACCGGCAGCGAGGACGCAGACGATGACCTCGAGAGCGCAGACTCTTTGTCTTCCGCGGGCTCATTGACCTTTTCGCCCAAACACCGGAACAGACACGTCGCGCGGCAGCGTTCCCTCCCGGGGGACAAGTTTTCCTCGCGGGCGCTCGGCCTTACCCTCGAGGCACAGGCGGCGAGCAACTCTGCCGACGAGGCCAGTCGGCGTTCTGTTGACATCAAGGTCGAGTCTATAGAGGAGCGACTGCGCCGCAGCTCCCTGCTCAGCTTCCGCCTGCTGGCGATCGTTCCTGCCCTGTGGGGTATTGCCGTTCTCTCGCACGCACTGGTTACCGGCGCATTGTGGCATGGGGTGTGGCCCTGGGGAGTCGACTTTAGCCGCGAAGCGCTGGAACGCCTTATCGCGGGCGAGACTGTCGACGATATCACGCTGCCCATCCATCGTGGAGATATGATACTTGCTATCGCATGGGTAAGTGCACAGACCAACCGGCGCACGTCAACCGGGTGGGCCTGGTCCCCCACTCTCACCTCATCTTAGTGTCTTCAGCTGCTGACACATTAGGCATGTCTCACAGCTCACTTCTGCTTCTGTCTGACCACCGGCTTGACCCACCGCTGGCGCAACTATTACTCTCTCCCGTCAACAGTAACGCGCCTGGTTTCTCTGCAATGTCTCTGCTGGCCAGCCACCTATCTCACGCTCCTCACCCTCGGCCCACAGCGCCCGCTCCTCGCCTGGGTCGTCATTGGGGTCACGACTGGCTGTTCGCGCACGGTCCAGATGTGGGTCACCTCCAATGTTATTATCGACTCTCCGGACCCTGGTGACGTCACCCCTGGCCCGTTTGCGCCACGTGTGTCTCCACCACCCAGGCCGCAACACGTCCGCGGACTGCGTGTGTTCACATACAACCGCCGCTGGAGCTGGGATCTCGTCGCGCGCAAGGTCGGGTGGAAGATTGGTCTCGGGCTCTTGGTAACGTGCGCGTGGCTCTTCTGGCGTCTGGAGAACCTCCCTCAGGGATACTAGTAGGGAGCCAGTCTAGCTTGTCGAGCTTGTCTAGCCTCGCGCTTCTGAGGCAGGAGATGGCGGCACGTGCGTGGGACACGCGGACGCGCGGACGCGTCCGTGCGAGGAAGGATTGCAGAGTCGGAGGCAGATAACAGGGGTTGATGGTGGGAATCGCGGCAATGGATGGGCCGGCGGAGCGCGCGGCGTGAGGCGCGATCGCGAAGCGTGGCGTAGATGGCTAGTGAGAGACCGAGAGTGAGCTCCAGGGACCGAGTGCGTTTGTCTAGCAGTGACTATACTGAGCCGCATGAGCGTAAGCTGGCTGCCAGCATGTGTTTTTTCTTCCTTCTTTTCTTCACTTAATCACATCCATATCCACCCACCGACCCACCATGACCGCCGACCGTGTCATCCGCATAGACAACCGTTGTATAGTATGATGGAGGATTGCATAGCGACGACAGGAGTATGGCAGTCGGGCAGCTGGGGAGATGGCGGCTGTGAACGTGTGTGTGTCTGGCGATGGCGACGAGGCTATCCCGACCGGCGAGTCCTCGCTGTTGGCATAATCTCACACACGGTTGAGGGCAACACGTTTGTAGCCCGGACTGAATATGGGACAGAAGAATGCTCGAGAAGAAGCCGAGCATGTCTTAGCCGGCCAATTCTTCAATTCTCCAATTCACCGGCGGGAGGGCGCGCCAAGACGCGCTACTTTAGCTACTACTTCTGGCTACTGGGCTACTTATCAGCTCGCGGTCGCGTCCACTGGCATGGCTTGGCGTGCTATCCGGCGTGGACGCCGTCCACCGCGCCCCGCGCCGCGCGCCGCACACGTTGATCAACCACTGACAGTTGAGCTTTTGGCTGTTCACTAACAACTTGCGCGACTTTAAGCCTTGAGGACTGGCAATACGGCAATACGGTAATGGGATTCGACTGCATGGGCACGGATCGCACAGACCACCCACTCGGCCCTGTATCCATGATCGAGGATGATGGCTTATAGCTTATAGCTCATGGAGGTGATTCGGCTGTGAATAGTGTCTGTGCGTGGTTATGCCTCCAAGGAAGGATCCAAGGATTCAAGGATACAAGGATACAAGGATACAAGTGGATCCGGCCGAGTCACTGCTCTCATATCTAACTGACATGGTGGCTCTGGCTTCTGACTCTGAGTGGCTTGTTCTGTGAGAGCCCCTCAGTGGGTGAGGGACACCGGCAGCCACGGGAGGTCACCGGTATGGATCAAAGCGTTTGTGCTCTTCTGCCTGTTTTATGCTGCAGGGCTGTACATGCAGTGACTGACTGCCACCCCGGTGCATACAGTAGCTGCCACCCCTCAAGCCAAAATGAGAAAAGGCCGGGGTGCACATCTTGCAGCACATCACCCGACAGACAGCTCGTCACTCCGAACAAGCTACGGGATATGGGACGCGGGACGTGCCAATGATCAGTGATCAATGAATGGTCCTTTTTGGAGGAGAGGAAGATTGGAGCTCCAGCGAACACCAAGACACCCGGGATCCAAGCGCTGCGCCACGCGCCACCCAATTCTGGTACTCTGAGCAATCAGAGCTCGGGTTAGCTCTGCCGTCGACGACCAATGCCTGATTTCTGATAAATTCTTCTCCCCGAACCATGTTAACATGTGTCGCCTGCTTTCGCCTGAATGTCAGATCGCAGACATTGTCATAATCAGCATGTCAGCAAATTGGCAGATTAGCATCAACTTTTGTGTGGGAGAACTGCTGCAAGCCTTTGCACCGATACGAGCCGCGGGAGCTCGCGAGACGCGCGAGTCCCGTACCGAGCCATGCGAGCCAGGGCCACACAGAGCCAGGGCCTGGGCACGGGCTGGGCGTTGTGCCGTCCACCATTCATTTCAAGACATTTTGCGGTTTTCTAGTCAATAGTCACGGGGGGCTCACGATGGCTCGAGTACTCGTTTCTACCTCGTCCCATTCCTATCTCCATTCCCATCTTTCACATCCTACATCACAAACTACTCAGTCCGGAACGCACCACAAGCTGCCAAACTAGCAAACTAGGAATCGCACTCCACGCTGCGCTTATCGCCCCACCCCGCAATCTCGGTCTCTCCCCGCGCCCCTCGCTCCGCTCGCGCTTCTCGCCCATCCCGCCCGTCCGCGCCAGCCCGGTATCAGCGGTACCAAGTACCACCATCTCCATCTCTCCACACGGTTCACGGCATGAAGCGCACGCTCGACGACACCTCCCCAGCGCGCCTGAAACGCGCGCGCGCGCGCGCAGCCGACCTCCCGCCGCCGACCATCAAGCCGATAATGGACGCGTGGGTTCCCGGACTTGGGCCGGCATTCTATGCCGCCCCCGCCCCAGAGCCCGAGGTCATGCCGGCGTATGCGGGCCTCGACCCCAGCTTCAACGCGAGCTATCCCGCCGACAGCATACTCCATCACCTCCGCCACGACAGCTACCCCCACTCGCACTCCCATGCGCACGGGCCGGCCAAACCCGAACCCGAACGACCGCTCGAACTCGATTTCGATCTCGATCTCGGACTGGAACAGCCGGGATCCGCGCGCTCGGCATGTACGTCCTTTACGCTCGCGACGCCGAGCGAGAGGGGCGAGTACTTTGGCGCGGACACGCGGCTCGCCATGGCGCTCGATGATGTGGAGCTTGATGAAGTGTGCGAAGGGCAGCGAGCGGACGACGACGAGATGATGCTCGATACCCCGCACGCACCCCCGCTCAGCGTGTTTGATCCGACACACGCGCTCGCCCCCTCGTCCTCGCTCGCAGCTCCTACGCACGCACCGCCGCCGCCGCCGCCGCCGCCGAGCCCCGTGCGCGCCCGCGCCCACACCGCGCCCTCGGTATCCTCGATGCCCTCCATGCCCTCGATGCTCCAGCCACAACTCCACCCACTCAGCCACCTCCCCTCCATCCATTCCGTGAACTCGGCCTATTCCCTCACTGCACCGGTACTCACGCCGCCGCTCCAGCCGCGGCCGCAGCGGCCGGCAGTTACCCCGCTTCAGCCCCCGAGGGTCTGAGTGCAAGGTATTCATGTTCATCTTTGTTGTATGCATTTTGGTTCTCCGCTGTCCTGGTATTCCTGGAATGTTGCTGCTCATAGGCCGAAAACCGATTTGCGTGGGAGCGATGTTTGAGCTTTTTGAGACACGGCGCCTACTGATCATACAGAATCTCTACTATGCATGACAACCGTGGGGTACCACAATAACACTACATATTAAGAAGCATGGAGAGCCGGGGCAGGCCCCTCATCCACTCGTTCCACTCCGGCCGAGCAGGTGGCGCGTCGCGCGGAAGAGCAGCATTTCACCCTCGCCGGGGGGCCGCATGACCGAATGGAGCACGAGGCGTGCTATAATTTCTCCCTGTAAAGAGTGTCAGCTGCTGCCCGATTTATCGCATGCTGAACTTACACCGGCAATGATGCACGCGACCACAATGAGCCAGATGATGATCAACGTGACGCGGTCCATGCCGCGCTGGTCGACATAGTCGTGGATAATCTCGAGAAGGTCGCCGACGACCGAGAGACGGTCGTTGAGGACCTGCACACGCGCGCCAATCTCGAGATACTGGTTGATCGCCTCGTAGAGCGGGTACAGCGAGGCCTCGGACCAGAACAATTCTGGCGTGTCTGCGGTCAGCGGGAAATGCCCTTTTTGGCCTTACCTAGAATACCCCCAATGAGGTTGACGTCCATGCGCAGCTTGTACATTGCGCCCGTGAGTTTCAGGGCCTGCTTGCGGTCGAGCTGGAGGTGGCCCGTGACACTGAGTTCTTTTGGGAAGGACGAGGTCAGCTCGAGCGACTCCTGCAAGCGCGCCTCGTACAGCGACAGCTTGGTGCTCTGCGCGATCGCGTGCGCGAGCGACAGCTTGAACAGGTGCGAGCGCGACTTGAACGTGAACATGTCGTTGTAGATGCGCGGCGACTCGGCGTCCGCGTCGTACACGTAGTGAAACTCGTCGACCTCCCAGTCGTCCTCGTCGACCGGCTGCTGCCACGTACCGGCGGCCTCACAGTCGGACATGATTGTGCGCTCCTCGCCGGCCTGGAAGCCAAAGAAGACGCTCACGCCGTACGAGAAGAAGACCGCCTCGGCAATGTTTGCGCTCGTGTGCGACTTGCGGCGGCGCCGGCGCGGGGGCGAGGGATACCGCTTGCGCGGCGCGTGGTCTGCTGAAGCGAAGCGAGGCTCGTGCGCCGAGTGCGATTCCTCGGGGACCGAGCGGCTGATCGCACTGTCATCCTCTGGCGAGGTCGCAACCTCCTCGACTTGCACGTGTGCGCCGTCGATATGCTCCTCGATCGTCTGCAGCAGCTCGTCGCCATGCTGCACTGCCGAGTCCATCGCGTCCATAATCTGCTGGTCGTGCACCGGCGGCGAATGACTCAGAATATACTCTGACGGGTTCTGCGGCGCCGCCGCAGGCTCCTCCTGCTGCACGGGAAAGTACTCATCCTCGTATCCGACCTCCTCCGCTTGCGTCATGCGCTCCAGCATCGACACGCCGCCGGGCGACTTGACCGCAGGCGACGAGCGCACACGCGTGCTCGCGCCGTATCCGGGAAGCAGGGGGAGATGGTAGACCTGGGATATCAGAGAGGGAGGTATTTAGTTTACTCACCGCATAGACGCAGTCGTCGAATACACGCACGACGGACACGCCGTGCTCGCGCTTTAGAAATGCCGAGAGCAGTTTGAGGCGGTATCCCTCTGCGGTGGAGTACGCGGTGAGTCGGGGGAGACCGTGTTCCTCTCGCTCGCGTTTTGTGAGTTTCTCCGCCTCGCTGCGCTCGTCGCCGGGATGCGGGCGGCTTGCAATGACAAGCGGGCTGGTGGTGGACGAGACGGACGTGGACCGGGGGCGCGACCCGCGTAGGCTCATCTCGCTAGGACTCCGGGGGAGGGGCGCAAGCTGCGGGTCTTCAGGGAGGAGGATGTGTTTCTCGACAGTCTTGGACGTGCGCGTCGGGAACGTTTGCTTGGCGGACCGCGCCGGCGTGCCCTTGCCCAGCGGCGACGGGATGCGGGGCGTAGACGTATTCCGTAAATGGGCAGGGAGAGAAGTGAGAATGCCGTGCGACGAGCTGGGCGACGTGCTCTGTTGTCGGAGATTCGAGGCCGCACGCGCGATACCGGGGACAGCGCCGGCCGAGCGGCGGGGCGCATTCACGGGCGCCATCGTGATGGGATTAGAGGCCGCGCCGAGGGACGACTTGGGGCCGGTGCCCAGAGGCCGGGTTGCCTTGGGCCTGGACATCGGAGGGAGCGTAAAAGAGGAGGGAGATATATAAGAGGTAGTGTTGAAGAGAAGAGTGATGGCGAGGAGGTGACTATTACAAGGGGAGGTTGGAGGGAGAGAGACAGAGAGAGAAACCAGCCAGAGTATCAGAGCAATCGTCATCGAGGGGGCACTGCGAGGGTGGAGACAGGGAGAGACTGGCAATCTATTACATAATCTGTCTGGTACACTCCGCAGGTCCGTGTCTCCACGCGCCGCCACTGCGGCTGGCCGCGGCTGGCTGGCTGAGTCTGTGTCTGACTGTGGCCCGCATGGCCCGCGACACGGCGGAGGGCTGCGGAGTCCCCTCGAAAGAAGCAGCAGCAGCACCCCTCAGTCTCTCGTACGTCGTGTTCCAACCACCATCATCATCATCATCATCACCATCAACATCATCCAATCCCACTCTCTCAACTCCCATCTTCTCATCTCTCCATAGACACTCCCATATACCAAAGACGCATATAGACGACCCCCGCCCCGCGTCGACCAGCCCAAACACACGCCCGCTGCCCCGCTCGGCCCTCTAACCCCCTCGTTTCGCTTCGCTTCCCCTCCCTTTCTCCCACCACACGAAACCCGGCGCGATGGCCTACGTCGGCGTCGTCAAGGCGCTGTACGACTATGATGCGCAAAATCCCGAAGACGAGATCTCGTTCAAGGAAGACCAGGTGCTCTATCTCATCGAGAAGGGCGACGATGAGTGCGTGAACGCTAGCTAGCGTAGATCCCGGTGGAGCAGCAGGACAAAGGCACTGACACACGCTCTCCTAATCTCGTCCCATCGGTACCTCTCTTTCTCATTACCTTTTGATCACACAGATGGTGGAAGGCAAAGGTCAAGGACGACAGCGGGGACGGCCCCATCGGCCTCGTCCCATGCACCTACGTGGAGGAGGTGAGTGCAAGCCGTAGAGTGATGCCCGGCGCGGTGTAGCGCCGGCATCGTATACCGTCCGTCACTGACAGGCAGATGCCACCAGCACAGACCGCCAAGGCAATGTATGCGTACGAGTCGACCTCGCCCGATGAGTTGACGATGGACGAGGACGCCGTGCTGTATGTGTATTCAGACGAGGATGACTGGCTGCTCGTCGCGGTCGAGGGCGCCGAGGACAGGCTCGGCTTTGTGCCGAAGAACTACTGTGAATTGGACGAGGATGCGGGCGGCGCGGACGCCGGGGCCGCCATAGCAGGTGGAGGTGCTGGCGCTGGAGCAGCCGCTGCTGCTGCTGCTGCTGCCGCAGCTGCCGCGCAGGAGGAGGAGGAAGAACGCCAGCGTGCCGTCGCCGCCCGGCAACGTGAGCTTGCGCTGAAGGATGCGGTTGAGTCGTGGTCCATCTCAGAGCTGGACGGAAAGAAGAAGAAGAAGGGATCGCTCTCCGTTGGCAACGGCACCATCTTCTTCGCATCGGAATCTGACAAGGTGGGTAATGACATCGTTCCTACCCATTGACAAAACCCAGTCTCCCATCAAGCAGTTCCCCATCACGGAACTCACGCACCTCGAGCAAGAGTCGTCCAAGGTCGTCGCACTCACTGTCGCGTCGGCACCCCAGCCACTGCGGTTCCATACGGGCAGCTCCAAGACCACTTCGGCGATCCTCGAGAAGCTGGCGTCGAGCAAGCAGCTCGCCGGCGAGGCACTGGAAATTGCAGAGGGCGCGGGTCAGTCGTCCGACGAGGAGGAGGTTGCCCCACCGCCCACCGGCCGCCGTCCCTCCGAGCCGAAGACTGTCCGCTTCACCGAGCCCGACAGCCCCATCAGCCCCGTCAGCCCCGTCGCCGCTGCTTCCCCGCCAGCAGCACCTCGTTTCATGCCGCCACCAGTCCGAACTGCTGCTGCCGCCACTGCTGTGCCCCCAACCCGTGCTGCCCCTCCTTCGGCCGCCCCAGGTGCCGTCACCTGCATGGTCCTGTACGACTTCCAGGCCAAGGGCGACGATGAGCTCACCGTCGAGGAAAATGAGACCCTCACCGTCGTCGATCGCTCGGATGACGAGTGGTGGCTGGTGCGCAACACGCGGGGCCAGGAAGGTGTTGTTCCTGCGCAATACGTCGAGGTGCAGGGCGAGGATGCCAATGGGGATTCCGCTGCCTCTGGTGCTGACAGCGCGGCCGCCGCGGCTGCTGCTGAAGAGGAGCGCCAACGTGACGCCGAGGCCAAGGCTGCCGCGGCGGCTGCCGCCGCCGACAGGCAGCGTAGGGATGACGCAGCGCGCAAGGAGCGGGAGCGTCGGGAACGCGAGATCAGCGCCCGCGAGAGGCAAGAGCAAGAGGCCCTTGACCGTGAGCTCGCGCAGAGCATCGAGGCGGAGGAACGGGCAAAGCACCGTCAGGTCGATGACCGTGCCGAGCAGCAGAAGGAGTTTGACGCCATGCGCCGGCGCCAAGCCGCCCGCACAATGGGTGGCCCGCCCCCCGCCGACCTCAAACCTCGCGCAGACTCGCAGAGCGGGCCGCCCCGTGACCGCGCACCCGCTGCAGCTGGCGCCCGTCCGGACGCACGTCCCAGTGAGTTGCACCGAGATTCCCACGCTGACCCCAGAACCCAACCCCTCCCGTGTGCGTACCTGGAGCGACCGTACCGGCCAGTTCAATGTGGAAGCCGAGTTCCTCGGTCTCAATGGCAACAAGCTGCGTCTCCACAAGGTGAACGGTGTTATCATCGAGGTCCCGATGGAGAAGATGTCGGCGGAAGATATCCAGGTCGTCAAGCGGTTCGAAGCACGCCGGAAGGAGAGGTCGCGCAGCGCGAACAGCGCTGCTGCTGCTGTGGACGACGAGGACAAGCCACTAGGCTGGTCGCACCCTCCTCGTCGTCCCTCGCAGAATGTCCAGGACCAGAATGGCCAAAACCGCCCGGGGCCGGCCGCGGCCGCACAAAAGCCGCGTCGCCAGACGTTCGACTGGTTTGGCTTCTTCCTCGAGGCCGGCTGCGACATGGACGACTGCACGCGGTACTCTGCCAACTTTGAGCGCGACCGTATTGACGAGAGCATCCTCATGGATCTCGATACGCAAACCATGCGCTCGCTCGGTCTGCGCGAGGGCGATGTGATCCGTGTGCGCAAGCACATTCAGAACAAGTACGGCAAAAAGACGCCCGAGCAGCAGGCGCAGATCTCCAAGGACGAGGAGCTCGCGCGCCAGCTTCAGAGCGCGGAGAACAAGGGCGAGCCTGCTGCTCCGGCTCCAGGACTGTTCACGCGGAGCGATGGAAAGTTGGCGAACAACACGCGCCGCGGACGGCCAGAGCGGCGTGGCACGATTACTGACACGGTCGACGAGGGCGCCCTTGCTGCCGCTACCGACCAACTCGCGAAGGTTTCCGTCCTCGAGCCGTCCAAGCCTGCCACTCCGCCTGTTGCGCCCCCAGTCGCTATCAGCCCTCCTCCGGAGAAGAAGGAGGAACCCAAGAGTGGGTTCGACGACGATGCCTGGGCGATCAAGCCTATTGCCAAGGCGGCGTCCCCGGCACCTCCTGTCGCGACACCCTCGCCGGCTCCGCCCAACGGCACCGACGCGCTCCTCGCACAGATCCAAAGCTTGCGTCCGGCATCCACTGGCCCGCCTCCCGGCGGCAACGCATTCGAATCGATTGCGGCCGCCAATGCTGCCGTCCCCCAGCGGACCGGCTCTGCCAACATGCCCCCTCCCTCAAGCTACGGTCTCGGTGCCGCGAGCACAACTACACCCATGGCCCAGCTCCAGGCCCAGCACACTATGTCCCCTCCCCCTGCGCCGCCGGCACCCCAGCAACCGCAGTACAACCCCATGGCGCCGCGCGGCCCGCTTGCCCCTGTGCGCGCCAACGAGGGCCTCCTCAACCCGATGCAGAGCCAGACGACCGGCATGTTCGTCCCGACACACCAGACCGGCGCCCCCTCGCAGTCGCCGTTTGCCGGTGGCGTACCTGCCGGCCAGTACTTTGCAGGCATGCAGCCCATGGCTACTGGTGCGCCGATGATGCAGCCAAGTGAGTATGGGTGTGGGTAGATGATTCATTCATCCAAAGCATACTGACATCCAGTGTATACCGGCTTCCAGCAGCCGCAGCCGCCGCCGCAGCAGCAGAGCACGTTCAACGCGATTGCGAACATTCCGCCACCACAGGTGCCGCAGGCGACAGGCGCGAGCGGCGGCGGCGACCAGTTTGCCCCGTCGAATATTTTCAACGCGATGAAGCGCACCGACTACGGCAAGCGCGAGGAGGAGAACCCGCAGCCTGCGAGTGAGTGTACTGCGCCATTCGAAGCTGACCACTTCTTAGGCAAATACGACAGCCTCCGGCCATTGGCGACAGGGTACAACGGGGCACCGGGCATGTACCCCCAGGCGACGGGCATGATGCAGATGCAGCCGACGGGCATGATGCCCGGCCAGATGGGCATGGGCATGCAGCAGCCGGGCATGATGGGCATGCAGCAGACCGGATACCCCCAGGGCGGTATGTACATGGGCCAGGGGTACCAGTACTAGTCGCACGCAGGGTATGCGGCAGCAGCGCCCGCGTCCGAGGCACCGGAGGCCGACAAAGATACATGATCACGAACGGCGGACGGCGACGGGGACGCCGCGTGCTGCGCGGACGTTTGGATACGAGTAGATGTGCGGTGGCACAGTTATGGTTTGGTTGTTATGTCTGATCTTATGGATGGAAAGCATTATGACGAGGAGATTGCGAGGACAGGAGAACGCACAGCATTGATGGACCCGAGAGCCGGGCAATTAGAGCGAGCCTGACACCATTCCATCGCGTTTCATGTATCTGACAAAAGGTCGTCGCTCGATCGGTCGCGATGGGATACGCGTCCCCGCGCGTCGAGGCAATCTGCCTGCATTACGCATTGCAGTCGCATCGCATTACGCTACGCATCACGCCTCCACCACTGTACCTCGAATTACGCTCTCCTAGCTAGTAGTAATGGCAATCGCCCGTATATACTTTGCGACGCGTCGCGCGTGTTGGCTCCGCGTCACTGCTCGGCTCACGGCTCGTACGCGCCAGGCTTGGCGCTCCGCGGTTGACGCGCCACAGCCAGCATCACCATCTGATGTCCGCATCGCCCTACTCCGCCATCGCCGCTCGGGGCTTAGTCGATGTAGAGCGTGTTGCTGCGGACGCCGCCCCACGCGCGCGCCTTGAACGCGAGCACGATGAGGAAGATGAGGAAGATAAAGATGAAGATCTGGGGTCAGTGGGGGACCGGGGACTACAAGACCGGTGCCAGTGTGGTGAGAGGCCGAGGTTCAAGGCTCAAAGTCAAGCTACTCACAGTGTCGATCCACCCGACGGCAGTGAGCGTCTTCATCATACGGCAGCGCTCGAATGTCTCGTACGCGTTGCCGCAGCTGATCTTGCTCGTGAGGCCTGTAAGCGAGCCGACGCCGATGATCATGAGGAGGAAGGCGATCTGGGTGTTAGTAGAGAAGAAACTAGGTATCTCCATCCGCCACTCACGAGCATGGGAAGGAGGTGGGTGAGGATTCCAAAGGCCGGGTTGTGGCCTGCGACGTTGAAGCCGACCGTGAGGATCACTGCGCGTCAGTGGCTGAGCAAGAGGCATTGTGGAGCACAGATCCACAGAAAGTGGGACATTGGGAACGGAGAGAGAGCATCTTGCGTCATACTATTGTCGCGCTGCCCCACTATAGCTAGGCATTGCCGAGGTGGAGAGCATGGAGAGGACAAGACAGTCACACCGGTATCCCCTCTCGCGCCCACTCTCGCTCCCACTCCCCCTCCCACTCCAAGCTCGTACTTACAGGCCCAGAACGTCGTCCACACACTGCCCGTGAGGATGATGCGCGTGCGGTCGCGGTACGCCGCCCGGTGGTGGGGGTACTCCTGTAGAGATTAGTACACGCGCAAAGCAGCGAGACACAAGCGCGAGCGCACCTTGTCCTTGTCCTGGGCATCGGCGTATTTGGCGACGAGGTAGGCCGAGACGCCGAGCGAGACGAGCGCAAAGATGAGGGTTAGGCTCATCAGCACAATGTGGCTGATACGGATAAAGCGCTCGTTCATGGTGGAGAATGTGCGGGGTGGGGGTGGATGGGGAAGAAAAGTGTGCGCTGTTGTGTCTGTCGTTGATGAGGCCTAGAGGAGGGTCCTTTGTCTCTTGTTGTCGTGTCGTTTGCCGCTCGTAGGATCGCAAGGTGATGGGAACAGATGGGAGTGTGCGCCACCCACTTGCTCGACTTTATACGCAACCCACGATCCTGCCTGTCCCCGTGCCCAGAGGAATGGAGGCATCATCCATTGTATCCATAAGCTCGAGGCTCGCTTCGCGCTCCGCGCTCCGCCAAGCTCCCACGTCCCAGCTCCCAGGCTCCCATGCTCTGCGTTCTGGACCACCCCCAGGCAGCAGGGCCGCAGGGTCCTCGTCCCATCTTTTCTCGATAGCCCGCGGTCGCGCGGCCTGTCCCTGTGACGACATGTACAAAGTGTTGTGTGTCGTTGCGCTACTGCACTTGCCTTCAATATCCCCACCGTCCTTTTTACTCTTTCTTACTCGACACACTGCCGGCTCTCGTAATGATTGGTATCAGGTGCTCAGCCACTGCCGACAGTCCAGGCGCAGAAGCCCAGAGAAAGGCGTGAGGACGGGAGGCCCATACGCGACAAAAAGTGACGTCAGGACTTTTTTTTTTTTTTTTTTTTTTTTGCCTTTTTTCATTATTCAATCAAATCAAGAGCACTGAGTTTTCCTTCCACGCATCACGCCGGGCGATCCGCACATCTCTGCTGCAGCTCTGCAGTTCTGCAGTTCTGGAATGAAGAGTAGCATGGTATGGCATGATGCATGACCTTTGTCGGTCTTCATTATTATTAGGGTTTGGTCGTCGGGCTCGGGCTTGAGGGCTTGAGGGATGATTGGCCGTATTGTAAGGGTCTGGTGGGTTCGCTTCGGGCTGTCGTCCCTCGTCGTCATCATGTTCTGGGCCTGTCGCTGAGATGCAATACGGAGACGCTGAGACGCTGAGAATAGCAACAGAAGCTATTCCCTCGCGCTCCACTGTAGCCGTGACGCGCACGATATACGAGCTCTGGCAATGGAATGGAGATATGAAGATGTGTTGAGGGAATATGCCGTTGCCGGCTTCTCAACGCCAATCCGGAGGTCTTACTAAGCCATTCTATCGGTAGTAGCGTCGGGTGGTGTGCACAAAGGGCAGGGACGTAATCAACTCGACGCGAGCTGGTGACTCACGCTTACTAGGTATTCCTCGTTGAAGAGCAATAATTACARTGCTCTATCCCCAGCACGACTGAGTTTCACAAGGACATATGGGTGTCATGTCCGCCAGGCCAGTCTCGGCCCTCGGCACTGGGCACTCGTTCCTCGGCGTTGAGTCAAGTCCTATCGGTCTTGTTCTATGATCGACATGACATCTCAAGGACGAGGAGCAACCACATGGGGCTCTCACCTGCCCTGAGGCCCGACAGAGCAGGCCCCACATGGCCTTGTTATCGTTCATGTGTGGCCTCGTGCGGCATGCTTGGCGCTACGGCTGTATGCCCTGCAACGCCGTCGTTCATTAGCGCCTCTGATCCTCCGGCCTACCCTGAAGCACTAGTACTGCTGGCGGAGATGACCCCTAACATCTCACCATCTAATCACTAACGGCGAGATACATGCCTATGCCGATGCCTATCTACACCACGACCTTGTCCGCGTACACCTGCTTGGCCTTCTCAATCGCCTCGGGGAGCGCGGCAACGTTGCTGCCGACGCCCGTCGCGCTCTCGTCCTTGCCGCCGCCCTTGCCTCCGAGCACCTTGCTGACCTCGCCGAGCCATGTCTTGGCGTCGAGGCTCTTGCTTGCAAGTACCGCCTTGGGCACAAAGTTTGTGTGCGCAACCTTGCCGGCCACCGGGTCCGTCGAGAAGACGTACACGCCCTTTTGCGCAGTCTTGCCGACCGCAACCGCCGCGCTCAGCACCTTGGCGTTACCCGCCGCAACGTCAAACGAGCCGACAAAGACGGTCGCGTTCGGGTTTGCGGCAAAGTAGCCCTTGACCTCGTCGGTGATCACCTTCTGGTCGGCGGCAAGCTTGGCCTTGGCGGCCGCAGCGAGGTCGGACACGAGCTTGGCGTGGCGGTCGACGAGCTTCTGCTTGGTGAGCAGGGAGATGCCGCTCTGGCCGAGCTCGATCGGGAACGGCTTGAGCGCCACCTCGCGCTCCTTGGCGTCGAGGCCAGCAATGCGCTCCAGCTTCTTCTCAAACTCGGCCGACTTGCGAGAAACGTCCGCGGCCTCGTGGCCGGTAACGGCGACAATACGGCGGATGCCCTTGGCAATCGACGACTCTTCGAGAATGACAAACTCCTTGATGTCGTCGGTCTTTGCGACGTGGCTGTAAATGTCAGAAATGTTACTTTTTCCCTGCAACTCACGTTCCACCACAGAACTCGGTAGAAGTCGAAGCCCACTTGGGGTTCTCAATGTCCTTCTCAATCTCCTCGAGCGGGAACTCGAGCGAGACAACACGGACCGGGTCGGGGTAGCGCTCACCAAAGACCGCGCGGAGACCGGGGATCTTCATCGCAGTCGCGAGCGGGAGCTCCTTCGAGTACACCGGGGCGGCCTTCTTGATCCAGGCGTTGCAAATGTCCTCAATCTTGGCGAGGTCCGCGGGCGAAATGCCCTTGTTGTGCGAAAAGTCAAAGCGGAGACGGTTAGGAGCCACAAGCGAGCCCTTCTGGTCGATGCCGTCGCCGAGCACCTCGCGGAGCGCAAAGTTGAGAATGTGGGTGGCGGTGTGGTTGTTCCTGATCGGCCAGCGGCGAAGCTCGTCGTACGTGCAGATGACGTCGTCGTCGAGCTTGAGCTCGCCCTCGCTCAGGTGGCCGACGTGCAGCACGTAGCCGTTGAACACCTGCACGTCCTCGACCTTGAACTCGGCCTGGCCGTCGATCGCAATCACACCCGTGTCGTACTCCTGGCCACCAGACTCGGCGTAGAAGTTTGTCTTGTCGAGCAGAAGACCAAACGCCTCGCCCTTGGGCACGTCGTTGGTCGTGTTGTGGAACTTGCCAGAGTGGTAGATTGCCTTGATCTTGGCATCGACGTCGCCACGGCCGTACTTGAACGAGTCGTCCGACTTGGGGACCGCGTCGTTGGCCTCGAGCGCACCCAGGTCGTGGACGTCAAGCTTGACACCGGCGGCAGCACCCTTCTTGCCACCAGCCTTGGACGCCTCGAGGGACTCGAGACGCGCCTTCTCAAACGCCTCGTTGTCAATCTTCAGTCCACGCTCCTCGGCCATGAGCTGGGTAAGGTCGGTGGGGAAGCCGTACGTGTCGTACAGACGCCAGGTGTCCTTGCCCTCGAGCGTCTTGTGCTCGGTCGCCTGGGCGGCCTCGGCGTACTTGTTGAAGAGCGCCTCACCGCGCTTGAGCGTGCGCGCAAACGAGGTCTCCTCCTCCTCGAGAATCTCCTTGAGCTCGGGGACCTTCTTGGTGACCTCGGGGAAGATGTCCTTGAGCGAGTCGACAACAGTGTCAACCAGCGAGGCGAAGAAGGTGCCCATCTGGACATTCATCTTGGAGGACGCGTAGCGCACACCGCGGCGGAGGATACGGCGGAGGACGTAGCCGCGGCCGACGCTGTCAGGGACACCGCCGTCCGAAATGGCAATGGTGAGTGTACGGATGTGGTCGGCAATGACACGGTACGCGGTGTCGACACCATCGACGTCCTCGGCGCCGAGCTTGCCCTCGTACGGGCGCGCGCCGGTGAGCTCCTGAATCTTGGCAAAGATGGGGGTGAAGCAGTCAGTGTCGTAGTTGGAGCGCACGTTGTGGAGGACGGAAACAAGACGCTCAAAGCCCATGCCCGTGTCGACGTGCTTGGCAGGGAGGGAGCGGAGGTCGCCAGACGGCTCGCGGTTGTACTGGATGAAAACGTTGTTCCAGATCTCGAGAACATCGGGGTCGTCCTCGTTCACAAGGTGCGCGGCATTACGGCCGCCGATACGGTCAAAGTGGATCTCCGAGCAGGGACCACAGGGGCCGGTCGCGCCCATCTCCCAGAAGTTGTCCTTTGCGTTGCCGGGCAGAATGTGGTCCTCGGGGACACCGAGGTCGCGCCAGATCTGCTGGGCCTCGGTGTCAGGCTCGAGGCCCTGCTTCGCGTCGCCCTCAAAGTAGGTCACGTAGAGGCGGTCCTTCGGAAGGCCGTACACGCGCGTGAGGAGGTCCCACGCCATGGTCAACGAGCCCTTCTTGAAGTAGTTGCCAAACGACCAGTTACCGAGCATCTCAAAGAAGGTGTGGTGGTAGGTGTCCTTTCCGACGTCGTCAAGGTCTGGTGTTAGGAAGGGTCACTAGCTGTGTGGATTCAAAGCTCCGGATCTGGCAACATTGTTGCCTTGCACTCCCAGAAAGCCACGCCACGCACCATTGTGCTTGCCACCCGCGCGAATGCACTTTTGCGAGTTGACCGCGCGGTCGAGCTTCGAGAGATCCGACTTGGGGTCCGCCGTGCCGAGGAAGCACGGCTTGAACTGGTTCATGCCCTGGGGATTAGCTTATCCCTCAAATCTCCCGACTCACGGCATTGGCAAAGAGGAGCGTGTCGTCGTCAAAGGGAATGACACCCGACGAGGGCCAGAAGGTGTGCTCGAATCCCGGCTGCTTGACAAAGTAGTCGATAAACGTCTGGCGGACCTTGGCGGCGGGCCAGTCCTCGGGCGCGGGCCATTTGGCGGGCGGGGACGTTGGGACGGTGGGGAACGAGTCGGCCATGGACATGCTGCTAGAGTGGGTGACGGAGTGGCGGAGGAAGAGGGATACCGAGGCGGCGGCGAGTCGGGCCGGCTGGAGAGATCGCAGGGAGCGAGCAAGGAGCATACACCTCGCAAAGGGGGGATGGAGCGCGGGCTCTAGATGTGGGAGGGAGAGGGGTGTAGGGGGTTTTGTGGGAAGAGAGAATAGAAGAGTTTGGAGGAAGAAAAAAAAGAGGTGTTGGAAAGTCGGTGCCGGTTGGGTAGTGTTCGGCTGTCAGCGACGAGCGACGAGATTGTGGCTCTCTCTGATGGCGGTCAGAGTGTCCAAGTCCGTGCCACTAGCCGCCCAGTTAAACTTGATCGCCGAGTCAAGAATAGAGTCACGTGACTAAGGGCAAGGCAGCGCCGAGGCAGCCCAGCCTGAGTTGTATCGACGCCACTCGAAAAAAAAAAAAAAAAAGTCTCTTCAATCTTCAAGTCCAGAGAGCCAAGAGTGGCGAACATGAGTGGCGAGCCATGCTTGAACTACTACCTTGTTCGAGTCAAGAATCGACCAGAAATCCAGATGCCATAAGATACCTCATATGACAGGATTGTAATTGGAGCAGGATCATACAACAACGGAGCTCACTGCACAGTACAGTCTAACTAGCGACAGAGCAACACTCCCCCTCCAGCGCTCACATAACACCAATCAAGCAGAGGGGCGCAACAAGCTTCGGACAACTGCAGTCATGCAGCTTGTGTTGTGTGTAGTATGTAGGTAGATATGCTACCAGAGAGGCAGGTGGGTGTAACGCCAGTCTGGAAGTGGGAAAAGTGGAGGAGTGGCGGTCTCGATGCCGCGATACCAACAGTGCTAGTGGCAGCCGGTGTTTATCTGCTCGCACGAGTTGATGTGATGATGTCCTACAAGCAATGTTGCAAGTCGCAAGTGCGAGAACAGCGGCTCTCCCAACTATTTCCAGAATCTTGCCACTGCCCGCTGTCCGCTGTTCCCTGCTCGCTGTTAGAGGGATGGGGGTGGTGTTCGTTGAGGGCCGTTGTCGCATCAGGCAACCATAATAAAAGATGCAAGTCATTGAAGTTGGAATGGCGCCCTCGGGAAGAACGGTAGCAGTACTTCCAGCTACAAACGTAAACTCGTAAGGTGTTGACGGCCCACGGCATGCACGGCATTGCGTCGTGATGGGCGTTCCGACGATCCTTGGATTCATGCATCCTTGCTCCCTATGGCCAACCGTAATGTGGTCCAGCCCCATTGTTGGCGTCGGGCTGGCCTGGTTGCTCCTCTCAGTAAAACTAGTTATGCTTTGGCGACAGTGATGCCGCCGCCTGACTGACGCCAGCCGCTGGTTACAAGACGTAAACGCTGGTTACAAGACGTAAACTGTAAGCTACATGCATTTATTGTCGTCTCTGTCGAGCACTCGAGCAAGGCGAGTATATCCCTCGCCACGGCACCGGACGTGGTAAGCGTCACTTGGCCACTTGGAGGCCGATATCCAAGTCATGAATCGTCGGGCCAACGGGAGCTACGCTAGCTATGAAGCCTGACGAGACGCATCGTACACATCAACGCAAGCTCGCAAGACTCTCGACTGGGAGAGCACTTTCCTCATTCTGGCCGGGGCGCAACAAACAGCTCGTCCACTATATACTCTCCTCGGTGCTTCAGCTTGAGATCTTGAGATCTTGAGATCTTGAGTTCTTCTGATATAAGCGCAGGACCCCTTTCCCCCTCGGGCCCTGCGTACGGCATCGCGCGCTGCACCACATTGCGGGAAACACGGTTTAGTCCAGGTGCACCGTTTGGGAAAACGTATGAGGACGCCATATGGAAGCTGGAAGGAAAAGAACGAGCACAACAGGTATACTACTACTGTACCGCTCTCAATCTCCTCGTCCTATCGATGCTTCCACGCCACGCTCACCGCGGTCGTGCGCGCGTGGAACACACAACGCGGTCATCCCATATCGCCATATGGATGCTCTCGGCATGCGGGCCTGGTACCACGGTGCAACACGACGCCCTTACGCCCTCCAGCCCCCGCTGCGTTCCTTGTGACCCTTCTCTCCTTTAATCCTCTGATCCTCCGTGGACGATTGTGTGATACGCTGGCCCTGGTCGTCCGGAGCCAGTCTCTTCCGGTCCCTCTCCACCCCGCCTCCCGGTCCCTACCCTCTTCCGGTCTCCCTCTGCTCGATATCTCTCCTCTGTACGCCGCTGTACTGCGAAACGCCCCGCCAGGGTGTCGGCCGGGACGCCCGGGACGGGCCTCCTGAGTCCTGGGCCGGGGGATGAGCCAGAGCCAGGAGCCAGGAGCCATGCGCCGGCCGGCCCCTGGTGCTCCAGCGCTCCAGACCTGGATGACGGGCGGCGTGGACGGGTGTGGATGTGGAAAGTGTATGTAATCCGCCATTAACAAATCTACGAGCTGCAAGCTAGGGCGAGCGGACTGGCGGGCGGGTTGTATCCCATTCTGACATCCTGTCCGGATCTTCGGGCCCTTTGAATTGCCCTCCGGATCTGACCCTTAGGACACGTACATACATGAGCTTGTTGTCTCTGTGGTCGTTCGTGGACCGCATTGTGGATACGATGAAACGACGTACCCGTAGACCCATGAGGGCCGTGTGTGGCTGTGGGTAGTGGCAGTGGCTTACTGCAGAGCATCGAGGACGCGTTCTGAATCTTCAATCGCGATCTCGGGGAGGATGCAAAGATATATGTATATCGGGTATGCGCTCGTGCACCCCAGATCCCAGATGTTGGACAGCACAGCGGATCAAAGATTGAGCTATCGAGAAAGATGGAACGGATCCCGAGGGATCCGAGGGCGTAGAAAATCCAGAGATCCAGCCGTGTCCGAGCGCGATTCCTCCATTGGTTTGTACGGTTCAGCTCTTCAGGCCTCCAAGCTCAGGGCAGCACAGAGCGCTGAGGTGGCTGCGGATAGGGATTAGAGATGCGGATGTATTGCATGCTGCATGCTTGTCCATGCATGCATAGGTAGGCATAGGTGCTGCGCAGCATCTGCTGCTGGCTATGCACAGTCCGCGTGTGGACTGATTTTGATGCATGACATATCGTGCGAGCAGAATGTGCAGTGATCGACGTTCGACACAGTCAAGGACAAAAAGAACCGCGCAAAGGCGGCTTTGGGTGGTGGTGCTTTGGCAAAAAGTCAAAATCTTGCAGCTGAAACACACTAACGAGACTTTATAATTATTATTTCCCCTTTTGAATATATTCGCACTGAATGCTACTACTACTGTTATTTGTCGTCTACGCCTTACTTTGTCTGCTCTCTGTTTGTATTGCACCTCTCTTATTGCCTTTCCGAATCGGTACTCAATAGTACTCAATATCTGCCAGCCAGGCACACATTAATATAAACTGTAGTGTTCCGCGCTGATCTGACAGTCCGAGTCTGAGTCTCAGTAGTCCCCCTCTTTCTGTTCTGCCCCTGTGTGCCCTGCCGCTTCCCCCTCCGGCCCCCTGGATGCTAGTATGCTGGATGGGATGCTGGATGCTCCTTTGCTGGCCGGTATGCACTTGGGTGCAACCAGTGCCACACCATCCCAGCACCACAGAGCTCACCGCACCCAAACGCCCTTTGGTCGCCACCATCGCGCATCCCAACGCCGCCCCAACCCGGTGCGCGGTGCATGCTCTGCACCACTCCTCGCATCCATCACTCCTCATCGCACCCATTTTTCTCGTGCATATCCCTGATCCACATCCATCCACATCCGCGTTGTACATCGTCGATTCCAGCCACCCACCACCAATGCAGCTCTCGGCTGCCTCGGCCAACACCCGTGTGCCCTGCGCCCTGCTAAGCTGCTACCCCGCCCCCACCCCCGGTCTTTCCCCCCTGGTCCCTTGTTCCCTTGCACACCCTGTGCGCTCTCCTCGCTCTCCCACTTCCCCTCCTGGCCGGCCACCCACACCCCCTTTTTCCCCCTCCCCCCTTCCCCCCTCCCCCCTTTCCGGTCCCCCCCTTCTCCCTCCCTGAATAGCACCCAATTAACCCAAGTACTCAAGTAGCCATAGGCGATAATAATGTATCTCTGTGTGTATGTGGATTACAAAAGTGCGATAATGCACCATCTATGCATCTACACACACACACACACACACAACGTGCACCCATATACAGTACGTACAGTACAAAGAAGGATAATGCATCTTCTATTATGCACACACACAGTACATACACACAGATCCACAGAACACACATCCACATCCAACATCCACCGCACCCACCCACACCCCGCTCTTCTGTGCTCTCTCTCTCGCCCGTTGTGCATACAGTTTGTAGCTTGCAGTTTGGCTGTGGCTCGGACGACTGACAGGTCAAAAGCCACACTCTCCTCTCCTGCCCTCCCCTTCCACCTTCACACCCCCCTCCCTCCTCCCCCTCCCCCCCTTGGCTTTTTTTGCCAACGCATTCACTCCGTCCCAGCTGCTGCTGCTTACTGTGGCTCTTCCTCCCGAAGCCACTACGCACACAGACCTTCGACCAGAACTAGAACCACAACACCACCAACCACCACACCAACTACCACCACAAACTCACCACCCAACACCACCTCTCCGCTGTCACTCCATTCCCTTTCCTCCGCATCCCTCCCCCTTTCCTTCCTATCAACAACACCACCAACGGAGCCCGTGGCGGACTAGCAGCAGCAACGCCCGGCGCGCACGACACGACACGCTACGCTCAACACGCGCAGCATACACTCCGCCAGAGCCAATACGCATATCCTCGCCGAACCCTGGTGTGCTGTGTTGCAACACACAAAAACCGGTGACCCACGGCTCACGGCAAGGCGCACTCGGCGCACACGGCCCTCTCGACCCAACATTCGAGTAGAGCTCCTCGGCGTGCAGAGGCGCAGAGGCATAGAGGCAACAGGTAAAGGCGGCCCTTGTCCCTGTGTGTGTCGTTGAATCGTCCGTCGACTCTTCTCTTTCTCCTTCTCCTCCTGTTCTCTCCTGTCCTGTCCTCGCCTGGCCTCGTCTGGTCGCGCGTTTACACACACATACACCATCCATCTGCAGCATCTGCGATTGTTCCACTCAGACACGCCCACCAACCACCACAAACACAACCAACACAACAGATAACCACCAACAACCAACATCCACAACCACTCGTTTCCCCATCATCATCATTGTCATCATCAACATCGACATCATAATTACTATCGCCATCACCCCACCATTCCAAACCTTGCTCCCTCCACACGGCGACCAGTACCATCCACGATTACCGCCACCGCCATAACGACCACCCCATATTCCAACAGAGCACCGCCTCCTCATCGTCATTGTCCATCCTCCAGCATCCCCCTCGTGCCAGGCCGTAATCACAGTTGCCTGACAGTTGCGTCGAGTCTCTCGCATCGGCACCACCACCCGCCCTTTGTCGTCCCCATCGCATTGTCCCATCCACCACACCGAGATTCATCGACCTTTTCCCTCCCCATCGCATGACCCACCCTCGGGTTACTCTCCGCGGACCGGGACCACACTCGCCAGCACTCTCGTCGGCCGGGTCTACTGGGATGGAGAGATCACACCAGGGCTCCATGCTGGAGCGCTCTGATAGCATGTCGTTTGATCCACCCCAGATGCCCTCAACCTCTCGACGTCCGTCGGGGGCTTCAGTGCACTCCCAAGGAGCCTCGATCCACTCGCACGGTACATCCACCCACCACGCATCCTCGCTCGGGTACGGCGTACACCCACCGCATTCCCCAGCATCCGTATCGTCGTCGTCGGCGCACTTCCGCGGGGATTATGACGACAGCAGACAGCCGTGGTCGTACAGCCCACAGTCGGCTCCTATCGCACTCCCATCGTCAGCCGGAAGTGGTAGCGGGGCAAAGGCACAGGCAATACACAGACAGCAGTTGCCGCGCATCGCCACGCCGTTGAATGACGACCAAGGGTCGCTCGAAGAGGGTCCCCGCAGTGCGCCGGCATCGAGCCCTCTTGCGGGCCCCGTGCCGCCATTCGTACAGCCGCCACGCTCATCGTCAAGCCCCGATCCCCGTTCAGCTGGACATTCTGCGGCAAGTTCCCCCATCACGTCGCCAACAGAGTCACGGCCGGGCGGGCCAGGCTATTTTCCCGTTCATCCCGGCCCGCCACATGTGTTCGACGCATCGCACAGCATCCGCAATGACAGCAGCTTGCGCGAATCCAAGTCCTCTGGTGGCCTTGTCAAACCGCGCGCCGCGTTCATGTCCAATATTTCGGGCTCATCCTCTTCAACAGCCGTCGACGGCGGGCCACCGTCGCGCCGTTCCGAGACCCCCACATCCATGTCCTCGGCACACGGCCAAACATCGTCGACAATCACCGCAGTCGGCAACCCATCCAACCCGTCGTCCCAGCCAGTCAAACGCTCTGGCTCCGTAACATTTTGCGCAAAGTGTGGTTTCGCCGTCCGCGGCCAGTTTGTCCGCGCCCTGCATCAGGTATACCACCTGGACTGTTTCCGGTGCAAGGTGGGTGGCTTTTCCTTGTTTCTGCGCACTGACATAATCCCAGGATTGCGACAAGGTGGTGGCCCAAAAGTTCTTCCCCATCGAAGATGGCGACGCGCAGTACCCGTTGTGCGAGCGTGACTACTTTGCCAGGCTCAACTTGATATGTGCAAAGTGTGACCAGGCGTTGCGGTCGAGCTACATTACAGCATGCGGTGAGTTCAGCACACCTTAGGGTCCAAAGCTCACATCAAGGTGAAAAGTTCCACGTCGAGCACTTCTCGTGCTCGGTCTGTGACACTGTGTTTGGACCCAGCGATTCCTACTATGAACACGATGGGAAAGTCTGTGCGTATCAGCAAAGATGGTGCGAGGTGATTGTCTCTGACCTGAACAGACTGCCACTATCACTACTCTATCAGCTTCGCCAACAAGTGTGTGGGCTGTGAAACGGCCATCCTGAAGCAGTTTGTGGAGATCAACCGTAACGGGCGAGACGAGTGCTGGCATCCAGAATGCTACATGATCCACAAGTTTTGGAACGTCCGGCTCGCCTCGCGCAACTTTACCACGCCGGCAGCGACGACACCGGTCACATCGTCCATATCGCTGCTCGAGATGAGCTCGTTGTCAATGTCGGGATCGCCGGTCAACACGACAGCAGGCAGCCCGAACTGGACACAGGAGGTCACTCCCGAGGAATTAAAGGACCGACAGATCAACATGGAGCTCAAGGTCTCGCAAATCTGGCTCGTCCTCTCTGGATTCGAGGAGAGCTCGGCGGCCTGCATCGGCGATATGCTTCGTGTTGTCAACGAGCGCAAGCTGCTTGACGTGATCCTCCTCGCGGAAAAGTTTATCCTCCATGTGGAGACCCTCTTTGCTGTGATCGACGACTTGGAGGCCCAGTTTGCCGTGGCGGGTGTGAAGGGTGCGTATGATGTGGAGATTTATTTTGTGTAAGGCGAATCTCTGACCATCTCAGGTATGCCCCACGCACGAGAGGCCAAGCAGCTGTGCCGCAAATTGGTCAACTTTTTCTCCATGTTGTCCCAGATATCGCCCCATGGTGGCGCGATCCCCAACATGCCGGAGCTCCTCACACAGGTTACTCAACTGGCGCACTACCTCAAGATCCTCATCCGTATCGCCTTGACGGGCGCGATAAAGTTGGATCGCGAGCAGGGAAATCCCAATGCGATGATGAACGCGCTCGCTCGGCTGCACATGCTCTCGCTGGATAACGCCGACCCATCTCTACAGAAACGCGGAGACCACCCGGACCCTCCGGCGCCACGTACCCCGTGGACTGGAAACGAGAGCCCCGAGGAGATGGCCCAGCGCAGCTTTGATTCTCTCACCCGCCATCCAGAGGGTCTTATCCCCAGCACACAAAACATCGCCTACGGATACAGGAGTTTGGCCGTGGAGACTACAGGCGAGACGACACTTCGTGGCCCTCAGGATGACCGTTTTGTTCCGAATGACGGCTGTGCGCACTGCAACGGCGCAATCGAAGACGATTGCATCCGCCAAGGCATGTTCAACCGTTGGCACTCCGCGTGTGTCGAGTGCAAGCAGTGCGGTGACAAGGCCAGCGCAACCAAGGGCTCAGAGTCGCCGCTCAACCGAACGATAACCGACGACGAATCCCACGAAGGTGGCGCATCGGTGGTAAAGGCCGTTCCGAAACGCAAACCGTCCCGTGTGGGAGACTTCAGTTACGAGCCGCCCAAGATCAAGTTCGCTCCCGCTGAGATCATCTGGTGTTCCCTCCATCGCTCGTCTAGTGCTATTGCTGGGTTCCAGCCTGTCTCGCGTCTCGAGCAGTTCGCCTTCCTCCTTCACGTTGCGCTCCGGAGATTGTACCTTCACTTCCGCGAGCACCACGGTATCCAGAGTGGTGAGTACCGAATTCTATTATTTACATGTCCATGGCTGACAATTAGCTCTCACGCGCACTGAGCCTGAAGCAGACGTCAAGCGTGTCAAGAGTGTGACTCTTGACCGCAAGCTTTCTTCCACTGCTCGTCTTCCTCAGCGCTCGACTGTCGTCGAAAGTCCGGCAGGCAAAATGGCAGACGAGAACGGTCAGGTAACCACCCTGCGTGATACTCCTCCTGTGATCATCCCTCCCGAGGTCGAAGAGGGTCCCAAGTCTGCGACCGTGGACGTAATCCGGCCAGCGTTCGCACGCAACAATACACAGATTCGTATCGTCTCAGAGACGAATGCCACCGAGGGCGGCGATCCTGAACCACAGATCCGAAATATCAGCAACACGCTTATGCTCCCACGGCGAGCCCAGGAGGACGACGTTATCACCCTGAGCGACATCCCCATGTTGACAAGCCGCTCCCCCCGGTCTCCCATGGACTCTATTCCCCTCATGGCGCAGCTTTCCCCACTGCAGTCGCTCATCGTGCGCCATTTCGCCCTTCTTCAGGTCCAGAAGACGGGCATCGGCCACCTCGTCGAGCTCGACGAGGTGATCGAGCTGCTCGACTCGCGCAAAAACCAGTGGTGGAACAAGTTCTTCAAGGGCAATCCAAAAAGAGACCAGAAGCGCAAGGGCGTGTTTGGCGTTCCCATCGAGATTCTCATCGAGCGCACCGGGTCGGATTCCCAGCTCGGCGCCAACCCCAACGTGCAGCTCCGCGTCCCGGAGTTTATTGAAGAAATCATTTCCACGATGCGTCAGCAGGACATGTCGGTTGAAGGTATTTTCCGCAAGAACGGCAACATTCGCAAACTGCAGGCCCTTGCAGACGCCCTCGACAAGGACTCGGCGTCCGTCGTGCTCGCGGATGAGAACCCCGTGCAGCTTGCGGCTCTTCTCAAGCGCTTCCTGCGCGAGATGCCCGACCCGCTGCTCACTTTCCGCCTGCATAAATTGTTTTGCGCCGCTGCGAGTAAGTCTTGCAAGAAGCATATTTTGAAGAGCTAGTCTGACTCCAGTGCTCCCGAATCCCGAGGACAAGAAGAGGACGCTTCACCTCTTGGTGACGCTCCTTCCCAAGCCCAACCGCGACATTATGGAGGTTCTTTTCGTTTTCCTCCGTTGGGTCGCTAGCTTCTCTTACCGTGACGAGGAGACCGGCAGCCGCATGGACTTGGCCAACCTCGCAACTGTTATCTGCCCGAGCATTCTGTACGCCAAGGGCCAGAACGCCGCGCGCGACGAGAGCTTCATTGCCATCCAGGCGGTACAGGCACTTCTCGAGGCCCAGGACGACATTTACCACGTTCCTCCAGAGCTTCTTTTCGTGATCCACGAGAACGTCTCCCACATCTTCACGAAAGAAATCGACCTTCCGCCAAAGGAGATTCACAAGCACTGCGCCAAGTATCTCCAGGCGCGCAACGTTCCCATGCATCACCGCGGCGAGCGACCAGGCGGCGGCCTTGCACCAGGCTCCGGGCCGACACTCCGTGTTGAGCGACCGACCGACCTTCCTAGCAGACTGAGCGGATACAAGTCGGACAGCGGCAGCCGTGAGGGTCACGGTGAGCGCGAGCCGCGAGGCCGTGGCGGCGACCCACGCGACCGTGAACGCGATCCGAGGGAACGCGACCACCGGGCTGATCCGCGAGCGGACCCCCGCGACCGTGACCGTGAGGACATGGGATCCCTCCGCGCCAACGCTTCGCCTGCGCTCAACTCGCGTCCCACGAGCTGGGGCGCTGGCGGCGCCTCGGGGACCAGCACCCCGACTGGCAACAACAGTGGGGCGATGATGCAGATGCCGACGCCGCACATCAACGGTGCAGCTGTCACGTCACCCTCGTTCCCCACGCACTCGGCGCTCCAGCACCCCCTTCCGTCGCTTCCATCTCCTAGCTGGCGCGGCCCCTTCCAGGGCACGTCGGGCGGCAGCAATGGCTCGCGCCAGAGCTCGCGTGGATCGGCGCCCCCCTCCCCCAGCATCGCCGACGCCGAGCGCCGCAGCTTCCAGATGGAGCGCGACCGGTCGCGCGACCGCGCGTGGACCCCCAACGAGCGCCAGTAATCAGACTGGGCCTGCGGGGCCATGATGAGCTCGGAAGGCAGATCTATTTGACATGACAATGGACTTGGGATGCCGCGTTTAATGTCTCGGACCCCTGGGATGATGAGTTTCTTTGGATAATGGGCCTCAAAATGGACCATGGACCTCTCGCGATGGACATCGACGCCTCGCTCGACACTCTACCTCCGATACCCTCCCACACCTTTCTCTCGCAATCTTTGGTTTTCGGCCATCTCTGGTTTGCCTGTTGTCGAGCACTACGCTCCTCTGTCCTGGGCTGCCCCCTCCCTGTTTTATTTATTTCCACTTTTATTTCCTTCAGGCAGTTGCACGTCGTGCTGCGCTTCCTTCTATCGTCTGCGCTGTGCGCGCCCGGCTAGTCTGGCTCATATCTCCCCTCGCCATCCCACGGCTGGCCGCTCACGTGCCCTGCTATCTCCCTTCCACTACCACCCGCATTATATCCCACTTTATACCGCCAAGTCTGTATCACGTATCGCGTATTCCCTGGCCGCAGTGCCGATGCATCGTTGCAAGTGCGCTGCTGACGGACACTGTTCTAACTTGTACTAGCTGTGACTAACTGCGACTATCGACTGCCACACCCATCGACACACTTGCACTAAGACGCATTGACCCCGCCACAGCCTCGATTGGTGCGGAATACCAAGCTCACACCCAGCTCACGCCGCATGACGTCCGGGAACTCACCCGGCATCAAGTGTGTCTGATGGTCGTCTGCAGATCGAATCTAGGTACTGGGCGCTCGGTACTGGGTACTTGCGTTCCCCGATGACCAGCGAAGGACAGCACTGCTGTACATTCCCAAGTCTGGTCCAGCACACCGTCTGCGAGAACTTGGGATTCCGAACTTGGGACTCGCTGCATGCTCGGGTGGTTCCCACGTTTTGCCCTGCGGCAGTCATATTCCGCACCTCGGCACCTTCGCACCTCAATGCTCGAGGGGTGATTGGGGTGTGTCTCGTCTCACGTCTTGCCTCACGTCTTGCCCCACGTCTCGCTCGCATCTCGTCTTGCATCTCGAGTCCGCACCCGGAAAACCATCAGTGTCGGCTATGCCTATGCGCAGTCACGACCTGGGGCGCAGGAGTGACAAGCCGGCGTATTGTGGATCTACGATCTCGATCCCGGACCCAAGGACTGAGGAAGCGTACCCATGACGACTGATGGACGATGAGAATGTCCTGACACCATGTTCCGACGGGATTCAGGCGTGATGTGTGTGCCAACGCCCTCGGGGAATGGCCGAGTCAAGTACCGGAGCTCCGGGGGCTACCGTACTCTTGTGGATCGTTTGAAGACCCGGCTGCAGTGCCGGGATAAGACCGTGAAGCCGCGAAGTTGGACGCCCATGCGCATGCCGGACGCTCGCTCGGATGGGAACGCCAAGCCACGACACATGTCCGCACGCCGCGCGCCAAGAGATGCGAGATCGCGCATGCATGCAAGGCGCCGTCGCCCCGCGCCGTCAGTCATCATTCGCGCTCATGGATGGAGTGTCGGTCACTGGCCGTCCCACATCCCATCCAGCATCCCATCCCACATCCCATCTTCCCCGCACCCCATTCTCCCAGATCACCCACATCCACTGATTACCCACATCTACCCTCCTCCCCATGCTCACGGCTCATGCTGTCTTCATACCCCATATGGTCCACTGTCCCCATGCTCCAAGCTACCTCGTCGTCCATCCCCACCAGGCTCCCCTGCCTCGGTCCTCTGGTCTCCTCTGAAGAAGGATATAAACGCTCCTTGCGGTCTCTCTATCACCAACCCAACCCAACACTCTCTCTCCTCTCATCTCTTCCCAATGCGCGCGCTCCAGTACCTCCTCCTCGCGGCTCTTGCGCTCGCGCAGGACCCATCTCCCACCGACACCGCCGACACCGCCGACACCGCCGTGACCGACGGCACGGACGGGCTCACCCCCGCCGAGGCGACCGACGTGCCCACCAGCGTGCTCGAACTCCCGCCCACCCTCCCCTCTGGCACGTGGAACGCTACTTACTTGTGAGTGGTGAAAAGGTACTAGAGCTGACGGCAGCATTGCCCCGACGCGCAACAACTACTGTGAGTCTATAGCCTGTACCCACCCCGAAATAGCTCACACCAGGGGTCAACGACAACGACAACGTCGCGGCGTGGCAGCCGCTCAACGTGCCCACCAACCTGATCCTCACCAACTCGAACAGCAGCGTCCTCCCCCAGCCCATCCTCCTCGTGCAGAACCGTGCGTCCAACCACCAGACTCAATTAATGGCAGTGGCGGCTGGCACGTCGTCGTACAAGGCGCGCATCTCGAATCTCGTCCCCTCGAACAACTACATTCTCCAGCTCACCGCCGCGGGCAATCCCGACCGTTCGTATGCAGCACAACCACGCTGACAGGCAGACAAGCTCGCGCAGACGCAGGGCTTCCACATCAAGCCCAACTCGACCGCCGCAATTCAGCAGGTTACCGGCATCCCCGCCACCGCGACGCCCATCACACCCGGCGGGCCCCCTCCCGCCGGCCAAGTTCAGGATAACAACAACAACGGCGCCGCGGGCGGAAACACCACCCCGGGCTCGCCGTTCACCGCGCCGGCTCCTGCGAGCGCCGCGGAGAAGACTGCTGTCGGTGCAGGCACGCTTGCCGCCCTCCTCGTCCTCGTCGCCACCCTTCTGTAGGAAGGGTGTTCGGACAATGTATGGTGACGTAGATGTAAATGCTGGATAGTTAGGATAGTGATAGGCCTGATGGACTGTGCGTATCTGGTGAATGGACAAAGCAGCATCGTGTTGTGCCATGTGGACTGCTGGACTCCTGGAGGTGACGAACGTGGGCGGATGACGTCGTTTTGCCACACATACTAGTATCTCTCGACTGTTGTTACCATCCACACTGGTATGGCCTCGTAAAGTTACACACTTGATCATCCACCTCGCGCTCACTTCTTTCACAGCACCATATCGCCCTCACAATGTCAGAGAAGCACCCCTTCGCGCTACACGGCGCGCGGCCGACCCGCAACCAACGCATTGCGCTTTTCCTCCTCGGCCAGCTTACCCTGGTAGTTTCTCTGGTGATGCTTCTGGACATTCTCCCCAACAGCATCTTTCGTCCCCGCCCCCATCCCCACCTTCCTCATCACCATCCCCACCACCCCCGAGATCCATACGGCGGCAAGACCCTCGCCCCCGCAAACTACACTGTTCTCGCGGGTTATTTCCGCCAGGACGAGCCGGATTTCAACCCCGACGGATACGATATGCTCAAGGACGGGTTCGGGCTGCTGGATAAGCGACCGCAGCGGTGGCGCGAGTTTGTAAAGTGGGTATTTGGACATGGGGCGCTGATGGGCGTGTCTTGTTGGCGTTCTTGTGATCCAGGAGGAAGGCGGTGTCTGCTGGGCATTCGTGTTTCTCTCTTCCTCTTCCCCGTTCCTCTCTCTACTCCTGTCTCTCTCGCTCAGTATCTCTCTCTCATTGTCCTCTTGACAGCTGATCCACTCTGATGAGTTTAGCTGACAGTAGAAACATCACGGCGCTGAACCGCGCAGCGGACGCGCACACTACATTCAAGGTGCTCTTCCTCGCGCGCCACGGCGAGGGATGGCACAACGTCGCGGAGGCGCACTACGGCACGCACGCGTGGGACTGTCACTGGAGCATGCTCGAGACGGACGGGAACTGGACCTGGGTGGGTAGAGGGGAATGGGGCTGAGTTGTTCGTGATGCAGCCCCCTGGATTTCGCTTGCTCACACGCAGGGCCCCGATCCGCTGCTTACTCCCCTCGGCGAGGCGCAGGTGCGTGCGGCCAAGGAGGGATGGATGAGGGAACGGCGGGACCACGTGCCGTTCCCCCAGTCGCTGTACTCGAGCCCGCTGCGCCGCGCGGCGAGCACCCTTGAGATCACATGGGGGGATATCCTGCTTGGCAAGCGCGTGCGCCCTGTGGTGAGTGAAGCGCTATCCAGCTATGCCTTTTGTGATGCTCAGCTGGCGGATTCATCACGACTAACCGCAGATCAAAGAAATGCTCCGGGAATCCATCGGTCTGCACACCTGCGACCGCCGCTCGTCCAAGTCCTTCCTCACGGCCTCGTACCCAGGTTTCGACTTTGAGCCCTCGTTCACAGAGCACGATCCCCTATGGGATGCCGAGTTCCAGGAGACGCTCCCTCAGGAAGCCATGCGTCTCCGCCTCGCGCTCAACGAGATCTTTGCGACGGACGCAAACACATTCGTGTCCATTACGGCGCACAGCGGCGTCATTAACGCGCTCTTCCATGCGATTGGGAAACGGCGGTTCCAGCTCCAGACCGGCGGGTTTGTTCCTGTTGTGGTGAGTGCTACAGGGTCAAGAAGTAGCACGACGCACGACTGACATCTCAGCTGAAGGCTACGTCCCACCCCACCGCGACGTTCAGCCCAATTGTCCGTGGCCAGAGCGCGACGGCGCCGGCGTGTACCATCGACCCGACGCCGACTGAGGGGATCGTTGTGGTGACGCCTGTTGTAATGGGATGAATGCCGCATCATGTAGTTGTACGATCTATGAACTCTTGTGTTAAGAGCGTGCCCCAGTCAAAATGTCGTCCAACATGGATGATCGCCATACCTTGGTCGTCTGACGTCCGCTCACTAAGTCGAGTACAGTGCATCACGCGTAGCAACTACCACTCCTCCGGCTCGTCAATCCACTCTCCCGTCCTGCGCATCCTGCGCTCCTCCTCGCGAAGCTCACGGTATCCGCGCCACCTGGCCTCGACGCCAGGGTCGTTATTCCGGCTGACGCCGAGCTCGCGGCGAAGCTCGCCAATGCCCTGTTCCCACCTCTTCTCCCAGTACACGCCGACAAGGGTGCGTCCTCCGGCCCCGGTCCGCAGCGCCCAGGGCACCCAGTCTTCGCGCCACAGCTGCCGCCGTTTCGGACTCAACCGCAGCGGTCCAAATGTGGAACTAAGCGCCGCGGCAGGCAGGCCCATATTCGCCCACTCGACGACCTTGAGAGACAGTTCGTGGGCCAGCGTCGGCGGAAGAGTGAAGAGCGTGTGGTACAGATCATGCGTCTGGCGATACCGCAGCATCGTGTATGCGAGCGACGGCGAGTCAATGTAGCGTACCTGAAGTGAGCACGAGCCATGCATTGCGGATGACTTCGTGGCTCCGCCAACTCACCTGTTCGCGCGAGTCGGGGGTAATCCCATCCCTGTCGAGCCACTCGACATACTCGCGCCCGACGGTGCCGCGCTGCAGGCCGCGAAGAAAGTTGAGGTCGACGGATGCCGAGGAGACGACGGGACGGTCCTTGAGAATCTGGCGGCCTTCAGGGTGTGCCGCCATGGCCTCGTGCAGGCGGGGGAGGAAGGTGGACGCGGTGCTCTCACTCAGCGTGGCAATCAGATCGGGCCGGGTCGTGTAGTTGAGCACGCCGACGATGCCCGAGCCGAGCGCGAGGAGCGCGTTCTGCGCACTGTTCAGCGGCACGTGCGAAGGGTAGTTCTGCCCCGGCTCCAGTTTCCCCGGTGGCGGCCAGTGTTCGGGTTGGGAAGATGTCGGCGTGGGGACTGGTGCGTTCTCGGCGATGTCGTGCGGTTCCGCCTTGGCCGAGGAGTAGATGCTGCGCGGGAGCTGGCGCGCGAGGCGCCGCAGGCACACGGCGGGGCGTGACATGCTGGGTGAATGCAGGTGATGGTGATGAACTGAAGAATCAACTTCACTAATGCACAAATGCACAACTGCACAAAGGCCATGAGCGACTTGGCTCGTATCTCGTGTTCGGTGCGTTCGGAGCCCCTCGGCGCGGTGCAATGAGACCACCGTGGGAGAGACACCCACGACGATGCCACGGAGATACCACGCAGTGAGCCCGTGAGCTCGGTGAATAAGCGAGGGGCTTGGCAGCGTAGCGGAGCTCGGCCTGGCCCCTCGGCGGGGGGCACGGACGTCCCCAGCGGGTGGCTTTGTGGCTTGCTCTGGTACTCTCGTATCACGGCCCAAATGGCTCGTAACGAGGCAATCAGCACTCGTATCCGAGCCCAGTTCCCCCAACACCAAGCTCCGCCCGCCCGAGATCGCATCCGTTTTCCGTCCATTGTCATGTCCATTCCCATATCAGTGGGAAAACCAAGCACAGCGAGGAAAATCATACTTAAGACGGCGGGCGAGATGCGGCGACGGATTCTGACCCACTAACAACTAAAAGAGAGGCGTCTCACCGACAAAAAGAACAAGCACACAGTTTGTCTCTCCTTCCCATCTCCAAAAATGGCAAACGACTCGTCTATCCAGGTTGGTCCGCGCCCGAGCCGCCGGCCGTCCGCGGGTGGCATGGGACGGCGTCCGTCGCGTATCGCACCGCGTCCGCGCGCGCCCTCTCCTCCGCCATACGTTCCCGGAGTGTATGAGCTCGACGAGGTCGAGGTTCGTCCCGGGCCGTCCCTGCCCGCGAGCAACGTCGCGAGTGCGCGCGCGAGCGTCGTCGACCTTGAGGTTGGGAGCAGCGACGGGTCCGACTCAGAGACGCGTGCAGTCAAGACCCCGAGTGTTGTCGAACGCGAGCTGCCGGCCCTCGCGCCCGTCGACGGCGGGCGCGGCGCCTGGTCCTTCCTCATTGCCGCGACGCTCATCGAGACCATCGTCTGGGGCCTGCCGTGGTCCGTTGGCGTCCTCCACCAGTACTGGGCTTCCACGATGTTTGTCGGCGACGAGAGCACGCTCACGCTTGCGGCCACGCTCCAGACTGGGTTCATGTACATGACCGCTGCGGTTCTCGGCCCGTGAGTTTCGTTGTTTTTGTTGTTGAGAGTCTCAATTCGATGCTGACGGGCAGAATCTTCGCCGCGTTCCCCCGTACCGACCGCGCGACGCAGATCCTCGGACTGGTCGTCGCGACGGCTGCGCTCATTGCGTCGGCGTTTGTCACCAAGGCTTGGCACCTCGTTATCACGATCGGCATCCTGTATCCCTTTGCTGGAGGTGAGTGTTTCTCAAGGTCCACAGAAGCCAGAGACATGCTGGGTGCTGGAATTGCTGGGACGAACATTGTGGTTGTTGTCCCTGCCGGCATTCTCTTGCCTGTCCTTGCGTACCGAGTACCCAGTGCAAGAGCCACCGTTGCCTTGGCCGTCTTCGCGGCAAACAAGTCTCCGCCCATGTGGGGTTCAAATGCGCCCTTGCCGTAGATACGATGTTCACGCCACTTTTCGAGTATTTAACTGACTTTCAGCGCTCTACCTTCCCTGCGCGACGCTCCTCTACGAGTGGTTCCAGCTGCGCCGCGGCATCGCGACGGGCATCATGTTCGCGGGCACCGGCGTCGGCGGCACAGTCTTCCCCTTCATCGTCACGGCGCTCCTCTCCCGGTTCGGGTACAAGGCTACGATGATCTCGCTCGGTATCGGCTTTGGGGCCCTGAACGCGGTCGCACTCGTGTTTATCAAGCGCCGCATCCCCATCGGACGCGTGTCCTCCAGCCGTGACCACAGCGGCACCAAGAACGTGTTCCGCACCATTGACTGGAGCTTCCTCCGTCGCCGTGGGTTCTGGACCGCCACGGCGGTTATCCTCGCCACTGCCATGGGCAACTTTATCCCCTCGCTGTGGATTCCTTGTGAGTACGGAAGGAGAAGGTTTGGAGATATAGTGCTGACCCCGTGCAGCGTATGCCGAAACCGTCCGCGCGACCAAGCCGAATGGAACTGCCCTCGTTGCTATCATGAATGGTGAGTGCGCGGATTCCATGTCGCTGCCAGCTTCAAGACCTACTTCTGTGTCACATGGCTGCCAGGCCTCCATTGCGTGGCACGCTTCATCCGTCTCTTTGTCACTCTTGACACATGTGCTGACCCGCAGCCGCGTCCGTCCCTGGAAACACGCTTACGGGTTACCTCTCTGACCGGTTCCACCCCCGCGTGGTCATCCCGCTCAGCTGTACCCTGGCTACGATCTCGACGCTTGTCCTCTGGGGCCTCGGCACAACCGACGCCCTCCTCGTGTGCTTCTCCATCCTCTGGGGCTTCACCGCGCTGTCATTTGTCGGCCTCTGGTCGAGGATGATCACGATTATCGGCAGTGAGTACCGCGCGCCAGGGCATTGACTGTCTCGGAAGAACATTGTGGCTGGAGGCACCGGGCGCTGTGGCTGGTGGCGTTGGCCCCCAGCTTGGCGGTGGCTTGGGCGTGGACCCAGAAATCCTGATCCCTTTGAATACACCTCTCCCTTGACCCAGTTTTGAATCAGTCCCTCGCTGCCACCGCTGTGGACGACGCTAACCTGTGCAGAGGACGACCCGACGCTCCCGGGCCTGTTTTTCTCGTTCTTCACCATCCTCAAAGGTATCGGAAACCTGACCTCGGGTCCCGTCGCCACCGCCCTCCTGAAGAGTGGCTCAATGAAAGGTGCCGCCGGCGCCTACGGCAGCACAAACTACGTGAGTGGCTGTTGGCTTTGGATAAAGGGGGCACGCGGACTGCGGCTGACCACCAGGGCCTGCTCCTCATCTACACCGGGTCTGTCACCGCACTGGGCGGCATTGTGGGTGTCACTTTCCCCGACAAGTGAGCGTCAACCGGGGAATAAATGATGAGAGTCTGGGATCAGAGACCCCGTAGACCACTGTATAGCCCTGCGCCGAGCTAGATCAAAAGGCTAGATTGCTAGAATAATTCTGTAGCATCATACCATGAATAATATGCTAGCTGGACAGCAGTTGCATCACCAAAGATGGCATGTTTTGCAAGAGACACACTCTCAAGGGCGGGCTTCAAGTGACACCACCAAGTGACACGCCAAGTGTGGCCCCGCACTGTTGAAGCGCACCGAAAGGCGCCATGGGCGCCCATTGACCCGCCGGGACATACAGCAATGCTAGTGCACGCTAGCGTGAACGGGGATTAGCAGGATCGACAGACGCTAATTTAGACCAGATAATAGTCGTCGAGATCGACGCTGGGCCTTGCCAGCGCTAGTCGTTGCCTAAATGAGGCTAACTCCCGTCCGAATAAGCGTTCATTCACTCGTCGGAGCAGCACTGGTATAATGCGCGGGATGGATGGGAAGCGTCGTGTTTTTTTCCAGAGAGAAGGACAGAGCGTGAACATAGAGGGACATGGACGAACGTGTGGCCTGCAGATGTCTTTTGTGTCTTGATTCGGGGAGGAGGGCGAGGCGGGACATGGTGTTGGGCTTCCAGGAGCCACTCGGCGTTCGAGCACAGATGATGTAAGACGACCCGACATCGAGGACCCAGAGACTCGGGTCGTACCCGAGAACGGCATCCCTGTTCTTGGGACAATGGTAGGATCCAATAAGCCGCCAGGCAGGGCAAACGGCGGGAGGGAGTGGGCGGCGTACAGGAGTCTTTCCCCTTTCCAAGTGCTCCCACGATATTTGTCCTTCTGCATGTGCTACGTACTCGCAAGGGCTACAGGAAGCCGATTTTTGTCTCTCGAACAGTTGCGCCAACGCGATGCGCAATCGTCGTCGGCGATTCACTGGTCGCTCGCGCGGAGGAGGCTCGAATTTTCCCTCGCGGTCGTTACCCCATCCCAGGTGCAAGTCGTCGAGGTCGGAGGGATAGGTCGTTAATCGAATGAATCAAGTAAAGACAACTGCGATAGACACGAGTCGTGGATGGCCTGTTGAATGACAATTACCTACCGAACAGGCAGGTTTACCCAAACCACACGGCAAGACAACGGTAACGAGACCCTGTGGAAGGCGGGATACAGTGTGGGGGGCCGGGGCCAGGCGGTACCAGCGTACCAGGCGCCACACGAGGGTCTCAAACAAAACCAAACCCGGTCCTGGGTTCGTTGTGCCGGTACTGGGTTGCCCCGTCCCTGGCACACAGGCTGACCTTACAACATTGCACTTGTGCGCCTTTGCGTATTACATACATGCCCCACACAGGTGCTACTGCTTATTTCCACCCGGCGACCGCCTTGGGCCATGGTTGTGCGCAGCATTGTGGTACAATTGCTAAGAGGGGAAAAGAAGAAGGCGACAGGGCCTGTGGCAAACTGGAAGGATTCCAGGTGAGGGGTTACATCCCAGAGTGTCCGACCTCTGGGATTTAACGGCGATGTTGTACCGTACGGCGCTCGTTGACGGCGTTACCACCTCCCGCCTCATCCACAACCCAAATCAGCTCGTTCTCATACACACTGCTAGTACTTTCTCTCGAGCTCTTTGAATAGATCCCTCTCTCCTTCACAATTTAGTCAACGCTTCACCACCGCTGCGCCATGGCGGCCCACCTCCAGCCTTCTCCCCGAGGTCGAAACAGTCAAACAGACCGAGCGCATTGACTTGAGCCACATAGTGGCACAAGTATTTGAATCAACTTGTCGAGAAAAGCTTTCCAACCTCTCGTTTTCCCGCTAAGCTGGATATGGCCAAATCGACTGTTACTCAGCTATCGGGGTCAGGTCCTGATGTGGAGGAACCGATATCTCCCCTTTGCCTCAACCGCCGTGTCCTGGAGATTGTGAGACAGCTTCTTCGTCGATCCACCGTCAAATCCTTCTTCTCTCAAGTTAAAAAGAAGAGGCTCTCGCATAGCGGATTCTGCGGCTAGAACCCGGAGCCATTGCGGGATCTACCTGTTCAAGAGCTCATGTGGTGGCAACAAATCAACCGACTCACCGTCGTCTTCCTCTCTTCTTGTAACCGCCCCAAGATTCCTCAACTAGTCTGCTGCATCCCTTCGCAAGCTTCATTTTGCTAATATTGTTGTGGATAATATGCGGAGGCCAGAGGATGGAGATAGTTGAGTGGCAAACCGCCCCTTCGAGTCCATCATCTGGGCCCGACTAGCTGGTCCGTTCCTGACGGCGACGGCGCGGCGTTGCCCAACCACACTGCGCGTGGCGCCCTCCGATGGTTGGGCTGCGAGAAACACTTATTCTTGATCTGAGGTCAATTGTTCAATTCTGGGCAGTTGCGCAATGCTTAAAATGGAGCGAGGATGCAGGAAATACGGCTGACTTGAAAGCGAGTGGCGACTACTTGGTCCGCCACGACTGCAAGGCGACACCGCACCCTCCTCCTCTTGTGGTGCCGACAACATCAATCAATTTGTCTTCTGCTCACATGTCCTTGGACTTACGCAGGGTCTAACTTCAACGCCAGTCACCGCCGTTGGATAGGACGTTTTGATGTGTGTCATCTTTTAGGCACTAGCCCAGCTGCCCGCCCAGATATAAGTGGGCTGTCTCATCTCCTCGAGCTCGTCTCAGTGGGATACAAGGGAGGATAACTTACTTACTGAAGAGCCCAACTTACTCACTGAAGAGCCCCGCCTTGAATGCTTTGGTCAGATCTTCAGGATTAGCAGCTCAAGGGATCTGGAGATTCGGACTTAACAACACAATTGCCAGCCAGCTGCATTTTATTTCTCACCGCCTGGCCATCTGAGCAATTTCCACCATACTGAGACTGGCTTACGAGGGGCACCATTGTTCTAAATGGCCCCACAGCTTCCTCGTCTGGCCCAAATGGTGCCGCCAAGAGAAATATGTTGGGCGACGGGCAGCCTTGTGAATGAGACAAAGACTATACGCAAATGAAAGCAGAGTCCAAGAGTACAGAGCCATAGTATCGATGCGCTTTACAGCACCCTGACCCCATCTACACTCTCTACTCCTCCTCGGACTCAAGTCTAACTGTGCTACTAGAAAATAATCGTGAGAGTTACAGAGATTTGGGGGCGTCTGTGCATCCGTTGTCACGGACTGGGCGCCTCAGACCGCGCGGTTTGACGGTCTGATAATGATCTCCTTTTCAGAGACGTGGGGCGGCCTTGTAGGGCTCATGACACCTTGCTTCTTGGTAATCCTGATTGGCGGCAACCTGACCACATGTCTCTCGACCGGGAACACGGAATAAAGAAGACTTCGAACACCAAAGTTTCCTCAGGGGCAGGGCAAATGACTTGGCCGCCCCATTTCTGTTCGATGTTTGCACCCGACAGCGGCTACAGCAAGCGTGACAAGGCTGCTCTGTCTTGTCATGAGACGTCACGTTGCGGCGTGTCACTCTCGGCGACCCGTGACCGCGGCCCCAGCGACGTCTCATGCTGAGACCTGTGCAATACCCAGATGTTGAGGGCACCTCACGGCGCCAGCCATTCACTCCGAGCACGAAGCTGCGCGCACTAAGTTCTAACTTCTGGAGAGTTGCGATCGGGTTCCGTGTGAAGCCTGAAAACTGATCCCTTTGTCCTCGGGTGTGGTGCGCAAAAGAATATGAAGAAGGTAGCTCGTCTGACATTATCTGAACGCGCGAAGGATCGCTGAGTGCGCGTCATTGTGGCGTGGAAGGTCATGAAAATGAAAATAATGTCTACGGCAGGTAAGTGGACGCCATGTAAGAGGAAACGACAGTGGACGCCATGTGCGACTGTCGCCACCAGGGATGGACATGGGTACCGCAGCGGCTGGGAGTTCCGTGTCTCGGGAACGGTTCTGGGGGACAATTTTATGATGACATCTTTGTCCACATGTCGTCGACATCGGCTTCCACGCGGTAAGGGCAGCAACGGGGTGCTGCCAAGTCGGCAGACTCGTTGCTGTTGCCGGCTCCAATTCAGGACCCCGATCCCCGACTCCCTCGTTCCCAATATCTGGGATACATTTTGGTTCTCTCTGGCCCATAAGGTCCACAGATGCTTGGTCAAGCCACGTGTTGCGCCGGGCAGCTTGAATTGGACTAGAGTTTTAAGTTGACAATTCATCGAGAGGGACGTTTTTACTTTGGAATGGACGCAATTCTGGGCGATCGCCTGCACTTCTGAGGCTGCGAAGGAATGTCTCTAGCGCTATGCTCTCTGCCCTGTTCATTCAGTCACAGTTTCTTTGGCGGCTTCGAATGGAAATGATCTGGCGCGTCATGGATATTGGACACTTATCGGAACACTCATCGGAACGCTGAGGCAACGTGGTACGAGGGCGACACCCGCTGTGTCTTGGATGCCCTGCATAGTCTCGGTGGTACGATTTTCTAATCTATTCCCGTGTTCTACATGTCCCCGAAGGAGCGGCGACAACACTGATGACCAGGGGCCGTATTTCTTCGGCGACTGCGGCGATCCGCAGCGTTCCGCATCCCGTATTGTCGGTGACGAGCACGTGTACGACGCTGCCCCTCGATGCGGCCACGCGCCCCTTCCATCCCCGCCCTCTGGTACAAACAATCGAACGCGATCGGGAACCAGGCGCTCGGAGTTCCGTGTTAGCGGCCCTGGCGGTATTCTTGTTTGGCCGGCAGGGCGGCAGGTAAGGTCGATTGGTCCTTTGATTTATTTTCTGGGACGAACAAGGTTTGCGGCGCAGGGCCATATCGACGCCTCTGAACATGACGCCGCTCATTGCTCAATAGGCCTCGATGATCGTGGGCGCTTCGGACCGCCCTGTTCCCACAAATTGGACCTGCGTCCTGTACTCTTTGACCACCCTTGTTTATCGAGGATTCTCCAGTATTGAGTTATGGGCGTTCCTTTCTAGACGTTTTTGACTTTATTGCTTTCATCTTGCACGGGCGGTTAGTCGCCCAGGTATGGAGAGAGTACGTGCCGCGCGGAATGCGCAATGAAGCCATGAATGGAAGTCATGGCCTGCCTCGGCATGATCGGCATGATTGCGCATACAAGCCAGCCAAGCCCATCATTGGCGATCATCACCCCTCCTCAACACAAACACGGCCTCAGTCGCGGTTAGTTATTCGGCGTCCGACCGGAAAATCCGTGACCATGGCGTTCCAGGCGACCAGGTTGTGCTCTTATTGTTGCCCCCATGAGTCTGTAATTCGCTCCGTGTCCTCAGTCAGACTGGCAATCTGGAAAGCTCCAGCCCACGCGTTCAACCATGACCGCGCCCAAGGATGTATGACGACGTCGGCGCATCTCATACGGGCACGTCCGTCAGTCTCCTCCGTTGCGACCCTGATTCCCGCATGCCGCTGAGCGCCTTGCCGAGCCACGCCGAGCACGCCGAGCGGGAGCTCAATCTCATGTGGCGTTCGGTGCGGGGCTGCCCTTGGCGAAAAGCACACCCAGCACAGAGGAAGCTTCAATTGAGTTGGAGGGTCCACGGCTACCGTCCACCTCCTTGACACTGCCTTTGCAAGCCATTGCCAGTCCGTACCCCTTCAACACGCGATTCCTGTGATGCAAGACAAGGCGCTCAAAGGCACCGCATGGGTGCAGCAGCCTCGAGGGTTGCGCCTCCGTTCAGCTAGGGTCTCGGGCGGACCGAGAAACAACGTTGGGTCCGGTAAATCTTCTTCGGTGCGGGAGAGACTTAATGGGAGGAGGACTCGGAGACTGCGCGCTGCTCTCATTTCTGTTGGTCCACACGGGGACCTATTCTGGGGAATCCATGTGGACAGCCACTTCGTCAGAGAGAAGCGAGATAGAGTTTCTGGGCCATCGCAGCGGTTCCAAGGTCTAGAAAAGAATTATCGAGGGCCCCAAGCGTCTTGAGAGGTGTCAGTCCATCTACCCTTCATGTCCTCGGGAGTGGTCATCGGGACCGGGACTGCGGAGCTTATAAGCCCATGAGTGATATAGGGATTCGGTTGCCCGAGAGGACATTCCAGCAATCCACCAATTCACACCAATTCCTCAGACAAAATGGCTCCGAAAGGCCAGTGGATCGCCCGAGGATCGTCCCGGTGGAGTATGTCAGCCGCACCATCTGGAGATATTCCGCACTGATCGGCGAGGAGATTGGTGTCGCTGAGGTGTCCGGCAGCCCGTGTGCCCGCGATTATTAGACTAGCTGGCGACTAGTAGAAATGTAAATACTCCTTGCCCATGAACGAAGAGGAAGAGAGGAATGTCATACGCCCATCCAAGCCCGTGAACAGACTATGGTCGTTGTAATACCCATACGTGCTCTTCCCACGGGCTGACGGGAGCCACAGCTGTGGCACGAGTGGCGGTCAGAAGAACCAGCTCGAGACTTGCCATTGCTACAGTACTGATAAGTCACTGAGGCAGAGACCAGACAAATGGTCGTGGTCGACGTTGCGAGATGCGAAGGACAGGCATGAGGATGATTTGCAGGAATATGCATGCATGAATAGGTCATTATCGTCCATTTCGTTCAGTAAGCCACATGACAGGCATATGATTTGTGGCGCATCATTGATTCAGAAGGAAAGCCCCAGTTGAGTTCTGCCTCACTGCCCGCGACTGTGCCAGAAAGGCTGGATCCAGAGTACAGTGACGTGTCCGAGGGAACAGGGCACGGCACCAGAGGAGAGGCAGAAAAAAAAACAGTAAACCATGCACAAGGCCCCGGAACCCAACAGATCTTACTGCGTATCGGGACCCCGGGAAAGAGGTGGTGGAGGATGCAGGGAACCCAAAGGGGGAGGCGCCGAAGGGCAGGCCAGGGTCAGTGGAGGGGTACGAGCTGCGAGAAGGGGCCAACGTCTGTCGGGCCCGTGAGGAGGGCGTTGGCGCCTTGTCCCTGTGACCGGCCCGACTTCATTTCCCGTGGCCGTCTCCCTGGCCCAAAGGGAACAAATCAAGCCCGACTTGGGGTGATCGGGGCATTTTGCATTAAGCCGCACGCCAGGCCGCATACAGAGGCCAACAAGAGCATCCTGGTGGCACAACTACTGCATACCGTTTGGTGAAAAAGTTGTTTGTGGAGGATCTCGCCGCCGCCTCCGCCTCCCTCCTCGCGCATAAATCTGTCGATGTCTCTTCCTCTGCCACCAACCCCTTCCCCCTGGCCTGCTGTGCTGCCACCACAGCCCGGCGTGAAGGATTGAGAAACAGGGAGGGGAGTCAGGGGGTCTGCGTCCACGGAAAAAGAGGAGTGTCACGGAACAGAGGAGCGCAGAGCAGGATGAATCCACAGACGCAGTTCGCGCAGAAAATAGTATGCAATGACCAAAACGTGGGGTCATGGTACCTTCCGTCCCGACGGCGCCACCACCACATGTGCCACTCGATGATTACGCAGGACACCAACCTGGGTCTCACTCTCCCTCCTCACGCCCCCGGCCGGCGCCTCACATCTTGCAGCGTGAGGCTGTTTCTGTCCAAGTGAGTGTAGGTGTTACGGAGGTGAAAGCACCTCTCCCCATGTCGTGCTGAGTGCTATCAAGGCCCAGCATGCCAGCCCGCTCCACCCGGAGGTCGTGACTTGTTAATGATTCCAGGGTCTCGGGCACGAGAGCACACGGGTGGGCCGAGCGATCTCAGTTCATCCCGAGACCATAGGCGTCAGAGGCAAGACGGGCGACGACAGGAGCGGTAGCAACGCCAGCTCCCGGAGCGATGATCATTGCTCAATCCCCTCTTCACTGGCTTGCTATGTGAGACCATTTGTCTGACGATAGCTCACTGACTAGGGATAGCAAGGAGATCCAAGAGGTTAGTCGTGTTCCAGACGGCCCGAGACAGACAGGCTACCCGACATTCTCTGCAGAATAGAAATACCGACGCTGTAACCCCTTCTTTCATCCAAACCCCCATCTCCCTCTCTTTCCCATCCATCCTCCTCGACCCTTTGTTTACACATATTACTCATCTGGTTTTTGGACTGGCTCCCATCTCCAGTGGTGTACAACAACCCTCTCAACGCACACCGCATTATAATCCCAAGTCGGCTCGCCCCACTCAACTCGACCGCCACAACTACTGCATCGGGCGCCAATCGTCACTCGGCCCAGCTGAACTCTGTGTTTACTCTTAATTCGACCCATACCCGCGTGCTTCGCTTGATTGGTCTGTCAATCATCCTGGCAAGGTACGGCTACCTTCTCAGTCTTCCAAGCCGCCACATCCCCTGTGCGTTGTCGTGTTACAGCAGAGGCGAATCTGCGTCTTTTGGTCCATTTGTATTGTTTGCATCCTGCCACCAATCATAGGCACAGGCTCGCCCAGCAGCTTGGTATCCACTCTGCCCTTTGGATACTACTACTGCATCAGGCATTAGGTGACTGCTTTCGAAACTTTGGGCTGGTCTTTCAAGTGCTCTGCGACGGAGGATAGTTGCCTATTTGAGTTTAGGCCAGGTACACAAGGTCCGGTGCATCAACCCATCTCGAGCTCTCGCTCTCGTTCTCTGCTTGCTCTCTCTCTCAGAGGCACTGCACCGCTGCCTCCTCCTCTTCCAACTCCTCCTCCTCCTCCTCGTCCTCTTCCTCGTCGTCGTCTCTCCCTGCCCATCGACACGACGAGATTAGGTCGGTATTGTGCCGCTGCGTACATATACACACACACGACTCCCCCTTACCTTACCTTCATCTACGTATACACTTGCGTACGTGGTGTTTTGCTCCCTTTTGGTGGACTTTGCCTGGGCTCCCCGCACTGTACGTAAGTGCACCCCTTTAGCCCTCCATGTGCCCTCAGGATTAGTATAGCCCCGTAGGGGGACCGACCCAGCATGGCGGCTCGGGTCTGAGGATGATCTCCTTGGTTCCAAGCTGGCTCATGCAACGCGCCAGATCAGGACAGGGGTAATCCGGGTCCAGTGTGCCGGCTCCCCCTTGCTGCCATCTCGCGTCGCTGTCGTCCTCGTCCGCGCACCTTGGCCTCTCTCCTGGCCATCGGCGCGGATTAACGTTGTCCCTCATTTGCCAACGTCCTCCCCTTCACTCTCACTCTCACTCTCACCTTATGCCCTCTCCTGCTCCGTGGTGCGGACCTGACCAGGTCAATGCTTATGCTCTACTCTGCGACGGTGACTGGAGCGCGTGCTTTCGTGCTTTACCGATGCTCTGTGTCCTGAGTTGCACCCAGGCAACAAAGGCAACGACATGCATCATCGACCGTTCCTGGTCAGTGTCGGTTGGAAGGCGGACACGGTGGTTTGCCTGTGGACCATAACATAACACACCTTGAGGTCCAGGGCTCTGAGTCGGGCTAGACATTCACCTTGTCATCACTACGATCACTGCCCATCCAACCACCTGGACCAAACCCACCTTGATCCCAACGGCCAAGCCACGCCGAGCTGTGAGCGAGGTGATGGCAGATGTCAACGGTGGAAAACGCAGGGGAAAGGTTTATTCTACTCTCAGCGTCGCGTGTCAGCGAGATGTTCGGAGTTTAAACACGACCTCGTATCACACTCCATCTCTCCTAAGTACGCACACACACACACACACACACACATACTTTGTCCTCTTTGGACGCTCAATCAACAGGCAGGGCAACAAGACAGCGCGCGGTGCAATCCAAGTGGCGCTGTGATGGCCATCACCGTCACTGATACTGCCCTTTGCCCGAGTCTCATCCCACGCGTTTCAACGTGCTTCACCCACATTGCCCCTCCCTCTTATCTCCCTGTTTGCTTTCTTCTGGAATATCCTTTTCCCATTCTACCCTATGTCCTCGATACCTCGACCCATATAGCACCCTCATTGGCCCCACGCAATATTGGCATCATCACGTTCCACTTCCTCTTTCCCATTCTCCAAACACGACGCGTCCAATTTGTCCTCGACAGGTGTTGACACTTGAACAGTTTGCCCAAGCAACGCGACACGAGATAAAATATCAGCCGCGACCGTGCTCGTGGCTGAGCCGACGGCCACAGCACGGCGGACTCTATCATGAACATTGGCGGTTTGGCGTTTGCGTCGCGGAATCGGTATGTAGTGTTGCCACACTGCTCGCTGTTTACTGACTTGAACACAGGACGTATCGCATTACGCCGATCCAGCAACCAGAAAGGGGATCCGTCATGGGACCGCCCCTCTCGCGCCTTCCATTATCACCACCTTTAATTCTACAACTCGATACCTGGGACGCAGACGGAACATTGATCATTCCGTGAGTAACGTGAAATCATTCATTGTTCGTTCGCAGTCTAACGCTCGAAGATTCGACGAATTACCATTCCTCGTCTGCCACTTGACCTTGCAAACTCCAGCGGGCGAAGATGCACAATCGATCATGGTCGACGGGGAGGTGGTGCCAAGTCTGTACGGCACTACAATCACGTCTCCCGTCGAAATGGACAACCAAGACGGCGACCAGGGGGTGTACTTTGTGTTCCCAGACATCTGCGTTCGGTTCGTCGGTACCTTCCGTTTGAAGGCGTACGTCATGCGGATTACTGGGTATGTTCCTCTTTGTCTGACAGGACTGAAGCGGTGCTGACACGTCTCAAGCGGTCCCGCGCTCGACATCAGTGTAACGGATTCCTTTGACGTTGTTCCAGGATCGGAGTATGTTGCGCCGCGTGAGTTACCATGAGAAGGTCTTTGAGGGGATCCTGACTGACGCTCTAGCCGTTACAGATCTCACAACCCATTTCATCTCGCAAAATGTCGTCAGCTTCGGACCTCAGCCCATGCAGGGACGAGACTTTGGGTCGAACTAAGGATCCCGGAAGAATGGCAACCCTGTCGCTCATCCCGACTCGGGTTTGCCTGCAAGCCACCGACGACTCCCTCATCTGCGCGCTCCTCGCCACCCCGTGCCAAAACGGTTGGGCGGATTGACTCGAGGAGGTCACCAGTCGGAACCGGTTCTGTGTTTCAGTTTTTAGTACGATACCGCCCGAATCGACTTGATTCCTGCATCAACCCATCGCCTCGACTGCTCGCGTTCTTCATCGTCCTTCTTGGGTTACGCATCGTAGGACTTGCCTTCTGGGGTGAGGGTGGCAACGGCCAGGGGCTGCGTTGCGGAAAGGGGCGTTGACACCGACCCTAACCCCTTCTCGACAATGTCACGATGAATGTTGGCAACGCCACCCCACCCGCTCTCAGTCCCGCATACCACTTCCGGACTACGACTTGACTATACAGTCGACCTATCGTCTTAGGCTACACATTCTCCAAGGGATTTTGCTGTCTCGTGCATACCACGCATTGCGCGCCTGTATCTTTGATTTGTACCATACACATTCCTATACTAGTCCCAGCCATAATTGGTGATGCTGCAGGCGCACCATTCTCTTTACAAGTCGTTATCCTCTATTGCCTCTCCTACAACACTCATAGGTCAAATACAAGTGCATTTGCAGACTTCCGCATGAGCTTGTCCACTGATGGACAGAAACGCAGCTTTGGGCAATTCCTGATAGATAACAGCGCGAGGCGTAACATGGCAACAGTGCGCTAGTAAACAGCAGTGACGTTTCCTCACTTATGCTGTGCGACGACAGACTTGCTACACATGGTATTAATCCGCAAATGGGGCCCCATCCGCAATAAGCCAAGGTCATCCGTTCTCGTAAGCGGTTCGTAAAAACTCCTGTGATTTCGGCAAGAGGGAAGTCTGGGGCGGGGAAAGGGCCAAGGGGGAGACCGAGACCGCCATTCCGACCCAGCTCGCAAACAAAACAATGCAAGTATCAAAAAAGGTACGGCCTGCCGCCCCGCCCCCGCCGGTGCCGGTGTTACGGCTGATAGGCTCGAATACATCTGCCGACCATGCGACCCTGCGTTCGAAGGCGCTCTGATATGAGCCGCAGCTCGACAACAATGTTACGTCGACAATGGAACAGATAGTACTACATTCAGTATTGCATTTCGGGTGGGGCGTGACATGTCCGTTCCCCTCCAGCTGAAAGCGGCATGTTGTGGCTGCACCGTCGTCGGCTGTGGCCACAGTGACAAGGGGAACTGTCCGTAACCATGCGTTGTATGGCGAGAACACTTGCCCCAATCCGAAAGCCTCTGGCTTGTTCTTCAACTCTCCATGAGTTCTTACCAGCCGCTCGCTCCAGCCGCATGGAACCGCGCAGAGTACCAAATTTGCCGAGTGGGAGCAACATTTACGCACAACGCTACCATCTGTCAGGTTTCAAGTGGCCAGCTGAAACGATGTGACGATGCGACAATGACAGCCAAAGGCTATTGGGACAAGCTGAGACCAGAAACTGTCCGAGTCGATCATCGTGGCTTATTTCAGGAAGGGTGGAGCTGTTGGTGACACAACCTGTGGGCAGGGCGCCAACTGGGACACAAAGCAGCAGGGCCGTATCACGGCAGGATCTGCCTCTATGGCAGTTCCTCACTTTGTTGACGATGGAAGGAGGACACCCTCCACTGGTGCTTCTATACCCTGCTTTCCAAAAGACAGATAGCTTGGGAGGCAGCTCTACAGGCCGTCTATCAGTCTCCTTTTTTCTCTTGTTGGTGAAGCCACCAATGGCATGGCCAAGACATTGCGATTTTGGCTTGCTGTAATGGGTGTATTATGACGATCGCCTTGCAGATCTCTTCAGCTGGTGGTTTTGTCGGGTGAACCAAATGACGCACAGCCAACCCATCACGAGAGTCTATCATGGGGCAGTGGCTTTAAAAGGAAGTCGAAAGGGGCACTCACCTCACAGTCTAGCTGACAACGGCTGAGACTGGGATGGCGGAGCTCGTCGTCATCCTTGTCGTCGCGATAGCAGTGTTACCGTATTGTGGTTGGCTCGAGACCTGCGGAAAAGATACCCAGAAACCTGGGTCCACCTTGCCGGAAAACCCAACACGACAGCTCTCGGCATGCCCCAGGTAGGGTGAGACATTGGGATTTGTCCACCTTTGGGATCCCGCAGGTGTTCCGAGACACACAACAGGGCTGAGAACCAACAGCTTCCGACACAACGCCGTCAGGTAACGACTACAGGGAGCCCATTTGCCAGGACCCTTTCACAGCTGGTCCTCTGTTGCAGCACCCACTGAGGCACTCGGTTCCGCCTGTACGACAGATCATGTCTCCGAACCTCGTGACTGCAGTAAGGCCAAGCCGGCGGGAGATCGGCAGACGTTGTCCTGTTCGTCATGTGTCGTTGAAAGTGAGACATTTGCTGGCAAGAGCAGAGCGGAGTGGAGATGTAAAACGCCTCGAGTATGTTTATGCTGGTTATAATTGGTCCCAAGGATCCGCAGATCACATAAACTTGCCGAACCCGACATCCCCGGACTGGCATTGCAAGTTGGGTTAGCGTGGCGGCATCGTGGTATCGTGGAAACTCGCGAGGCACGGCGTGACAAGAGCTGGGCTTTGCGGGGGAGGGTAGGTACTAAAGCTTCGAGCATCGAGGAACCGCCCTACCACGAGGTGCCACAAGAGACCAGCAGAGCCAAAATCATCAACGTAGTGGCCACTGGGTGAGGGCCACTGTGTCGTCGTGCGCCTGATCGCCTCTGGTGTGTCGGTTCCACAAACTCGTGGGATCCTTGAATAACTCTTATCCTTCTTAGTGTTGGTTGTTTACCACTTCAACGGTCGAGAACGCTCCGTTCCGGGAATGGCGGCAGCGTCCATACGAGCGAGCAGTCTACCCCAACCTACACCTTAAAAAACGTACGCAATCTCACAAGGCTGCCGTCTTGACTAGAACCTGTCGGTCATGCACCCGACGAGCTGTTGTTCCCAGTGAGTGGAAGTGTTGAATCGCGGCGATCTGGTCTTCCCCATGCGGCGCCACAAATCCCCTAGACTCCAATGAGACAGGGGAGATCGTCTCTCGATGCCGATATCAGTGTCCCGCCACACGAGCACTGGTCGCGCGCCAATTGTTGGCCATGGCTCGTAAGTGAGAAGGTGAACTGCGAAACATGTGTCCCTGCACAGGGCGTCCTCTGTCATTTTGCGTTGCTTGCCCCAGCTCTTATTCAGAGTGTGTTTGCATCTTGGGCCGCCGTTGAGCCCGCTGAGGACGGACGGTCGGTAGTCCGCGGAACCAACATGACGGGTGGCAAATCCGAGAACAGCATCAACACTGGCGCCTGAACACTGCAACTCAGCCTGGCATCGTAATAAACGTCTGTGGGCGATCCATGGGGACCCATAATGGAGCACTAAACGTTGGGCACAGAATACCTGTCACACTTGTGTTCACCGTCTCCAGGAGAGCCAAAGGTGACTTAACAACCAGCTTGAGTACGACGCTGGGCCCCGTCACCAGGAAACCGTCATGAAAGAGTACAAAAAGATACAGGGGATTCCCAAGGTTGCAGTGTTCCAGACCATGTCTTCGCTTGCATGCTGAGACATTATGTGTCCTCCTTGGATGCTGACATCATGCAGAGACTCCTCGCGCGGAAGTCAGAGAATCGCCCGCGGTTGTTATGGAGAGTACATACGCCTGGGGATCCACAGAGGTGCCCCCACGAGCCGCAGACAACGGGTCTAGCTTGTCTACGCCACCGCCGATTTCTCGAAAGACTCCAAAATGGAAATCTCGAAGCGTTGCGATTAAAACTGTCTATTCGATGTCTCAGACGATGGCACTGCTTGCGGGGATCCAAAGAACGTGGTACTTCAAGAAAGTGACGACACCATTCCTTTGTGCATTCGGCTCCAGCATGATTTTGTGGGTCACAGTTGGCGCGATCTTGCCCACGCTGTGGAGCTTTCCGGTTGTCGAGACTCTCCTTGACCAATTTTAGAGTCAAGGCTTTGAACATGCACCAAACCTATTTAAAACACAACCGGCACTCATTCACGGTATGTAAAGTGATTTGGTGATGGCACGGCTTGTGATAGCAAGAAAGGGCGCCAAAATGACTGACTCACCAGATGATAGTTCCAATCGGTGGAAGGGTACTGTGGTCGGAAGTCGTATCCACCAAAGTTTCGACAATCCCTGTCAGTTGTGAAGCTGCGGACGTTGTGAACCTGTCGACTCGCCACTGCTTCTGTACTGCTCAATGTGGCGCGAGTGGTTGTCGGGCACATCGTTCTCGGCATCCTGCACCGGTAGGTCTCGACTGCCGTAAACCGTCGCGAGCACAGCCGGAATGGGAATGTTGTGGCGTTACAAGTCTTGTCTCTTACGCGACGGCGGACAAATGATGGCGAACGGCCATTCGTGAAGCTTCAGCACAAGTCGCAATTGTGCCACACATGTAGTAAGTTGATGAAGAGAAGGAACTCGTGACTGACCCCTGTGTGTGTGGCATTTCTTGAATGACGACACTTTGACACTTATCAACTCAAAGTGGCGGCCCTGTCGACTGGTTCACCCATGTGACCGAGGGGTGCGAGATCTACGCGTGACCGGGACTGTTGAGCATGATTGTTACTCGGACGTGAGCGACGTTTTAGAAGGGGGTAGAATGTTTAAGGAAGGGGTTGGGAGCTGGGCGGATGTCGGGAAAGGATCAGCAGATACGAGCGGGACCATGTCCGACAATGTGGTGTGGCACAGGTGTCTTCACTTATCCGTAACTCACTGCCAGTCGACAGTTAACGACTTGTGCAAGCAGCCAAACCCCCCATTCAGCGTGCCAAGGAGCCAAGGAGCTTGAACAAGCAGTGCCGCTGGGCATTTGTTTTCAAGAGATCCGGTGTAGTTCAGCAAAATCACCTGCGACGTAAGGTCCGTTGAGCCGCGCTGTGATCAACGTGCGGATTGACGACTAAATTCTGAGCCAAGGGCTCAACTGATCGACTGACGACACTAGTCCCTTCATGACCGCCGAGCAAAAGGTCCTACAAGAAATTAGCGTGCTTTTGCGACTAGCAGCCGACAACTGATCATCCTGCTGCGTACTCCCACGTCGTGGAATCCGACCAACGTCATTGTTGGGGATGTCAGTTCAGGACGACGGTCCACTTCGCGTGAAAAGTGGAAACAAACGTTTTACACCATTACCGTCTTGGGCTCAGCGCGTTGTTGCCGAGAGCCATGAATTCACTGCGTCACTGTCGAGGCTTCCCACCCGACTCACTTCGCGCAACGACATTCCTCACATGGGGAGGTGAATGGAAAATCACTGGGGGAAGGCTTGACTGCTGTTGTTGCGACTCACTACGCTGCAGAGGGTCTAGCCCCGATCGGTTGTGACGAATGCGGACAATGAAAAGCGGAAAGCTTGAACAACAATATGAGCCTCTGAATTGCATCTACTTATTGACAACCTCTACTTTCGCGCAACCATCTCAGACTTGTCGGGCTTTGTTTCAATGGCTACCGCGTCACTGTCGGAAATTTCGACTCACCTTCTTCTTGTTCGTTGTCGTCTTGTTCATTGTCGTCCTGAGCTTCTTCTGCGGACCTTGTCCGCCATCCCAAACGTTTCTCTCAATTATTGTTCCATTCCGGTCATACAGGAGATATGCGCTCAAATGTAGTGAGTATCAACACATCCAATCTATCGATATTCAGCCCTCCATACGCGACCTCCACTGTCAAGCGAGTTAACCTCGACGCCCTCGCTACCAGCGTCGTGAATTCTCCGTCAACTGACTTGCTCACTACTGGCAACGTCGAGTCCAAGGATTACAAGAAATACTTAACAGAGTCTGTCAGGAGTTTGACGTCGTTGTTGGACAATTGGACAAAAGAGTTTTTGACGCTTCAGAGCAGGGCCGTGAATACGAGCTCACCTAACAGCCCAACCACAACTTCGTTCCCTCCCGCACTTCAGAACCGAATTCCATCTTGTTAAAGTCAACTTGCTCTAGTTCCTTTTCAAAGGAAGCTGGCGAGCTCGAAGAGTGGTCGCGTGTGGCGATCGGCGTGCTTTCTTCCTGGATACCAGGACACGAGTCCAGTTATTGAGGTTCTGTATTCGTCAACCTTGTGGGGTTTTGGCTTGCCGGGGGAAGCTGCATCTACACTGATGCGCGAGGGACAAGAGGGACTCTTCAACCACTGCTCGTTACGTCTTCGACGTTTGGCATACGATTGTCAACACGCGACCGCGACCGCGAGGGTGAAATCAGGCGGACGAGGTTGAGCTGGAAGGAGGCTCGACGGAATCGAGAGAGTAGGACGGCCCAATGCCTATGTCCCGAGCGCTCTTCAGGACAACGAGGGACACCTGGCGGCCTGCGGACATTCTCTCCCTAACATTTTCTTCCAAACAGAACTCCATCCGAGCACCGCCGCGGACAAAAACCTCGCACAGGTCTCACCATACAGCCAGGACCGGACCGGCGATCTATCCCAGACTCAACGCATACCGCCGCGCGTGTCGGTCACATTCCTTGAGCCACAGTCGGAGCTCGGCCGTCCAGGACCTCGATGCCTTGCAGATGGGGCTGAGGCTCGAGCCCATCTGCTGCCCTGTGGGTGCAGCATTGCAAGTACAATATGCGCAGTTTCCACATGGCACAATAACCAAATGACACATGGCGTCGGAGGGGAGGGCATGCGGGAGGGATAGCGGCGCCTGAGCGCTATGCATATTATGCAGTCTACTGAGATGTATGAGAGCACATAATAACTACTACTAATGGATATCGTTAGGTGCACAGTCTTACGCGGTTTAGCCTGGCGCAGCGAGGATCATGGTGCGGTCGACAGATGCGGTGTGGTCAGGGGCATCGGGATGTTGAGTCGCCAACTAGGTCGGAGAGATTAAATTAGAGGAAGGCGGCGAGAAGCGGGAGGGCGAGGGGGAGGATGCCGAAGCTGAGTGCCGAAGCGCCGCTGCCGGGGTTGTTGACGGTGGAGGGACCGACGGCCTTGCCAGTGGCGGTCGTGTTGGTAACGCTCTGCGAGATAGCGACGTGGGTGTTGGGCTTGACGGTCGATCCGGGCTTCGCGGCCGAGCTGCTAGAACCTGTGGGGCTGTTAGAACCTGAAGACGAGGTACGAGAGACGGAGGACTCGCCCGAAACAGTCTCCTCCGGAGAGGTAACCGCTCCGTGTGAGTCCCCCGACTTTGGCGAGGAGGTGGTTTCGGACGGACCAGGGAAAGCCTTGTCCGTGGAGTCAGTCGAAGACGTGTCCGGCGATTGCTCGAGGGAGCCATCGCCAGCGGTAGGCTTGGTCTGAGAAGCACCCGCCGGCGCATCGGTTTCGTGGCCACTGTTGTTGTTCTCCGAGTGAGTGTTGTGCTCAGTGTTGTGCTCCGTGTTGTGCTCGGTGCTGTGGGAAGCCTCATTGGTCGAAGTCGGCTCGTTAGTGGACGTCGGCTCCTTGGGCGTGGAGGGCTCAGCGGGCTCGGACGACGTGGTGTTGTCGTCGGTGGTCGCTGGAGCCTCGGAGGTCGTCTCGGGCGCGGTCGATGTGGGAGCGTCCGACGATGAAGGGCCTAATAGGTTAGCTAGGTTCAACGGTCCGGTCACCTCTCATCCATGAGAGGCACTTACCACCAGTAGGTCCGTTATCACAGCAGCCGTTGTTCTGGCTGCAGCAAGTGCGGCTGTCATGTTAGTATGTTAGGCAAGGATCTTGTCACGGAATGTAATCACCCAGAGTTGCAGTAGTAGGAACCAGCGTCTTTTGATAATCAGCTCAGCTCTCAGAAGCATATCAAATCATACGCACCACAGCAGGTAGCGCCGGCGGGGGCGCACGCCGAGTCGCTCGGGCAGCGGACCCAGTTGTTGGGGCATGGCAGGGCAGGCGGACCAGTCTGCTCCTCACAGTTGGGGTTGTCCTGGGGACAGCACGCGGCTTTGCCACACACGTAGCCGGATGGGCAGTACTTGCCCTCGACTGCCAGTCAGCGCTGAGCAAATGAACCATCAAGCTGGTGAGGGGGATGTGAGTTCAACAAAAACGACACCTACCGTCGCAACAAGTAGTGCCCTTGGGCGCGCAGAACGAATTAGGGCAGACCTGCATGTCCTGCGGGCAGGTGATCTGGCGCTTGTGCAGGTTTGGCTTGAGGGCGGTCAAGAAGGGGACAGCGCCGCCAGAGGTCTTGATAGCGACCAAGTTGCTGAGGCTGGCAGGCCGGCTGCACAGTCCGTCACCGCTGAACGAGCGGGCAACAAAGTCCATGGTGGGGTCGAAGGACACGCCCGCGACGGCGGAAACGCCCATAAGGGCGACGCTAAGCTTGGCGAGCATGGTGGTGAGGGATGAAGGGTAGATGAGTGGTTTGAAGAAGGAAGCGGTCGAAGTAGTATGGTGTTGTTTGCGAGAAGTGGAAAAGAGGGACGAGGATCGGCGCGTGAAGAATCAATCTCCAAGCGAGTGGGAAGGGGCGCGTCGGTGGCGTTGAAGGAGGGCCGAACGGTGAGGGAAAGGGTCGGCAAGGTACTGAGAGATGAAGAGAAAGAGAGAGTGAGTTGGAAGGAGGGAGAGAGGATGTAGGGAATGGATGAGAGATGGGGAGCCAAGAGCGAGAGGGCGAGGGCAGCACAAAAGGGTAAGTGGTGGAGACCTTAGCACCAAGGCGAAAAAAAGGTACCCATAAACTAACGAAGAGGACAACCAACTCTCTCTCTCTCGTTCCTCAAACTCCCACACGCTGCATGCTGCATGCTGCACGCTGCACGCTGCGGTCGGCAATGTGGATCCCGCCAAGAGCCAGCTCCGCAGTCTGCAAGCACGCTTTGGCGTCAGGCCAAGCCCAGGAAAGACTGTTTTTAGCCCACACGCAGGTTCAAGCTGCCCTGTGCGCCTGTGGTGTAGTGTATGAGTGGGCCCTCCTCGCGATCGTCCGTGTGTGCTCTCTGCTAGATTGTCGATATCACGGGTCAGTATTCCCCGCCCCCGCGTTTCCCCTACACAAGCCCCTGGCGGACAACCATACGATCGATCTAGATCCACAGAACAGTCTTTTGCAGATGTGCAGATGTGCAGATGGCTGCTCCTCCTGCGCACAAAGGTGGGGCCCGGCCCAACCTCCCAACCGTGCCGAACCCACCATTTTGCACCCACCCTTATTAAAGTTCAGCCTCTCTTTCCTTTTGGGGGAAATTTCATTCTTCTTCATCGCGACGGCCTGCAATTGCCTCGAACATCTTCCCTGGACCCCACGTTTCAGAGGTGAAAAAAACCAGAGCTCGCCTTATAACCAGGCCGGGTATGGGCTTATGACGCGTCGTCGCGCCCCTCAGCGGCAGGAGGAAGAGCAGAGGTGGTCCGGGACTGTTCGGGCCACCCGGGCCGCGGGCAGGGTACCCTGGGCGTCGCGCACAATGTCCGACGCGCGCGACGCCTTCTGTGGCACTCATATGTATGCCCTCATTGAGACTTTTCACGACCACATGATAGTCACATACGACTGACTACATTGAATGCGCGAATGCCACTCGGAGCCCATCTTTGATGAGTGGCGCTGCAGCCATCTATGTACACTAGCCACCCATGTGCTCTAGCTCACATGACAGCAGAAGAACAATCAGCACCGGTAACCCTAATCGAGATTACAAGGCTTATCTTACCAAGACGGGAAGGTCAAGATCAGCCCCAGACAGAGCCGCATGGTCGGGGAGTCCATCAGAATGGGAGAGTCTTGAACGTCAACGAGCTCAAGACTCGCCCCACGCCAACATGGTCAGAATCTACGACTGCCAATAGCAAGACTACTGTCAACCTCAATGGCTAATCGTCGCCGATCGCGGCACTTGTCCGTTCCTTTAGATCCTTTCAGAACATTCCGACGATCATGTTGATCCGCTAACCGGCACCAGATGCTCCACTGGCGCGACGCGACGCGTGCGGCGATCTCTTGCCCTTGTCGATCCATATGGTCGTCTAGCAATGTTGATCGTTTCGGCCTGCGTTCTGCAATGCAGCATACGTGGTTTCCGCGGCACGAGCGCAGTGAGGAACGAGGGGCCGTGACACCACCTTTCCTTCCCCAAAACCTCCACAATTACCAGACCTCTGGCATCTCAATGGCCCTCAGCCCTCATGAACCTTCGCCGTCGTCATGACTGATTTACCGCGCCATGGGCCGCAGAAGCTGTCCCTCATTATCTCCGCAGTCAAGCGTGAGCCAACACTGTTCGAGCCGGCTTCAGGCTCCGTTGTATGTAGCCCTGTGGTCTGTAGCTGCGAGGACGCTGCGAAACCACTATCAGATGTCTGCGCAGATGCCTGTACTTCCGATGCGGCCGTGGGACTCGCGTTTTGCTCCGTGGTGATTAACGTTCTAGAGTGGGGCTCTTCCTTCGCCCCCGCCAACCTGTCTCACAGTGAATGCATGGCCGGGATGCTAACAAGTCGCCGCGGATACAGTAGTATTCGTGTCATCACATCACTCATCACATCACTCATCACATCACATTCCGGCATTACCCTGCCTCCTTAACGACAAGCCTGTATCCGTCTACAGTAGAAGTCGACAACTCAGAGGCGTAGTCAAAGCCGTGTGCGAGGCGATGGCGGCTGTCGTTCACATTCTAGACACCAGCATTGCGACATGCGGGGAAATAATCCGTAACGAAGGAACGGACGCCTTGGTGACATGTTCCGCGCACTTCGCCGTGAGTAATGTCTAATCTTCTCGGGGCTATATGGAGTATGGGAATCAATGCTCACTCAGCCTTGTCTTGAAACCACAGTTCTTGCATTCCTTTGCCCACTCTTGGACGAGGTTACGCTGCGGCACATTGTAGTCTGGTCTCCCACACCGTCATGCCAAGCGTTTGGTTCCTTGGTCAAGGTGGGCGTGATGACACATAATGGCTACTGCAAGCCTGTCTCAACGCCTAGCTAACAGCCTCTGCTGTTGCAGCAAACACAAGTCCAGCGACCAGAAGGCTGGCTCTACATTCATAGATGGCATGGCGTAACGCTCGAGATGGCCGAGTATCTCTATGCATGGCACAGGTGTTACATTTTACGATTGTTAAAGCTAAAAGGTGCACACTTGACCATCCACTAACTGGTGCATAGGAGGAGTAGCAAAAGGCAGCTTGATGCAATGCATACTTCCTCCAGCGTTGAGGTGATCTCGTCTGTCTGTCGAGATCGTTCTGAGCGTGACTGATTTTTGATTTTGATTTTTAGTTCCGTTTGTTTGTCGTGAAACGGACGAAAAAAAAAAAAAGAAAGAAATCAATTAATTCAGTCGCGTCGTTGGTTGCAGCGTTGGGCGCGCTGTGTGTGTGTTCTGGTGTCCTGCATGTCCTGTCCGGTGGGCTCTCGCCCCTCAGGAAAACGTAAACAACAACAACAAACAACAAACACTTCAAGACATCGGCACTCGTCGTCGACGGTGGTTGAGCATACATCAATCAACACTGTCAACAACACTCATCTCCATCCTCATCATCTGTTGAATCCAGTCAGATATTGTAGTTGCGTCTTGTCCAGTCACTGTTCCGCACTGTCAACCCCCTGTCACCTCGACTCGACTTATCTCGGCCTTCCCCGCTTGTCCAGCAACTAGTACCTTTGATCATTTTTCGGCTCGCGCGCGCAACCATGGCGGAGCTCAGCGAGCACGAGATTCTGTTCAAGTGAGTTCTTGGCTGCCGTACTCGCCGCGTCTATCCCCACCTGGCACTGGGTCGGTAGTGCTTGGTTTCCAATGCATGGGTGTCGTCTGCATGATGTGTGCTGACATCAAGCACTGCGGCTCTGTCGGCGCTTCGCCGCCCGCAGCTCGTCAGTCTCTCGAAGAAGTACGGTCTCCGCGCCAATGGCAAGGTATGCTCTGCTACGATGTTAATATGTTGGACTCTCAGCTAACCGCGGCCAGAACCAAGAGATGATTCAACGTCTCCAGGACTGTGAGTCACCGTGCATGTATGGCGCAGGCAATACATGCAAACTTGAATTGCCTGCGCCCGGACCGCATGCATCTATCTCTCGTACAGGAGCTAACAGTCAGTCGGCCAGACCCTCACTCCGTCGGCCAAGACAGCGTTCGACTACGGCGTCAACACGCGCGCCCAGCGCAACTCGACGACTCCGTCCGTGAAGATGCCAGAGCTGGAGATGTCCGATGACGATGACCTTCCCGCCGACCTACGCATGGTGACCGCCCTTCAGAGCGGTGCATCGGCCAGCACGATCAAGCCGCCTGCACGAGAGTCGGACGCCTGGGAGGTGCTTACGAGTGGCGACTCGTCCTTGATACATGAGCCAGATGGATGCGGACGGTCTGCTGGTTTGGGCCCCAAAAAGTCGCTTCCCTGGAAGAGTGCTCTAAATGGCAAGCCACTGGAGAATCCCACTACTTGTAAGTTTACACAACGACAAACACACAACAACAACAACAAACACACAAACATCGCATCACTCCATCATCATCCATCCACCCTGTATATGTTTACTAAACTCGCATCAGCATCCAAACTCCACCGCAACGATTCGAAAAGCAGTTCGCTCAAGTCTCTGGGTAGCTCACTCCGCCGTGCAGCCTCGCGTTCTCTCTCCATCACACGTAAACACGGTGCTGTCCTGAGTGCGAGCACAAACACAAACTATTCTGCAACTACAACATCCTCCATCATCCCTTCCAGCAGCAAACCACCAACCATCCTCTCTCCCGTTCGTAGCCACAGCCCCGAACAAGAGACAGAGAACGTCGGCGACCAGCCTATGGACGAGGACGACGATCCTCCGTCCCCTGCATCAGCCATTGGCGTCGCCAAACGCCACTCGTCTATGTCCCTCCATCCTGTCCACCGTGCCAGCACTATCCGTCTCGTATCCCCCGGTCCATCCGCCCTTCAGGAGCTAGTTCGGGCAGTTTCTCCCGATCCAACACTGAACGACGACGACGAGTTGCCACTCACCGGCCTTAACTCCGTCGACGCCATCCGGAAGCGTGCTTCTATCCAGTTCCCAAGTGGCTTCAACATCACCGACCAGCGCGCTCTGAACCGCCGTTCCATGCCCATTCTCACGTCGCCGCAGGCTCTTCAGCAGACCGCTCGCATAACTAGCGCGCCCTCCCCCGGTGGCCTCTATCCCGACCTTTCGAAGATCCGCATTGCAGACACACCGATGCGCGACACCACTACTCGCGCGGCCTCGCTGAACCTTCCTGGGAGCTTCCCAGTGGACCCAAAGCCCTCATCGCCAAAGATCACCTCGCCGACGTCCCCCTCCTCTCCTTCCTTCGTCTTTGGCGCAGGCAATGGCACCAGCGGCGATGCTTTCTCCAGCGCTGGCATGAAGCTGCTTGAGGAGATGCAGGCCAAGATGGGCGGCACTGCTTTCAATCCCGAATTACTCAAGGGAAAGCGTGCTGAAGTCAACAAGCTCGTGGCAACGAACACCGACCTCGGTAGCGGCCCGACTGGTGGATGGGGTCTTTCGTCCTCGGAGCGTGTCACTGCCGACCGCTTCGCCAAGGCTCACGAGCGCATTTTCTCCCAGATGTCGTCTATCGACTCTGCCGGCACCGCCAGGAGTGTCAGCGCCTCGTCCAAGAATGTCAGCGCCTCGGTTCCTCCTGGTGCCACACCGGGAACCAAGCGCAAGCTTGATGGGGGATCCACGGACTCAAACTCTGGGTCGCTTCCCCGCCTCGTCAATGGTCTTCCTGCTGCTCGCACGGTGTCGGCTTCATCCCAGGCGACAGACATCAAGGAGGAAGAGGCTGCCCGCAGCAACAAGCGCACAAAGATGTCCGCCGCTCCCCGCTACATGAGCTCCATTCGTGGCGCGGTCTCTAAGATCTCTGCCAGCGTGGGCCCTGGTACACCCACCTCCCGCAACCGTCGAGCGGAGGCACGCAGCCGTTTCCCCTTCCTCGCCAACAAGAAGACCACCGAGGCGAAGGGCGGTAGCGATGCTGCTACATCTGATAGCTCCAAGGCCCCTGCGAAGAAGACTGCCGGCCCTCAGCCACCCAAGCGCGTGTCGTCTCTCCAGAGCAGTACCGCCTCGATTCCCGCCCCAAGCAAGCTGCGCACCCCGTCTGCTACGACTGCCGCTTGTGCCACTTCCCGTGCGATTGCCAGCTCCACAAGTAGCGCTGGATCCAACCAGTCGGCCAAGTCGCGCGTGGCATCCGCTTCGAGCCGGCCGCCCGTCACCATGGTGCCGATGAAAGACGGCAGCAGTGGAGCTGCTCCGTCGAAGCGCTCCATATCGCACCCCCGGCCTATGTCTGCGGTTTCAACCTCTGCCCTTTCTCGCTCCACGCCGGCTTCGTCCAGCGGGCTCCCCCAGCCTCGCAAGGCTGACGCTCTGCTGAGCTCTCGTGCCAATGCTAGCGCACCGGCACTCAACCGTTCCTCACTGCACACCCCCACTGCATCATCGCTGGCGCGCATGCAGTCGACGGTCAAGCCCGCAGCCCCGGTCATTCCCACCACTCCTGCTCTGTCCACGCCTAAACGTCCGCTTCCATACCCTCCCAAGGGATCAGCAGCGACGCAGTCTGGTGTCTCCATTGCTGGCATAGCGCCACAGATTCCTACCACGTCGCCGTTCGGCGCGGCCTCGTCTCGCGCCAACTACCTCTTTGAGTCCAACTTCCACTTCCCTGCCCCGGGTGCGACTGTCGAGTCTCCCAAGCGCCCTCTTCCGATGCCTCCTACGGTGCGCTATCCAGTGGTCTCGGACTTCCGGTCGCCAACTACTGGTATCAAATCCCCCACCGCCGGACTCAAGTCTCCCTCGGCTATGAAGTCGCCCACGGGTATTCCCCGTCCCCGCCCGATGTCTACCCCGCAGCGCGTCGGCAAGTCCCCCGCCCGCCCTACCATAAGCTCGGCGCAGCGTGCGCGCGCCCGCGAGAGCGGCGTGGCAAGCATCAAGGCCCGCGGTGACTCGACGGTCGCGCAGCGCCGCCTCGAAATCCGCGCCCGCCACGAGCGTATGAAGCAGGAGCGCGAGCTGCGCGCCATGCTGGGTTAGAAGGAGATGGCTACCGGAGTTGCCACAATGTCTGAGAGCGAGCGCATGTTGAGAGTCACCCCAAGTGCTTTGAAGAGAACTTTCCCAATCCATTATTCCGTAGCCGAGCGAGCTACGAGGCCCACCACAACAGTCTGTTACCCATCACATTAGATACCCACTGCACATGCCTACCTGCTATTCCAACCACACTACTTGTGCATGTATTATTCCCGCCCGAGAAGAGAGAGGCTCCAAGTGGATGCCGTGGCATGAACTAATAATAATAAGAACATGCACTGCCCCGAGCTCACAACATTGCGAACATGACGCGATGCAACTGAGTACCTGAGTCTACATAATGCAAGATGCAGTGATCCGATCCCTCCCCCACGCCGTGCCGCCTCTCCATTCCCCCAATGCCATGCGATGTGTCGTTCCAAGCCACGAGACAAGTACGAGTACGAGTGATTAATGCCGAGAGGTAAACAGGGTGTGTACAGGATGCGAGCGGTGACGAAATTTACAAGACGCCTTGGCTGCTTTGTTAGCTCAAAGTTTGGGGTTGCAGCTCACCTGTAGTACTGGAAGGTGTCGTATAGTCGTGTATAATTGCTGCCAGTCGAGCTGACGATGAGGCGGTCAAGGTACGCGTCGATGGCTGCGGTGGTGAGGCCGAGTGCGAAACGGTCGCGGAAGTGGGTGACCGTGTTCTCGCCAAAGAGGGCAAAGCAGTCGAGCTTGCTGTCCTTCTGCATGAGCTCGACAATGGTGATTAAGCTGTCCGAGTGCTTGCGCGCTGCCTCAAAGCCCTCCTTGAACAGTTTGCGGAAGTAGGCGTAGCCCGGCGAGTCGAGGCCGCCCATAATCTCGACGTACTCGAGCGGCATCTTGAACGGCGCGGCCTCAAAGCCCATGTTCCCGCCCGGCGAGTTGGAGAGCATGAACCCAAAGTCGATGTGGATCAGGTGGCCGTCGCGGTCAACCAGGATGTTGCCGTTGTGCCTGTCCTTGATCTGTAGCAGGTACGTGATGATGCTGTACCCGGCGAGCGACTTGATAAAGTTCCGGCGTGCGCGCGCGAAAATGCCGCTGTCGGGCTTGCCGTATGTGTTGACATAGTGGTCCATGAGGCTCACATGCCCAATCGGATTACCCTCGGCGACGCGCCGCGCGTACTCGGATTTCTTGATCGAGTGCACCGAGACCGCATCGGTGATCGTCTCGACAAGGCCCGAGCTCTCGCCCGTGATGAGGATACGGAAGAAGCGGGCCCAGCACTCGCACTTCTCCTCCTTCCAGATACGGGTGAACCGATCGATCAGCTGTGTGGCCAGCTGCTCTTGCCGGAGGTCGGCACCAGTCTTGACAATGACCGAGATAACGTCCCAGTTGGCGAGGTGGCCCCACGGCGAGGATGCGCGGATACGGGACTTTTTCGCATTCCAAGATTCCTTGAACACCGCTGCGGACGGGTCTGCCTTGTTGATTTCACGGCGCACGATGCCCTCGTCCTCAGCCGTCTTGCCCTCGGTGTTGCCGACCTCAACGCCCTGGGGTCGACTCGTCATGCGCTGGACACGCTCCTCCTCGAGGGCCATCATCTCCTCCATAATCCGCTCACGGATGGCGGCTGCCTGGACCGCGGCAAGACGCAACTTGCCGCCCTGGCCGTTTGATCCCGGCGGGCCATCGTTTGTCTCCTTCTCCTTGTCCTTCGAGCCCGTGATCCACCCTGTGCCAGGTATCCAGCGGAGCGCACCAGATGCCGTTGATGTCGGAGCCTCGGGCACTGCTGCCTGCTGAGAGGCATTCAGCTGGGCAAGCATGACAGCGGCGGTGCGCATCCGTTCCGAGTAGTCTTCCAACGAGATGAGACGCTTTGGTGTTCCGGCACGCGGTTCCATCTCCGCCACAATAGGTGAAGCAGGCTGCGGTGTGGCAACCCGGTCACCAGCAAAGCTGCCACCGTTGGCGAGCACCGGCGTATGCGGATGAGATATGGGTGCGTTGCCACCAAGCGATGATCGGCGTGGCGGTGATGCATCGCCGCTGTTCCATACCTCGAGGTCGAGCTGTTTGTTCTTCGGTGCGGACGGCAGAGGCAACGAATCGGCAAGGTCTGGCAGGTTGTCGCGAACGGAGAGCTTGTTGCCGTACAGCTGCTCGACAAGGTCCATTTCCTCCACTTCCTCGGGTGCGATCGACTTGCGCGCCTCGATCGGCAGAACGGGGGAAATAACCTGTTCCGGGACGCGCACCTCCTCATTCTCGATCGCGACGATCGGAACGGCTTGCGGCATCGGCGCGCCAAACCCTTCAAACGTCGGTGGCGTCACCACTCCTGCCATGCCATTCTCCTTTTTCCGCCGCTTCATATCCTCCTGCATGACAATCTTCTTGAGCAGTTCGCGGTTTTCCCGCCGTGTGGGGTCAAAGTCGAGGTCGTCCTGGAGAATCTCCACATGAAGGACATACGGCGCGCGCTCCGCCGAGTTGAGCACGACCGAATCGCCAGGTGAAATGCGCACCACGCGGGAATGCGAGTTGTGCTGCTTCTTGTCCGGCCGTAGCAGGTTTTTGCTCGACGAAACCTTCTGGTCCCCATGGCGGTGGTGATCCGCATTGCACCACAAGGGCATGCACACTTCGGCGGGGAGCATGTGGTTAAGACCCGTGAGCTCGGCTCGCAATGCCGAAATCCGCGCGGGCTTGGGAATGACGAGCAGGCGGTTGGAGATATCCTCGAGCAACAGAAGGAAGCGAATCTCGCTGCGGCAGTAGTGGCTCTTAAGCAACTGGCGTTGTGCCTCGAGAGAATACGCGCCCAGCAGCTGATCGGCAGATGGTGGGCGGCCAGGGGTGCCGCGCCGGGACATGCCGCCGGCTGAGGGCAGTTCTGGGACCGAGTGGAACGCCTGGTGGGTCGCAAGGAGTTTCGGCAACGGCGGAGGGGGCGTTCCGGGACTCTGGCCGAACGGGTCGCGCCCTCGCTTGTCACTCTCCACATGGAACATCGGCGTCGATTCCGTGCGTGAAGAGCGCAGCGCCGGGCTAGTGTATGAGGGATGTAATGGCGGGCGCTGAGTCTCCGTCGTCGACTGCGATGCCGACCGCGTTGTCGGGCTCGGCCGCCGCGCTGCAGGCTGGACAACGACCACCGGGTTGGAGGGCATGCTGTCTTCTTCCTCCGAGACATCCTCGCTCTCGGCTGGTGGTGGCCGCACGCCCGACGCCTTGGAGTCCCATTGCCCGTCTGCGCCGCCTGTGCGGTCAACCTCAACTCGAGAACGGCTCTCTTGCTGATCGTCCATCGGTTTCCGGCCCTGGAGGACCGCCCACTCGCCGACAAGACCTGTAAGGCCAGGCATGGCGGGCCCGGCCAGCATTGCAGTCATTCCGACAAGAGCAGAAAACGCGTGCGGGTTGACGCGAACCGGCGGTGCCAGCGAATCAGCCACCGGCTCCTCGGACAGTAACGCCGAGGAAATCCCACCCATGGCTAGCGAGGGGTGCGGAGATGGTGGTAGCGAGCGGTACGGCGACGCGTTGGGTTCTGGGGGGTCGCCGAAGAGGATCTCGTGGCAGCGGTGCAGGACGCGCTGGCAGATCTTGAATGCGCGCGGGTTCGAGGTGCGCGTCGGCGTGAGGTCGTGCAGTGCGGTCTGCATGAACCAGAAGGTCTACCATTAGTCACAGCCGTGAACTTGGACATGTGACTACTCACCAACATTGCGGAATGTGTGCTCTCCTCGCAACGTGCAATAACAAAGCTTTCCAGTGCATTGCTCTCCGTCGGGCGCGTTATGAGCAGGTGGCTGGGGGTCAGCACAGAATGGCTAGCGCTGTCCGGCTGTGTGGTCGGCTACACACGAGGCACCGAGCCGGACTCCACTGCGGCCGCCAAGTTGCAGTTGCCTGCAATTGACGCTCAACAACAACTAGCGAGCAGCTTCCCAGACAGCCGCAGCATTGACTCACCAAATCTGTGGCCAGTAAAATTCTACCTCCTCGGAAGGCATCGACTTCATGCGCCAGCAGAGGTAGTGGCTGATACCTATACTCTCGGGGTAGGTCTTGAGGTAGTGCATCGCGACCGATATATTGAAGTACGGCGAGAGGAAGAGGCGGAGACTGGGAGTCAGCGCTGTGCGGATCACGTCGGGCGTGGGCAGCTTCGGGCGTCCGCGTTACGGAGCGGCGAGAGCAGCAGGCGAAGACCGAAGGGTGCAGGGTTCGTAATCCGAAGCGTCGGACAAGCTTGATCACCGCATCTCCGAACCATACTCACAGGAGTGCGTGCGACATGGCGGGCGTGTCGGCGGTGCCGTCGGTGCCGGGGAAAACAATGAAGGGGGAGAGACGCCCGTCGGCGTCACTTTAGACAGCGCCGGGCGTGGGGCCGGGTATGAAGCCGGCTCGATGAGCGCGGGGGGGTGGGGCCGGTTCGTTTCCTGCAGACGGACGGCGATGATTCCAATAACGGGGTGATAGCGACGTGGTTAGAAGACCGCCGTGATTAGAAGTCCGACAGAGCGCGGTGAGAAAGGACACGCCGACGAGCCCGGCTGTCGGAGGTAACGGGGCGGGGAGGGGTGCCGGGTGGGGCGCGGAACGTGGCGGGCGGCGATGGGCGATGGCTAGGACGGGCGCGTGTCCATACCGCTGTGGGCTATACACACTGTGCGCGTAAAGAGGCGACAATAGCGGTGGGGATGGAGACAGCACCGGGCGGGATGAGAAAATGTGACTTGTCGAATGGTAATGTTAATGTTTGATGATGGAGATGACCTCCCGTCTCGGTGGATACGGATGTGGATGGGATGGATGTTTAGCGGCGTGAGGTGGAATGTCCAGGGCACAGGGCGCATGGGCACAAGGGCGGCAGGAGGGGTGGCACTAGGCAGGGCGACGCCAATACTGTACATACGCCAGTGTGGGTTCAACGTTTTGGTTCCAGCCACGTTGCCTCCATCCAGTGGTCAGTGGATCAGTGGCCACTCCGGCCAGTCCATGCAGTCCACTCCTCTTCATCTCATTGTGCTCTCCGCGCTCGGTGCTCGGCACATCGTGCCATGTCCTGGCGAGCGGGGCGGTTGGGCCAGGCCGATGCACCACGGAGCGGAGCTGCTGGCCTGCTCGCAGACACGCACGAGGTCGGCATGGTGCAAGGCACAGCCCATGCCGTACCGTCTACGTGGTGTCGGCCCTCCACCGCACCGAACACCGGCCACGGGAGACCAAACTCGGCGGACACCAGGCGTACCGGCGGCAGGTCACAGTTGCGCATGGGTCCTCGATCCACGATCCTCGACACGCATGTTCGCAAGGCACCCGGCGCCCGTGTGCGTTCAGGATCACACACCGGCATGGGTACGGGAGCGGACTCGGCCAGCACCGCCGTTGATGCCGCTCCCGAGCTTGCTCTTGAGACCGACCAGAAGATTGCACACTCAGTCAGTGGTTGTTCAAATCTGACATTGCCTTCACACCGCTCCTCGAGACTAATACCCAACATGCATGACATCTGAATGGAATAAAGACCACTACTGATGAACATCTTCTGACCATGAGCCTAGTACGACGAGAAGAAAGGAGAAATGGAAGACAAGTTGGCAAGCGCCATACCTGGATCGGCCTATTGGTACCAGACCTCATCCTTGAAGACGACTTCGTTAATGAACTGGTGGAACATTTCGGGGTTGACGACAGTCTCGAGCTCGAAGCGCTCCTGCGTGACGCTGGAACGATATTCTTCAACGGTTTTGAGGACGTAGTTCACACCGTTGAACTCGTCTTCGAACACTGGCGCGTCGGTCGAGTCGGAACCTCCGTTGTCGATGAAATAATAAAGAGTGTCTAAACCGACTATGGTGACAGTCGGACGGTGCGTCAAATGACCGCACTTACGAATGATCCACGCCAGAGTCTCGCCGGCGGTCTCGAGAAGCTCTGGAGCTGTGGCATCGTCCGGGAGGGGATTCGACACAGGGAAGATGGGCGACTCCACCTGATGGAAGAGCACAACAATCTCCTCAATTTCTCTGGGAGCGGCGACATCGCCAAAGGGCTGAAAGTTGGCGCCCCCCAGGGAGAACTGCGTGGGATGCCAGAGGATGGAGATGGTCCACCTCTTGGTGCCACGCGGGGGGACGACCTGAAGCACGGGATACTGGAGGTTGGACGGGGTGCACGGCACAAAGGTGATGAGGTGCGGGGCGGGGATCTCGAAGGTCCTGAAGAGAGTGCCGGGGACGTGACGGCGGACTTGAAGGTTGGGTAGATCATCGACAATCCGCGCCTCCATTTCTGCGCGGCGACTGAAAGTGTCGGACAGCTGCTGAAGCACGTCCGATGCCTGTGGCGACATTTGGTTGATGACGGAGGCTGCTTGATTGAGAAAGTTGTGGGTGAGGACGATGGTCTGCTGGTGGGTGTGAATGGGAGGATGGGACACCATGTGCGGCGGAAGAGGTGGTCCACAGCCCCTCCTGATACGCTTAACGTCACGCGTTTGGAAGCCGGTTTCGTCGATGATGCGTGTGTTGCCGAGGCGCTTGTGCCACAGTTGTTGCGCAGCACTCCTCGCCTCGGCAAGGTGCCAAGGCTCGCCGGGGAGGTTGTCGCCGTTGGCTGCGACGAGGTGGTCGTCGTCCTCGGGAGTCCGAATCATGATATGCTTGAAGAGGAGCGCGTCGGATCGACGCTGAAAGTCCCTAGAGACAGCGCGGAGGGAGAGAAGGACCTCATGGGGTGCGTAATCGACAATGCTGTCCAGAATGTGGGGAAACCCTAGGTGGTCGATGGTGGTTGTGGGCGTGTCGGGATCCATGGCGACAAAGGCGACCAGGCGGTGAGCTGCGCAAGGTTGTATTGAGGGGTGATAGATAGATAGGGGCGAGACAGATAGATAGAAGGGAAAGAAGGAGAGGAAGAGTGAGTTGGAGAAAGAGAGAGCGGGGGTTGGAGGTGTTGATGGTCGGACTGTTTTATATGCGAGGAGCGGCGTTGGAAACGAAGCCGAAAGGCGGAAAACGGAGCGGAGACGGCGAGGACTTGAGGATACGAATATACGAGAACACTGTACACATTCAACATTCAACATCCCACATCCCACATACCACGCATCCACGGACCGCCACACAAAGATCCAGTCAGCCGCCGCTAACAGAACACACACGATCTCCGCTCACTCCGCTCGGACGCCGCAATGGCGTCATGGCCGTGCAGCGTGCGGGGCCTGCGGGCTTGCGGGGTAACGCCTGATGCAGAGGTCCGATGTGGCCTGTGGTCGAGGTTGGATGAGGGATCGAGAATCCGCCGATCCGCCAGGTCGCGTCCTAATCGGAAATGCTTCTGATGGGCCTCGAGGCGGGGTTACCCTGATGGCCTGATGGCCTCGCAGCCTCGCACCTTCCTCGCCTGGCGGTTGCGATCACACTGATCTGGAACATGGTAGCACCATTCTTTCGCGTTACATGATCTGCAGATCTGCATGATAGCGCTGATCCATTGTCATTCTGGAGGCGAGATTACCAATTACCCATTCGCAGCTCCGCAGCCTGCTTATCAGTCTGTCGCTCCGTCAAACAATCAGCTCATAGCTCGTCTGAATACGACAAGCCGCACACAGCACACAGAGGAGCAACATGGGTGCATACGCGTCGGAGCCCATACGTCACTCAGAACTGCACGGGGCACGGAGCACAACGGACGAATCCCTGGCGGCACCTGCGTCCGTCTGTGGCGAGCAAGGCCGCCGGCGGCGCTCGCTCTCGTCGCCTCTCTGCTTCTTGATACAACTCGGCATCATCTCCATCTAGTCGTCGTCATCGCTCTCGAGCGCAAACACCCGCCGGCCCTCGCCCGATGAGCGGCTGCCCTCGCTCGTGGACGTGGGTGTGTGCCGCGCGCTCCGGCGCGTGTACTTTGCCGGCGCGGTCGGCGGGAAAGTGGCAGATCCCGCGCCGAGGGGGTCGGACTTGGCCGGACCCTCTTCCGCCGGGGTGGCGGGGGACGGGGTGCGCGTAGAGCCGGTCGGCGCTGGCGCCGGAATCGCCGCCGCCGCAGCTGTGGCGGTGGCAGTGTGGTGGCTTACGGGGTTGAGTTCGGCAAGGAGACCAGTAGGGTCTGTCTCTTCCGTCAGGTCCGTGGGGCTCGTGATGTTGTGGTGGCTCGCCGGGTTGAGGCCTGTGGAGGGGAACCGCTCGCCACTCGCGCTCCGGTTATGATGGAGGTTGCGCGCGAGAGCGGCCGCCTCGTCGGATACGCGCTGTGGGAGGAAGGGGACGTCGGCCTCGAGATGGGCCGGAAGCGAGTCGGACGACGTGTTGTTCGTCAAGAAGGACTCGTGCGAGGGCTGAGGTCAGTATGTTAGTTTGGTTGAGAGGGGACGTACGCCCGAGTCGCTGGGGAGGTGGACGGGGCCGAGGTCGTTGAGTCTACGGTCAGTGGTCTTCCCAGCTGATGGCCGTCCATAATATCAGATTCGTGCCTCCTTCGCAGCTCTCGTTGTGGACAGTCTCTGGTGAGGACTCTAGTTCTCCAGCCCGTATCCCGTCACCGCCTGAACCCCACACACACATACACACAGCACAGCACTCACGCAAACGTCCCGCCACTCCGCCACCGCTGGCGGTAGACCAAATACGCGACCGCGCCAACAATCAGGAGCACGAGGAGGACGACGTACTCGCTCGGCGTGGGCGGTCCGTCGTCGTGGTCGTGTCGGGGGACGAGGGGCATTGTGGGGAGTACAAGTGAGGGCGGGCGGATTCTTGGTCAAGTTGGGAAGCTGATTGCTGGTCTGCTGTATCTGATCCCGGCGGTGTGGTGATCGTGGTGAGTTGTGTGTTGTAGATGTCGCAGGGATGTAAAACCTAGTTGTCAAGTGCTACGATCCACGCATGTGAAGTGGCGGTATGCATGAAGCACACAGCAACGGATGAGCCCTCCACAGATCCAGTGAATGGCTTGGCCAGAGCTCACAGAGCTCGAGTTGAGCTTGGGATGACGACACGAACCTGAAACGTGGGAAGTGAGGCGGAACCAAACAGGACGGGTTACAAGTGGTCAAATGGCCTAAGTGGCATGGTGGCAGCGCACTCCGTATTGAAGCATCAAAGCTTCGGATCTGGTACAAAATCCTCGTTCTGGCCCGCTAAATGTACGCCATGCATGACACGTTATGCTTCCTCTGTGCTGTCTGTCCGGCCCTGTCCTCCGTCCACTAGATTCTCTACGCGGCGGGGCGGAGCGAGTTGTAGTGCTGCGGGTCAGATGATTTGACAATGTACCAACAACTCACCTCGCCCAAGCCGTACATCCTGCGGTGGTACGAGATGCGCACGATGCGGTCGCCTGCCGCCGCGCTGTCCTTTGGGGTCATGGCACCGCCAAATGCGTCGGCCTCACCCCCGTGCGAAACGACCGTAGGTGGCCCACGCTGAATCACGTGGATCGGGATCCCGAAGGCCCGGCAGAGCGCCTGGATCTGTGGAGTTAGTGAGATGCCGAGACACAGAGTCGGAGCGGGGTCTGGGGGCGCCCACAGCGGAGCAGACGCTGCCTCCCTCTGGCTCTTATCACTCACCTCCGGCTCGCCGCCCCACTCGGCGGTGCTCTCGACGCGGTGGCAGTACTCCTCAAACTGGGTGGGGGTCATGAGGCCGTCGTCAGTGGCGCCGGGCATGTCCTCTCCATCCACGCTCGCGAGGAAGGGGAGGAAGTCGTCGCGATGGTCGCGCATAAACTGCGCAGCGACGCGGCGCGTGTGGTATGGGTTGTTTGACTGATGTCAGCGGTGTCGTCACGCACATGGGACCTGTCAGCTGAAGCGATTCCACTTCAGGCACAGGCGCCTCTTTTGCGCCTCGCCTCCTTCTTCTCCACCCGACTCACCTGGTCAGGCGGGAGCAGGCCCATGACGCCCAGCTGGTCCGCAACGGCCGAGAACATGCAGTGTCCGTCGGGCTGGATCTCAAAGATCTCGCGGCCGAGCACGCCGCACGCGTCCGAGATGACAGCAATCTCCTCCTGCCGCTCGCGCTCGAGCGTCTCGTTCCATGCCGGGTCGCTCGGCGGCGCCGAGTCGAGCACAGCCTGCTGTTTGCGCGCCTGGCGTTAGGTCAATCCAAGGAACGCAGATGAGAGGAGATTGCGTCATCTGCAGAGAAGCCGGAAGACCCACCTGGCGCTCCGCAAAACGCTGTTTGCTGCTCTTCTTCTTCCCTTGTCCGACCTGCGGCGCATCAGACGCCGATGCGGACGCAGACGTCGTCCCCGGCGTATCCGGCGATCCCGAAACAGCGCTCGTGGCCTCCGTGTTGGTGCTCGTCGACGTGCCCGTCTCAGTCGTCTCGGTAGCCTCGGCCTCGTTTTCGTCGTCAAATGTTATGTAGTCGAGCGCAGAGCCCTCGGGCGGCGGGGGCGGGAGCTCGGCCTGTTGTTGAGAGCGAAGAAGCTTTTTCAGCGCGCGTCGTTTTCCGCCCGGCATCGTGGAGTAGAGATGGAGAAAGGGCGGGAGAAAGATGGAAGGTGACGGTTGTTGTTGCGGGATTGGAGCCCAAGTCTGATTACTTGGCGATTTCTCTCCGGATGCTGCTCGTGATGCGAGTCGATGCCGTCCACAATCTAAATTCTATGCGCGAGTTCTCAAGCTCCAAAGCTGGATGCTGCGACAGATGTGGGGGATGTTTAGGATGGTTAGGGCCCGGTGGAGTCGGTCGATTGGTATTTATCAGAGGATCAGATGGAGTGGTGCGGCACTTTTGCTCCGGAAATTCGGTTCAGAGTTTAGCCAGGCCGCTGTCACGCTTTTCGGCCCAGAAGCCAAGACGGATTCACCTGGGGCGTTCTTTTGTGCAACCACTCCACCACCACCGTCATATCCGCCATACGATCGGACAACTTGCATTCAAGAAAAATCCATATGATGCTAAGAGACCGCTTAGCTTGTGGCTTGAGCGGCCCAGATACAGTACAGATTGCTGACATAGAAGCGCAGAGAGCGCAGAGAGGCCTAAGAAGAGGCAGCGGCCGCGATCGCAGATCACATCCACTCGGTCCACTATTCGTGCTGCAGCATTGTGCTGCTGTGCAGACATGCAGATCTCGCTGATCATACACATCACTGATCAACGTCATCGGGTTCCACGTTTCACGCCAGCCGATCCTGCGATCTGGAGGATCTGTACGATCCGCAATCAGCGGACTATTATCCTGCCAAGAGCTCCACTTGATCCACTTGCCGCCTGTTCAGCTGGGATATGCGCGCTCTTTTCACGACCCGCGGACTATCAAAGCCCTCCCTTCAGTCGGACGTGCTCAGCCGCACCCGCCATCCATTGCAGACTGCCATTGGAAGAACCTGCTACGCGTATGCTCGCTGCCTGCTATGCTCCGCACAGAAGCGGGTTCTGATGTCTCTGTTCTAGATTCTGGCATTCTGGCATTTTGAATTGGGCCTGTTTTGGCAGTTGTAAGATATGATCGATATATCGATATGAAACAGAGCTAAAAGGATCCGCACCAGGGGCTAAAAGGGCAGTGCAGGTCGCCACTGCAATTGCCGTTACCGGGTCATGAAAGCCTCCTGGCGGTACAGAGGCTACTTGCTGCTTGGTGCTCGTTTGCTGCTTGGTGCTCGCTGCTCACTGCTCACTGTCAAGACACAACAGACACTCACAATCCTCAACGTCGCAACATCGACACTACGTGCACTACATTATCCGACATCTGCCATCCCATCTCGTCACCTGTCGTTTGATCTCCCAGACAAGGGCGACGGCCTCTCCTCGCGCCTCTCGTGTTCATTTTCTTTCAGTTCCATTCCCCGCAATCGGCCCTTGACATCGCCGCTTCGAGTCCTTGTCAGCTCGCGAACCCCGTTCCTGCCCGCTCCCAACCGACCGCACCCACGTCCTGACAATTTCTCCATCCGATGTCGAGCCACCCGAAGCGACTGAGCGGAAGCAAGTCGCCACCGCCGACGGACCCACGCGCAGCGGCGACAGGCGACGACTCGAGCGGGAGCCACAAGCCGTTGCCGCCGCCGCCGGACTCGCCGCCGCCGTACGCGCTGAACAACCCGCACGGACGCCAGACATCTCCGCAGCCGCCGTCGCCGCTCATCTCGACGCTCAACAGGCTGTCCTTGTCCACTTCCCGCCCCAACCTCCCGCCGCAGGAGGGCTATACGGCGCGCGCGTTCCGCTCAGTGTCCAACTCGCTGGCATCGCTCGGCGCCGGGCGTGAACAACAGCAGGGCGCTGAAACCGGATCTGACGGAGACAACATGTCCCGCACAGGAACCGGTGCCGCCGACAGCCCCCCGCAACGCCCTCAGCGGCCGCCCCCGATCGGGCTCATGCGCCGCGCGTCTGCATCCCTCGATACCAGTGCGATCCTGTACCCAACACTCGAGAACCACCCTGCACCGCTCGCGCACCCTCTACTTGTTCTTGACCTTGCGGCTCTCACTGCTGTGCCGACGGCGATCTCAAACGAACAGCTCCTGGCCACACTCTTGAATCGCCTCGAACCATGGGTTGGCGAGGAGGGCGACGGCAGTGGCTATTGTCTCATAGTCCTTGCAGCTGAAGACCCCGATGGGCGCGACAAGGCTCGCGCGCTGCCTGGCGTTGCCTGGTGGCTGTGGCACTGGCGCCGTATTCCGAGAAAGTATGGAACAAATCGAGGCAGCGCCGCTGACTTTCTCCAGGTACAGGAAGAACCTTAAACGGCTGTACATTGTGCATCCCTCGACGATGACAAAGAGTGGGTTATTGGCAAAGATACAAGCTAATGTCGCAGCGGTTCTGCCGATCCTGCTCCCTGTTCTCTCGCCCAAGTCGTATGTCAAGCTCCACACTGTCCCGAGTCTCGTCGGCCTGGCACGAAAGGGTGTATCGCTTGCTGGCGTCGACGTGCCACTGGTGACACTTAATGAAGAGGCGCGTGTACTGCACGACAACCCTAATGCGGCCAGCGGGCAAGGCGCGATGAATATGGCCGCCCAGGGCCAGCCGCAATCGTGGTGGGGGTCTGTTACCTCCCTGCTGCCCTGGGGCTATGGCACGGACGGCCAGCACGGACTCGCAAAGACGAGCTCGCGAACTGGCGATTCGACCAGCGAGATTGGGTTTAGCACTTCTGATATCGACCTCGTTGTCGATGTCAACGAAGGCCACATCCCCCGCGCGTTCCGTGATCTCAGCGTTGCGATAATCAGACACTGTACCAGCCAGGAAGGCATCTTTCGTCGCAGTCCCTATGTAAGTGTCACCAAGTCCCGCCCGCAACCGCACACTGACAGTTACTCAGACAGGTCTCGGGGTACCAATCCGCGCCTTCTTCGACTTGCCCATATCGCATCAGCCGCGCGTGCATTGGGCGGCTGTTGCCAAAGTCGACCCTCTTCTTCCTCCGAGCCTGTATCAGCGCCTGCTAGGCAGCCTCAAAGCTCCCATCATCCCTCGTACGCTGTACCCGGCCATTCGGAGGACATACACCGTGTCAGAGTGAGTGCTATACTCGCACACAGCCGGCTTTGACGTCGTCTCTAACAGCAGCATCCGCAAGAACATCATTGCACACCTGTCCCCGGCCCGTGCCGCCATCCTCGACCACACAATGCACATGGCACACCACGTGCTGAGACATGAAGACCGGACGCGCATGGGCGCGCTTGCCCTCGCAATCATGTTCGCGCCCGCCCTCATTGCGGGCGAGCCGCTCGAGGACGCAATGCTCTGCATGGAGCCGGGCCGCAGCCTCCCGCCAGCGCTGGCGAACATGGCGAGCCTGAACGCCGCCATGGCTGATTCAGATGACGAGAGCGACGGCCAAGACGAGGGCCGCGGAGACCGCAAGGCGCAGGCGGCCAAGCCTGCCCAGCCGCCCAATACACTCGTCGGCGTGCTCATGACTTATATCTCCCAGTATCCGGGGGTGGCGGGCCTCCCCGGAGACGAGTGCGAGTGTACGTTCGCGTCGTCGGGGTCGCACACCCCCGTGCCCTGGCCGCCGGTGAGCTCGCAGCGCGGCGCGTGGGATCTCGGCGGGGGACGGATCGCACCGCCCGTGGAGACTTGAGGAGTGGTAATGAGCGTTTGGCCGTGGGGGATTCGCCTCAGCTAGGGAGTGAAGCAATGATAGCTAGGAAAACGGATGAGCGGACCTTTTGCGGACCACAAACATTGGAGGTTGTTGTAGAACGTAGCGACTCAGTTTAGCCATAAGTATGCTGGTCCTTTTCCGTTCTGGGAATGCTTGGTGAGCAGGGGAGAGTCAAGAGTGAGAAGGCGCGGGCCAGATGTTTGATTGCGCACTGGAAGTGTTTGCTTTTGGTCCTATAGTGTCACGATATGCTGTGACTGTCCACTAGAAGCTCATCTGTTGCAGTTCGCTGTCGATGGTGTGTGGAAATTAGCCTGCTCCCCTGATGTCAAACATAGAAGGCCTTGCAACGTAGTCAGTCCAGTCAGTAGTCACGCCTTCTACCTCTACTGCCCGCCCCACTGTCTTCTCCTCAAACATCTCAGCCGTCACTGCGGGCCTTACCCATCTCGGCTCAATTTGCGGAAATTTCAATATTGCATCGAGAGCTCGAGTGCTCGAATGCTCGAGTGTTCTAACTGGGTATGTCGCGCACGCCAGGGTGCCGTCGCCGGGGACGTGACAAGGAAGAAGGGGGAAGAGGGCGAGTTTGCAAGCTCCTGATGAGAAGTGAGGGTTTTTACCACCTCACGCTGCAGTCGAGGTGCCGCTATCGGCTAGTTGCCGCTTAGTAGAGGCTCTTGGGCGCACGGCACTCGTAGCCGTCGACGCCGCTCTTGGTGTTGAGGATAAGGGCGACGATGAGGCCGTAAAGACCGAGGACTTCGGCGAAAATGAGGATAAGGATCATGCCGACGTAGAGACGGGGCTGCTGTGCGGTGCCGCGGACACCGGCGTCGCCAACAATGCCAATCGCGAATCCGGCAGCGAGACCGGCGAGACCGACGGAGAGACCGGCGCCAAGCTGGATGAAACCAGTGTACAGCGGCATCGGCGACTTGAGGTCACCCGACACAAGCACCGACACGACGAGGCCGTAAATACCGATAATACCCGCCATGACGACCGGAATGGTGCACTTGATGAGCAGGTCGGGACGGAGGACACCCATTGCCGAGATTCCGACACCAGACTTGGCGGTACCGTAACTGTAGCGTTCGTTCCATTTGACACGGGGAGGAAGGTGACGAGTTGACGACCCGGCGTAAAGCAAGAAAATCGCGCGTCAGTGTCCTTTCTCACTGTGCGTTCGTGTCAAGCAGCGAGCGAGTCGGCTTGTGCTCGCCATGACTGTTCACTGCAAATCGGTCCTCAATGCCAGGAAGCAGCCAATGACGACATCCCACATCACAGCACTGTATCTTCGCCGCCAGACTTTTCCAGATGTACTCACGCGGCACCGATGCAGGTGAAGACGATGGCGGCCGTGCAGCCCATGACGCCAAAGAAGGGCGCGTACGCGGGACAGAAGTCGGCGATCTCGGACATGGTGGGCAGAAGTCTGTCGTCTGTTGTCAGCGCACGTGTACGGGGGGGAGGACACTGCGGAGAACAATGTAATAAGATGCACTGCGCTGCGTTGCCATGCAGTGCACTTGCGATCGTGTTCTGGCGCACAAGACGTACCTAGGATGTGGGTGTCGGGTAGATGGATGGAGAGAACACTGGAGAATGGCAGTGTTGTCTTGTGATGGTGATGGTGATGGTTGAGTGGTGGTGGAGAGTGAGTGAGCGAGCGAGTGAGTGCCAGCCAGCCAGCCAGGGCCAGGAGTGAGTTGGCAGGGGACGGTGACGACGATGGGCAACCAAGCCAGCCAGCCAGCCAGGCAGCAGCTGTGGCCCATTGCCACGCAGGGATGACGAGGGGCGCCAGGTTCTGGGGTGAGTCCCATTCCATGCGTGCTTTCAGCTTCCGCCCCCCCCCTCCCCCCCTTGTCGCGTCCCTCCACCAACCGTTACAACTGGTCGGTATTTGCGGAATTAAGAGCTCGTGGCAGTGGCATCCACTTACTACAACGGAAGTTGTTGTCGGTGGCCAAGCGCCACCTACTGTACTCTCGGTGGAGGCAGTCCACCCACCACAAAATCATGCAACAACTCGGCAGTGACGACAGCCGCACCCCGCTCCGCTATTCTCCACAATATCCCACGACCCATCGGCCCCACTCTTCGATGGCTGACCAGTACCGGCGGGGAAAGCGTGCGCGTTCGAGCTCGCCCGAGGTGGACTCGGACTCGGAAGTGGACGCGGACGTCGACCTCGGCTCGCCACTCAGCTCTCCCTCCTCGCCGCCAGTCAAATTGGCGCGCGCCCCGTCCCCGCCGCGTGAGTTCCTCTGCACTCTCCCGCCCTCGTGCTCGCAGCCGCAAACAGCGCAAAAGTTTGCGTCGGCCGCCGAGCTCGACGCGCACCAGGCCGCGTTCCACCGCTGGGTGTGCCGCGTGCCCGTTCGCGACAAGCCGGGGCGCGTGGGCGAGGGCGCCGATGTCCCCATCGCGGGCATGCCAAATATGCTGCCGGAACACTTTGCGGGGCGGAATCCCGGCGGACGGGGGAAGAGCACAAAGTGGAGAGAGTGCGGAAAAGTGTTTCCCGATGGGCGGCTGCTCGAGCTTGTGGGTGTGGTCTTTGTTGTTGCTTCTGACGGCAGCATGAGGCTGAGACGCACGATCCGGCTGCGCGGGACAAGATTGACGCCGGGGAGAAGATTGTGGGTAATCTGTGTGATGTTGATTGCGGTCGTGCTCATTCCAGTTTGCATGCTTCCTCCCGCCTGAGCAATGCTCCCAGACCTTCTACACACCGAAGAAGCGGAGGTGGCACCTGATCAATGACCACTGTGAGTTGCGCTGGCAGGTTTGGGAAGACAGCGCATCTCTGACAACAGGTTTTCCGAAAGAATACTTTTTTGCAATCACCAATCACGGAGTATGTACCCATGGCAGCATCATCACTGACACCCAGCTCAACCAGCTCACACGCACAGACGGGCTCGCAGCCAGTCTCATACGTCCGCGGCGAGACTTTCCCGCAGAAGGATCATCACCGCGTGAGAAGGAGAAGCCCGCTGCGGCACCCACGCATCCTGCCGATAACGACGGAGACGTCGACATGGACGCGCTCGCCGCGCGCATGGCCTCTCTTGACAGCAGTCTCAGCTTTGTGCCGCGCACTGTTGCGCGGCGCGCAAGACAACAGCGGACAAGCCGGATGGAGTTCTGAGGATCTCTGCTGGGGACCCAGAGCATGCTCGCTCGCACAGAATAGGACGCCCAGCCTTGATCGTGACAACTCGGGTTTATTTACCCCGCCGAACGCACACGCGTTGGTTGGGATGCGGTCCAAAGGCGCTCCCTTGTGGCGCAAAGTTGCTCGCGAGCGCTGGCGACCAGCATGCCGGTAGATCGAGAACCTCAAAAGTACGGTGACGAACATCGCTAGGGCGGCAAAATGGTGGAGTGATTGCGTGAGCGCCGGGGCGGTAGTCGGTTGTGATTCTATACCTAGCATAAGATAATCTGTCCTTTGTTGATACCTCGATGTACAGTTCGTCTCTGATCAGGAGCTGGGAAGTAGTTGACAAACCGGGCGAACCGTACTGCGCGGCTGCCCGACTGGCGCAACAGGCTGTTTCCGCGATCGGGTTGATTCCCAGCAGATCAGGTAGCTCATGAGATCAAGTATGCATCACACAGAACACCATAGCTCTATCAACCATTAGTACGTTCAGCAACAAGGTCACCACCGCCTCAGCTTCTGCCTCGCGTCGCGCGCGAGACGCGTTCCTCTCCTGACCGACCGAGAACAGAACCGTCTCCAGTACTATAATCATAAGGAGGGTGCAGTGTGCAGAGTGCCAACGCAGCCTGCGAGCTCGCCCGATCGTTCACGTGAGTCACTTCCTCCATGTCCCATATGTTCCATAGTCTAGGCCTCGGCCTCGAGCACAACGTACAACGAGGGTCCTGGGTGATGCAGGTTGACACACAGATCGAAGCGAGATCAAAAATAACAAAAATAACTTGCCTCAAATCCAGGGACGATAGAAACTCGCGTCGGTCCCCCTAATTACTTTTGTACTTTTACATGGTCTGCACCCTGCGCACAAATTGACAAGGCTTGCACCCTGCCCTCCCTGGCACAGTATGCCGCACCGCGTCTCACGTCTCAACAGCGCGTAGCGCGTAGCTCGTAGATTCGTGATGGGGTGGACACGGATGTTACGCGCACATCTTCCAGTTGGAATACCGCGAGCGCGTCGCGAGATCGCGAGCTCATAAGCCCACGTGCTGTCACTGAACTTTTCTCAAGCTCTTGATCGTTTGACGGGCCTCTTGGCGAGGGGCGAGACCGAGTCCAGAGTCGCCGCGAGCCGCGAGCCGCGAGCCGCGAGCCGCGAGCCGCGAGGCGGCGCGAGGCCGTGTAAGGCGATCCCATAACAGCCATTGTTGGTTGCCCACAGTTTGTAAGACTAGTACCTGACATTCATGATTTCTGCAGAATCCGAAATTGCACGAACAGCACTGCCAGCTTGTGGTTCTCGTCGATCATGATCTGCACTCCACTGCTTGTCGTCACTTGGCTTCACGAAGAATGGGTGTTACGTTAAATACGCTGCGCCTGGTGGTGGAGCCGAGCCTACTGTACTTGCTGGCCTTCCGCCTGGCCGCTGGCCGCTGGCATCCTGGCATCCTGGGCGCCATGACGGCAGTGCGCAGCAGGCACTGAGTCTGACGTATGTGCTTAATTCTGTCGCCTGCTGGCATGTGGTTCGCTGGATCTCGTGCCCAGGTCCCAGGCCCTGTTTGTAATTGTTGATCCTGTGATCCTGTTTGAGGTGGTCAGCAGGGCAGGTGCCAACGCGTTGCATACGTTCGGATCGAATGGCACGCGCCGAGGACCGGATCGTTGGCCAGAGTGGTGCGTTCACCGCCGACGACGAGAACGCAAGTGACCACCTCGAACAGAAAGTGATCAAGTGGACGTGACTGCGGTGTGGAGCACTCAGTGTGGATCAGTGTGAAGGGCCATTGTCCGTCACTCTGCGCAGTGATCCGAAACAGCATGCCAGGGCGTGTTTGCGCCGAAACGCGAACTCACTTTGTACGGCATTGATGCCTGGAACGGAAAAGTTGCAGACAAATTGGGTGCTCGGGAGTGGCGGGATGACCCAGTGTCAAGTGATCGTGACCGCTCCGCCTCGCTCTTTGCGGCCTTTTGTTCATGGCGAGACGGCCACCTCGGCCAGCTCCACTAGCTCCGCTCAGCCCAGGCATCACCTCACCAATCGACATTGCGGGGTTCGATGACGGCCCGGAACACTGAAATGGCGGTTACGCGCAATGGCTGGCCGTGAGGACGTAAGATATTGCCATGTCTCCTCTCCCAACTTGCTTAATCCGCTTCACCTGTGAAGAGGATCAGGGGATGCTCCATCAAATGAACAAGCACTTTCCCAAGAGGCCAAGAGGGAAGATGGGCATCCAGATGCTCTCCAGATCCCCAGTTGGACGGGCTCGGAGCTCGGAGGATCCCAAGCGCTCCCCCAAACGGACCGATTCTTGCCAGTCCGCTAGGCCGCTAAGCTGCAGCCGTCAACTGTCACGGTCGACCTGCAGGGTCTACGGGCCTGGGGAGGATAAAGAGCGTCGTCGTCCATCCCCGCATCCTGCCCATCACGCTTTTGAAACGCTGTCTCTTCCGAGCGTCCCGTGCACCGCGATCTGCGATCTGCACTGCACGCTGCGGATACTTTGTACTAGGTAGTTACGCCATACGCCAAGCCTGCAGAAACAGACCAAACCATATCGAAAACAATCCAAATGTGCTCCGATGCTAGCAGTCCCCCACACTTGGAGTCACGCAGAACGCTCGCAGGAGTGTTTGTTTTGTTTGGCCCTCTTTCAGAGAGTACGCTCCTGTTGCTCTTGTTGCTCAGGGATTGTGACAGGGCCAAGCTAGGGAGACGAAGGGGTGTTGTACGTGGGTGTACGTACAGATGCGCACAGGATCACAGGATCACAGCCTAGTATGTGATCGTGCAGGATCGCGCGCAGCATGGAGGAAGAGTGCAGGATTCAGGATATTCAGGAGCCGCTGGACCACATGCCGCTGCCGCTGCTTGAGGAGCTCCGTGCCTGCTCCGTGCCGCCGTGCCGTGCCGAGCCTAGCTCTCAGCTAGCTGCTAGCGCCCAGCGCGCGCGCAGCAGCACGCCAAACATGCCGCACGTACGTAGCTGCTGTCATGCTGCTTTATTCCTCCGCGCCCCCTGTAGCTGCGCGGTGAGGCTCTCCTCTGATCCCTCTGGCTTGTCCTCTGACCCTCTGTTGGGATACTTGCTCCTGCCGCGTCGGGCCCAGGGCACCGAACGTTCCTCTCACCCTTACCCCGGTCTCAGGCGTACCAAACGTCTCTTCGCACACTGCTCTTTTGCTGTGGTCGCTGATCGTGCGCCGTCCGCCTGGCCAGTGACAGTTGGCTAGCACGCGCCCAGCTGCAATTAAAGCTGCTGCGCACGGGCGCGGGTCGCGATCACGCAGGGCTCCAAGGATGCAGATGACCTACCTGCACCACTAAGCAGCAGGAGACAGAAAGAAGCCGAAGCAACAGCAGCAACAGCACCAGCGGTCAGTAACCACAACAATCTCTCACCAACCTCTCACGCCCTCTTGGCCCTTGCCTGGCCTTGCCCTGCCCTGCTCCTCCCCCCCCCCTTTCACCCTTCACTCCCCAGCTCGAGACGTTCCCCTCGCACATCGTTTGCTCCCCCTTCACTCCCTCCCCCCACCCCGCCCCTTTCCCATATAAACCCCTCTGAACCCCGTACCTCCTTCTCTTCTCCCCAAACATCCCCACCTCAATCTCATCCACAATGTTCGGTGCTGCCGCCCTCCTCCTCCTTGCCTCGTTCGTTCGTGCCGAGCTCGGCCCCAACGATGTCGAGGTCATCAAGGAGAACGTCAACAGTGGGTATTCACACCTAACCAGTGGCCTATGGAGTGGCTGCTTGGCAGACTTTTTATGTCCTGTGTGGCGCGTTTGCGTCCTGGTTATGAGATCCGCAGGGCTGCAGTAGCGCAGTAGGCTAACAGTATAGACGCCAAGCTTGACGGTCTCTTTACCGACTTCAACCCCGAGGGTCTCGTTGTCGCTCACTGGTCGTCGTCGAACACCTCCATCTCGATCGGCAAGCCCATCGAGCCCGAGACCGCCAAGAACTTCCCTTCCATGATCGCGATCCAGCCCGCCCCCGGTGCCAACTTCTCCGCCGACACTGTGAGTTTGTGAAGGGTTATGCGTCTTGTATTGTTCCCAGAACTTGGACAAGTCGCGTCTCCAGGACCTTGCTGTTTGCGGTTCCAGGCTGACGGCAGATGTACACCGCTCTCCTCGTCGACGCCGCCCAGGTCGGCACCAACTTCACCGGCGACACCCAGACTCTCCACTGGCTCATCAACGGCATTCACCTTGAGGTCGCTCAGCAGGGCAACGCCACCGCGCAGGGCAACTCCACCGAGGGGGCCAACTCCACCATGGGTGCCAACTCTACCGAGCAGACCAACTCCACCCAGCCTCAGAAGGGCGGCCCCTACCCCCTCAACTACGACAACGGCACCACCGTGATCGAGTACGCCGGCCCCAACCCTCCCGCTGGTGACGCCCCCCACCGTTACGTTTTCCTCGTCTACGCCCAGCCCGACAACTTCACCGCTCCCGAGGCCTACTCGCGTGCCCAGCAGTACCCCAACCCTCAGAAGTTCGACTTCGTCAAGTACCACACCGACGCCAAGCTCGGCAACCTCGCCGGTATCACCTTCTTCACTGTCGGCCAGCCCAACGCCACCCAGACCGTTGAGCCTACCCAGAACGCTACCGGCACCATCTCTGCCCCCACCGACGGCACCAACAACGGTGGCAACGCCAACGGCACCAACCCCGACGGCACTGCCAACAACGGCACCAGCCCCTCGGACCCTGCCGGCAAGCCGCCGGGCTCGGGTGCCTTCAAGGTGCTCCCCGCTGCCGGCTTCACCGCTGCTGTTGCCGCTGCCCTCGCTGCCCTCATCTAAGCGCAGTTCGAGTTACATTCCGCTAGCGAGTGTGTCATCGTCTGTTCTTCGTCGGCGTGCGGGTTTCTCAGTGCCCTCTGCCGATCGCATCCTGTACCGTAGATTTTCTGCGTCACGAGTTACCTGGCATCTGCGCCGCCCTTAGTGTGACGTATAATAATGTAGTGTCTGTTTCTGTTGAGATGCTATGTTTCGTTGCGTGAGGTGATGGTTATGTTGCTGTCCTGGCGCCCTGCGGCGCAACACTGATTGTGGTGTTGACCGACTTTTGCGAGATGACGGTAGCTGCCAGTTGTTGATATCGGACGTGAGGCGCATTCGACGCTGCGAATGACGTTGGAATCCGATCGACCGAGCAATCAACACGAGGACTGCAATAACAGATATGGGAGTGCGGGAGCGTGAGAGCAAGCAACATATGAACGGCACTGGCATTCCGAAGAGCTGCGCAGGCGCAGCTGTACAAAAACAAAAAAAAAAAAAAAAAAAAAAAAAAAAAAAAAAAAAAAAAAAAAAAAAAAAAAAAAACCAAACGCCGTCGCTGACGACAAATCGCCCCGGGTCAAGTCGTTACTCGCCGGCCTGTGTTCGGAATCACGCATCTAGCATCTGTATATTGCAAGTGTGGCCGTGCAGCCTTGCGGCGTTGCCGTCTTGCGGGCGGCGGTGAGCGCGGTGGTTCTACGACCCCCGGTAGCCAGCAGCATCTTACTGCCACCATTGCCTTCCTACACACCACCCCGGCTAGCTGTGTTCCGCGAAAGCGAAACAATCAGAACAAATGGCGCAAATGGCGCGCGTACTGTATGTACCATGCGAACACCATGCTGCGGGCATCTGTGATTTCATGATTTCATGCGATCATGCATGATGCACTTCTGGTCCTGGTGCTGGCGTCAAGAAGTAATTTTCACCATCAACCCAGAACGGCCAGAACCCTGCCATGCCTGCCAACTGCCGAGGTGCCGACCCAAGTGCAAAGGAGACCGGACGGGATCCGCAGATGAGCCATTTGTGTGTGATCAATCGATGATCTGCATATCCTAGTAATCCGAGTTTAGCTCGTTCCCCATAGATCGGCATATCGAACCTCATCTCTGCATCTCAACATGTCAATAATGGATGCACTCGAGCTGGATGCATCGATGAAGGATTGCTTTGCAGCAGTGCCACCAGGAACAAGACACCTAGTACTTCCCCCCCACGCCGCAGGGAAGGGTTGCTCTGCTATGCTGTATATACTTTTACGAGGTGGCTGATTGGCTGGTACACTGCCGGGCAAACTCGCGCCAACTCTTCGGCATTTTGCAAAACTCCGTTTCCACCACGGAGGATCCAGTTAATTGCTGGGCTATGATGCGGATTAGAGAGACTACAGCCATAATAGGAAATAAGATAACAATGGAGAATAGTAATAGGAAAAGCATACCAAGAGGCTTGTTGGCTGGCTCTCCTTGTGCAGGTTCTCGCGCCCCTCCTGGGGCCATCTGCTCCCAGGCTCTCGTGCTGCTTGCCTGCACACCCTTGGCGTATCATAGCCCTGCTGATCACCACTGCACAACCGTCTCCACCGCTGCTCGGCTCCTCATCCTCACCACTCTCCTGTCTCTACTCTCCATCTCTCCCTCCACCTCCTCCTCCCCCTCCTAATCCCCCCCAAAACACACTCGCAATGTCGCTCCTCCGCACCGCCGCTGTCCGCGCCTCGGCCGCCCCCCGCGCCGCCCTCGCCCTCCGCGCCGCCTCGACCGTCAACGTCGTCTCCTCGCGCTCCAATGAGAGCTCGGCGCTCCTCGCCAACATTGAGGCGTCGTGGGCCAACCTCCCCGCCTCGGAGCAGCACGAGGTCTACCAGAAGCTTGAGGAGATCCAGAAGAAGGACTGGAAGGAGCTCACCGTCGACGAGAAGAAGGCTGGTGAGTATCGTTGGAGCTTGGCTGTTATGTGTCGTCAATTTCGTGCAACGAAACTCGCCGAATTCAGATTGGCCCATCCTCGGATCTTTTGGGTGTCTGCAAGACCACATTCATTCTTGCATGGGAAGAGTGCATACGCAACGATGCGCTCGGCGGTGCACCCATCGTGGTGCACAAAAGGTCGCCGAGCGCCGAGGTGCGATGTTGTGTGGATAGGACTGCATCAAAATACTGCACATATCAAAGGCCTCAAGCCGTCTGTGTAGATGGCGCATCCCACCCACCCCCGCGCATAACCGAGACGAAGCGAAGACCCGACCGACCCGCGACATTTCTTTTGTCTGTCTGCCACCCACAGGGGTCATCGCACCGGGTCCTTCCGGGGTGGCGCCGTGCTGTCCTCTACATGCGCTCGTCACCACAGACGGCGACGGCGTGCATTGCGATCGCGAACCCCGCTGTCTGCATGCATGCGCAGTGGATGCATACCCAATTGTGCATCTTGCCGACCGTGCTCTGCCTGGTCAGCAGGTGAAGACTTGTGGGCAACTAGCCAATACCACGGCGCCACTTGCGCCGCTGTCAACGCCTCACACCTCACAATGTGCTGTCTGCGTCTCCCATCTCCCTCCGTCCCTCTGCTCCCAGCTGTGCCTTCCGAAGCTTGACAATTGAGTGCTGACACCGTACCCTTCCGACCTCGCCTCCGACCTCGCCTGCTTATCTACACCTTGTGCCCACAGCGTACTACGTCTCGTTCGGCCCCCACGGACCCCGTGCCCCCGTCAACCCCCCGGGCCGTGGCATGAAGGTCTTCGCCGGAACCCTCGCCACCGTCGCCGCCGCTATGGGTCTCTTCGCCTTCGTCCGTAGCCAGGGTGAGTCGTCACACTTGAAAGGAAGGCATAAACTGACACTCAGCTCCCCCTCCCCCCAAGACCTGGAACCGCGAATACCAGGAGCAGTCGACCGAGTACCTCAAGGAGCAGAACTCGAACCCCATCGTGCGTGTCAAAAGACCTTGTGTTTTGCGTCACAGGACCCCAAGTGCTGATGTTGCAGTCCGGTATCTCGTCCGAGGGCTACAAGGGCAAGGGAATGGTCATGGTCTAAGCCAACACAAACACATAGCCCGGCGAGCGGAAAGCCGGCCGCGCCCGTCCGCCACAGCACAAATAGAACTGGGCGGGCGCCGCGCGCGGTCGCCGCTAACAAAGGGATCTTGGAACATACGTCCGTCCTTCGTAGCCAAATGGGAAGAACAAGGGATGAATCGTATTTGCATAGCGGCATCGACAGTGCGGAGCAGGGAATGAGGGATGATGAGGCGAAAGGCCGACCACGGAGTGTTGACAGTCTCGCGAGACTAACCGGCCCCAGTGGCTTCATCGATGAACCCGGACATGGCCCCATGTCCGCCGCATCAACAACCCCCATCACTGACTTGACGTCTGTGGACTCTGCCATCCATCTCCGTCGCGGTCATCATCTACTCCATAAACATATTGACATTCAGCCCATCACCATTCCTCCCCTAGGCTCCATTCAGGCCATCACGTCTTACTGATACGGTGTAAAGTTGACACCAAACACAAGTCGGCAGCAACAGCCACCCCCGGCCGCGATCCCAAACCACCTGCGCTTCGAGACCGCGCTCCCTTACTGAGTCCAGGCGGCCGTGCTTCCAAAGGACGCTCCGAGGGCCGAGCGGCCCGAGGCGAGCAAGCGCGGGGCATGACCCCCACCGCCCTACTGTGCATGGGATACTCCCAGGGACCGGCGGAGCGGCATTCGTTCGACTTCAAAGAGCCGGCATCGCTGCGCACGCTGTGGAGCAACGCTCGTTCCAGCCGCCGTAGAGGGAAGGGCCGCGGTCCGAGTCCCGGCCCAAGTCTTGCCAACATACAGCCGAACAACTTGCCCAACACTCCCCAAACGCGCACCCATGACGAGCGCCGACGGCCGTCGCCGTCCTCGTCAAGGCCCGCTCACCAGGACCAGCAGGTGCTGCCTGTAAATATCGTAGCGTCTCGTTCTCCTCCACGTCTTCTTTCGTCTGAACCCGTCACAACGTACTCGGATTCCATGACAGCATGTGCCCTGGTTGTATTGGTCGCATTGTGGCATTGGTGCTAGGTGCAACCTTTGATACAGTAGCACCACGACGTATGAGCCAAAGAATGACGTCACTTCATTGACACTGCTCATCTGGTCTGCATTCCGATCTCTATCACTCTACTTCGCAGCCAGAGGGCCACCAGTCATCCGTATCGGACGCGCCAGAAGGAATGCAGCAAGACATGCACGGAATAGGCGGAATCCACTTCTCACACATCTGCAGCCCGATATCGGAAGAAGCTCTTGCGCGATCTTGCGGAATCCCAGGCTCCGGTTCGGTGAACGCCGATTCCGTTCCCACATACCGCAGGCCACAGGTACTCACACCTGGCAGATCATAACGCGCTCCTCGGAGCGATTGCAGCACTCGATGAGCTCGATCGCGCTCGGCGCACTCGCGAGCGTCATGACGCACGACGTGCCTGCAAAGCGCGTCCCGCGCTCCAGTCCGGCCCGATTACACGCGACAAAGACCATCTCGCAGCGCGGCGGCGGGAGCTCGAGACCCGTCGTGTCGTAACTCGGTGTCGGGTCGTGTAGGGGCGAGAGACGCGCCGCCCAATAGTTCAGATTGCTCTCTGACGGCGCGTTCAGGTCATGTGGCGGCGGAGGTGTCGAGTCTGAGTCTGAGTCGGGATCCGGGTCCTGCTCGGCTGGATCTAGCCAGTTCATCCTGCAATCAGCGGGGAGCTGGGCGTTGTGACGTACGGGCAGACGAGAACGTCGACATTGTTAGACACACAGTATGTCGCCAGCTCGAATGCGTTCCACGGGGCTGGTATTAGATGTGAGGCGGAAGGGTAACAGATAACATACCCAGAAATTCTTTCGGGTTTAGGTCTGGTGTAAGTACAGTCCCTTGTGGATTACAGGATCCAAGTTACAGAATCCCTTCACCAGTTTCAAACCCGTCAAAGACCTTACTCACCCATGCAGATTCCTATTGACACGCGTCCGAGGGGTGCCGGGAGGTCAAAATGACTGAACCCATCGCCCTCACGCGACCACCGCTTATCCGTCTCAAACAGGAAGGTCTTGCGGTAGTTGCCGATGACTCCTGCGGGTCCGGCAAGGACGGCCGAGTTGTAGCCCACGCCCCGTACTGGCTCAGGAGGTAACTCGTGTGTGCCGGTTGAGTGCCCGTTGGCTTCTCCCGCTCCATTCACGGGTGCGACCGCCGCACTACCGTTTTCACTCTGCTCCGCCTCACCTTCCGCAAGCTCGGGATATCCCGCCACGACATGGCAGTTGAGGCGCTGCGCGAGCGTCGTAGCCAGGTTGGACGTCGGCCCCGTGCCCCGCTTCTCGAGGTATTGTGCGATCTCGGTTCCATCTTCAAACATGTACCCTGAGAGTGCCATCTCCGGCAGAACGACTAGATCCACCTGACCAGGTCGGAGTCTAGTGTCAGAGAGCCCCCTTCGTAAATGACCGTCGAATCAGCGAAACATACCCAGCCGTCATGCGGTTCACCTTGGCAGCGTTCTCGAACACCTTTCCCAGCTGCCATTAGTTCACTACTCCCACAGGTATCCACTATCGCACCTGAGGGTCAAACTGCACACATGCAATGCGCAGCGGCTGTCGCCGGTACGCCGGTGGCGGGGGCAGCGCGGACATGGTGAGGGCGGTGGAAGCAGTGGTGGCGGCGCGGCGCCACTTATCTTGCAGGTATCGAAGCACACTGGCTGAGTATGTAGGCGGGTGGGGTCAGGATGTAGCCAAGGGGATATATAGCCAAGGGTATATATATGGGGCAGGCTGGTTAAGACGATCTTTTGTGGACAAGACAACAGAGCCATACTTGATATTTAATGCTCGTCATCAACAGCCAGCCCGTTGTCGATGGCACTCATTGCAGGCCACGATGGTAACGTGTGGGGACCCGCAATCCGGTGGAGGGCGAAGAGGCTGATACAGGGCTGAGGCTGATATTTGTGTGTATTCACTCGGCGGCTCAGTGGATTTCAATGCTTCGGTTAGGAGATTCCTGATGCCGTTCCTGGCCGATTATAGATCTGTCCTCTGATCATCTCATCAAAATCGCCTTCCCCTAATAAAACTACCTTCCTTGCATGTATTTCCCTCACTTTGAAAACATTTACATGCATAGCAGTTGGGGGGTTAGTGGTTTAGGGGGCTAGGGGCATAGGTGGTTGGGAGCTTTAGGGGGTTAGAGCTGGATATATATATATCCCAATGCATAGGACTTGGGGGGGCCGAGATTCTCCTCGGCTTACTGCCCCTTCAAGTGCCACTCCCGGGTATTTTCGGCATTATAGTCGCATATCCGGGCACGGTTCCTGCCCTTTTTACCCTGAATCTCCCTCCCCGAGCCCCTTCGCGCGCGCGTGCATGTCGAGTAGTGTGGCAACATCCGGCAGAGTGGTCTAGGGGGGAGGAGTGGTCTGCCTCCACTGTCGCCTCTTGGTGGAGGTTGCTTAGTCGTTGCTCCACCACACACCCACACTCCCCCCATCCCCCTCCATCCTCCCCTCCACCATCCACCACCACACCACCACACCATCCCATCCCTCCTCCACCCTGCTTCAAGCAGTCTCCTCGCCACCTCGTCCGACCTCTTCGCTATCACTCACCTGTTGTAGCGCGGCGTAGTCGTTGTCTCTCAGCCAACTGGAGCAGATTCCAACAGATAACGAACCAAGTCACTCCCCGAGTCGTCCCATTCTCTCCGAGTGGAGGCCAACCCACACCTTCCTCACACCTTCCTCCACCTCCACCCGACCTATCCACATCCACATTCACATCCATCTACATCCACTGTCCATCGCGACCGCGTACACTGCCGCCGGCATCGTCCCACAACACCGTCTATACCTCCGGACAGCGTCTACGCATAGTACTGAGAAGAATGCCCGCGCGCCGCGCCACCGCCGTGGGCCCCGATGGCAGCCCGCTGCCCACCGAGGGTGGCAAGGAAAAGCTCACCTTTGGCTGTGCATACCCAGGATGTGGCCAGGTAAGTCGCGTGGTCCAACTGTCCGAGGGCGCAAAGAGTGTTCCCATCTTTGTCAGATGCCCCGTCGCCATCGGCGGGGGCAGGGGAAGCGCTTGCGCGAGATGTATGCGTGAACTGGACTGGTGCTGACACTGCCGCGCAGACCTATAGCCGGATGGAATACCTGAAACGCCATCAGAGAAAGCGTGCGTCCTGTCCGCGATGGCAACCTGGCTCGGGGTTGCGCTGAATGCGCAAACGCGATATGCTGGGCGTTTGTCCTCACGGTCGATCTCACCCTGCGGCATCGCGCATCGCGCCCCAACCCGGGGCTGAGCCTTGCTAATCTATACAACTTATTGCTGACACCCCTTCAGACCAGGACGAGAGGCCATTCCAGTGCAAGGACTGCTCAAAAGCTTTTGCCAGAAGGTGGGTATCTTCTATTCATCCTTCAATGCATTACTGACTTCCCAGCGACGTGCTGCTTCGCCATCGCCGCAGGTGTCACCCTACTCCCCCGCCTCGCGATCGCTCCTCTAATTCACCTAAACCACCACTACGAGCCCACCCGTCCGTACCCATATCATCGTCCCGGACGTCAGAACGCGAGGCGTCACCGGTCCGCGGTGGGCGGAAACATCCGCGCAGCTCGGAGGCCGCGACTCTTGACGAACATGTTGCTTCCCGCCCTCGTTTGTCGCCGGATGAAGACGACGACGAGGACCGTTATGGTTCGCGCTTCTCCCGCAATGGCATGGGCAACGGCGGAGTCTTTGGCGTGGCGGACTCGTACTACACTGGCAACCCTGTCTCCACGGACGCAAACTATGGGGCCTCGAGCCTCCTACCCATGTTCCAAAACTCATCGTACCACAATGTCCACGATCCCAACCACCTCGAGGACGCCTCGGTCCTTCTTTCCATGGCGTATCCCGGCGGTGTGCCCGGACCTAACACTAGTCCTGATGACGCTGGTAACGGTGACCGCTCTGAGTGGGATGCTGGGCAGTCCCTCGGCGGGGTACTTACTGCCGAGGACACTGCTGCCGCTGTAGTTGCTGCCGCTGCTGCTTCTGTGGCGTCCGTGCCCTCGGCCTCGCCCGATAACGATACTCCCTCGCACGAGTCGAATTTTAGCTCAGGCGCCGTCGATACCCCGGCTCGGCCGGCGGCGCCGGGTGCTGTGCTGCCCGAGTCGATGGGGAACTTGGCGGGAAACATGAACTGGCTCGCCGGGACTAACCAAGCAATCTCGCCATCCAACTGGCCAGCTGAACCATCCCGTCCCCTTTCCCCTTTCAACCTGTCCAGTCTGTTTGCAACATCGCCGTTCGGTCTATCGCCCTCGCCTAGCGTTACTTTGTCCAACGAGACGACGGCAATGGCCATCGCTGCGGTTACAGCGGCGGCGGATGACCAGTCGGGCAACAACAACAACAACAACAACAACAACAACAACAACAACAACACTGGCGCCAACACGACTGTGGTTACTCTCAACGGCAACAACAGCAACAGCACCCTGAACAGCAGTTATGCCATGAACAGCGCATTTGCGCAAGCAAACCCGTTCGTGGCCGCGCTTCTGAACCAGCTCGCCATGAATGATGTTCCGGAAACAAAGGCCAATCCGAATCCCGAGCGACCGCTTCTTCGTCTTGCCAACAAGGACCTCAATATCCGTGCCGGCCAAGAGTGCCCCAGGAACTCTCGATTCTAGTAGGTTAACCTTCCGGCCACTCTAACCTATCAGCCTGCCCGCCGACCGCTTTGCAGGATGTTACCAGATTCCCCATTGGGCTCTTCCCCCTCTCCGCAGTCTGTCTGTCATGGCAGCGAAGACGTACTATTCCGTCCTCAACCACTTCCCATTTGTGCACGACCCCACTTTCCAGCTCATAGACACTGCTGCCTGTCTCGCCTTCGCCATCTGCACCGTGGGCGGCATCCGCATGGGAGGCAAGAGCGGCAAGTCCGAGTTGTTCCCTAACGACCCTTTGTCTGCCGGCGGTGCGTGGGAGGGCGTGTTTACCAACTTTACCATTCCCGTCGACGAGGAGGAACAAGAAGACCAGCGTCGTGTGGAGGAATGGGACGGTGGTCAGATTGTTCGCCATGAGAAGACCAATATGCTGGTCAAGTCGTTCTCACTTGCAAAGGGTGTCCTCATGACTGAATACAACGTCGCCCTCCTGCAGGCCCTGATTCTCTATCATGCCCCATACTTCCTGTCGAAGAATGAGCATGAGCGTCGCCACGCCAACATGTTCTTGGGAACCATTGTGTCTGTGAGTTTGTCATGATAATCAGCAGGACCTGTGGAACTAATGTCAGATTACGCGGCAGATCGGATTTTTCCAGCCCGAGCTTGAGCACACGGATCCCAACTTTGAGCTTCCTCAGGCGCCGTACAACCCAGTTGAGCTCGACAGAGCTTGGAGACGTTGGGTCCAACTCGAGTCTCGCAGGAGAACCGCTTTCCTTGTGTATCATCTGGACACTGTCTCGTCGATTGAGTCCCAATTCCCCCCGATCATTGCCCCGTCGGAGATCGCCATGCTTCCGCTGCCCGCTTCGAACAGTATATGGAATGCCCGGACTCCGCAGGAGTGGATCAAGGCAATGCACACCACGTACCGTCCACTCACCCTCGACAGTGCTATGCGGAGGCTCTTCAACCTGCCTACCTCGGGTAGGTTTGATGAGGTTGCTGGAACAAACCCGACCCGCAACATTCTCAGTGAAGTCGAGTATGGACCGTTTGCACGCACCGCCTTGATCATGACGTTGCTTCGCGGAATCGTCGACGTTGGTGAAGGAAAACGGGACCGCGGGGATTGGCGCGATCTCACCGACCTTTGGGTCTCGGCGCAGCATCTCCGTCCCGGTGCAAAGTGTTTTACCGCCGAGGGCATGGACCTGGGAACGTGCACCCCCGAAGCGTTGCGCACGCGGTATTCGTTTGCGCTGCAGCGCTGGCGTGATGGTTGGGAGAATGACAAGCTCTGCTCGCCGATTCCCCGCTCGCCGTCATCAAGCAGCCCGGACTCGGTTCTCCTCACGCCAACGTTGAATGCTGCGTCGCCAAGCTCATCGTCCAGTGGTGATTCTTCTAAGAAGGGAGGGCATGTGTACTGCGAAGGTGAGTCCCGATTCGGATGCCTCAATTCCATGTCCTGACACTGGCTAACCATCCAGAGGCGATGCCGTTCTACTTCCTTTCGACGGCGCTTCTCCGCACCCTGCTCAACAACTCGTCCCAAAGTGCTGGGCGCAACCTGCTCGCCAACGTGCGCTACAGCGAGCTGCTTGATGCGTCGCGGACGCTGGCACGCTCGGGCTCGAGCTAAGATGCGATCAATCCGGTGTTCAAGTGTATTCACCCTCCGTTTTCTCCGTTCCCTCGAGCTGGGTCGGGTTACTCTGATAGGTTATTAGTACGAGGCCAGGCGTGACCGCCGGATTCATCAGGTCGCCAGCCTCTGCTGTTGTCCCTTGTATGATTATACTTCTAGGCGTTCTGTAGACGGTGGTTCTGAGTGTGGTTCCGGATCTCCGAGTGTTATGGATTTATGGCAACGTTTGCAACACGGGGAGGTGTCTTGTATGAGAATGCGTTGGGCCGACTATGCCAAGACTGGCTGTCATGAGCAATGACCTCAGTGTGGAATGGTGGCGCGGGTGGTCATCGATGACCTCATGGCTCATGAGCGCTGTTATGGTGGGTTTGGTTGAGCTGCATGTAGAGAAGCGTTGAAGCTACAAACAGGTACGTGAGCGGAACCAGCAAACGGTGTAGTACTTGGTGTCTCGCACGCGGAGACCCGAGACGTCGTCGAGGCGCGTCCGTTGAGAAGGAACGCGAGCTCGCACGCTCCGCACCAAGCGTCACTTCTGGGCAGCAACTCGTAATGCATCTTTCAGAGTATCTGCAAAGGCGCGAGTCTCGGGATTCTATATAGCTAGAGAAGATGGGTGGTCGGGGGTCGAACGGCTGCGAGCTGCGGGGGGTGATCAAGTACTGTATGTAGTAGCTGATTAGCTGATTGCTCGCGCGCATCGTGATCAGCAATGGCACGAAGATCCACATAGAAAGGAAGGCAAGGAAGGCAAGGAAGGGTGCGTCATTCATGGCAATGCCTCCACGCCCCACGCCCACTCGCAGCCATCCAGTGCAGCTAAAAAAAAAAAAAAACAGCTACGCGGGCTCGTGCGTCAGGGCGCAGACAAAGAGATTCCGCAGGGCAAATCAATGCGGACAGAGAGGGATCAACAAAGGACGCAGAGAGTTGGACAATGATACAGCGAGATGCAGATGCAGATGGTGGGTGGTGGTGGCGAAGAGGAGAATGATCGCAGCCAAGATGCAAAGATGCATAGAGCCAGGGACAAAGGGCAGGGCAGGGTGGAGACTGGCTGTGTACTGTCGTGGCGTGGGTGGCCTGGACTTGGGGAGTTGTGGGTGCTGCTGAAAAGGCAAGCTCTCTCCCATTTTGTGCCTTTTTTGCATCATCGCTGCCGAACACTGACCGCATCACACTTTCACATCACATCCCCCCTCCTTCCCCCTCCACATCCCTCCCTCCACGCTCACACCCCTGCCTGCACTCCCGTTCTCGGCCCTCTCGGCCCTTGCTCCTCTTCCTCCCACCCCCCCGCCCCCATTCCGCCATCCCACGCTACACTACGCACACGCTACGCACACTCATCCCTCCCTTCCTCTCTCTCTCTCTCTATCTCTCACACACACACATCCACCCATCCATCAGGTTGTGCACACTTTTGTTTCCTCTCCATCATCATCCTCCCTACCCCTCCTCATTGCAAGACACCTCTGCACTCCATTCATTCACAACCACCCATCTTTCATAAAAGCACGCTATCCAGTATCCAGCTCCCATCCCCCTGGTCACCACCGGTTGCCCCACCGATATCCCTCCCACAATGTCCGTCACGCTTTCGCCGCCGAGCCAGCTTGGCTTCCCTCGTGAGTATTGCACTGTCGATCAACGGGTGGACAATTCTGCGCATTGTTCCAGCAGAGCGGCAAGCGGCAGCGACACGTACAGGTATAATCACATTCGTCGCGCTGCGCCGTGTTGCTGTTTCTCATCTCGGCGCGTGCTCGATCGCGCCGCGCAGACGTGTCGATTACAGTCAGCGGTACCACCGATGAGAAGCCGCCGCACTACGAATGCGTGCGATGCATGCGTCCACGGCGCCGTGCTTCGCGATGGGCGCTTCGCGGGCGTGTCACCCCCTTCCCAGACGGCAATAAATGCGCCGGGAAGAGCTGGGACACGCCGATACATGGCTTGGCCCGGGATTTTGCATTCTTCGCAATGACGCTGTATCTGCTACCGTGCCCACACACAGATCGGCGCCCGCCATCACCATTCAAGTACTGCACCTTCTTTGCTGACCAACAGGCCCCCTGACGACCATCGTCAAGCGCTCCCTTTTCATCCAGAACCCCCACTCGTCCCCCGTCGCGTTCAAGGTCAAGACCACCGCCCCCAAGCAGTACTGCGTTCGCCCCAACCAGGGCCGCGTTGAGCCCGGCGAGACGGTTGAGGTGCACAGTGGGTGCTGACTCGTGACTTACTCCTAACTCTCAGTCGTTCTCCAGCCCCTCCCGGCTGACCCCCCTCCTCACGCCAAGTGCAAGGACAAGTTCCTCGTACAGTCCACCTTCATCCCTCCTGATGAGGAGATCCGCACCCTTCCCGAGATGGTGGGTTACGGGACCATGATTGCCAACTAACCCTCAGTGGACCACCGTCGAGCGCACTAACAAGGCCGCCATTCACGAGCAGAAGATCCGCTGTGCTTACCTTCCCGCCGAGGACGGTTCCGGGGACCCCAACGGTATCCCCGAGGAGAACGAGGACTCGCACGCGGACATTAGCAAGCTTGACGAGTCGGTAAGTGTTGGCGATAGATTTGTGTCGTGTTTTCTATCCGCGAACCTCTACCGGAGAGAGATGGTTAGGACGCCGGGTTATATTGAGAGCTCCGAGCGCGATATCACTGGGCCGTAATGCCCAAGCCCTCATCCTGAGGTCTCTCGCCCTCTCCCTGACTGCGACTTCTCACGGAGGTGTGATTGTCCTGTCAACTCAATGCTTCTGACCGTCGTCTGAGACTCAATTTGTGGCTCACTGCGGCTTCGTAGGGCAACAGGCGTGCAAACTGTGTGCGAGACGCGCTAGGTGGTTTCACTCAATGGACCACGGGCTCTGAACGCGACCTTTCTGCTTTCCCCAACGGTGGTTACACTGTCTGGGAGATTGAAAATCCGGTTGTCAACAGAACTGTCCCTCCCAAGCCCCCAAAAGTCCCTTCAAAGAGCTCCGTTCCTCCAGTCCCTCCCAAGACGACGTCCCTCCTTACAGCTCCCCTGCGGCACGAGATCATCCTCAAGGTGGAGGCGCCAGACGGAGCCACAATCACAACCTCATCTCCCCACAGCGCGTCTTGCGACAAATGCTCTCCCGTTTGTAGCCTCCTTCCCATCTCCGCCATCTCCGTGCGACCTCGCGGTGTGCCCAACATGCTCTATCCCTGTCGTAACTAGCCGCTGACCATCTTTACAGGCCCTCTTCTCTGCAGCTGAGCAGTCGCCGAGCCCCAAGACCAATGGCGCCAGCCAGGACCACACTGTTGTCGCTGGCGCTACTGGCGCCGCTGCCGGTCTCGCTGGTGCCGGTGCCCTCCATGCCGCCCGTTCCCCATCATCGACCCTGCCCGCTGGCGGCCCCGGTGCTGGCCCCGTCTCGGGCCTTCCTTCCTCCAACGAATCGACCGCCAGGGAGGCTCCGGTTGCTGTCCCCACCGCCAGGGAAATCCCGTCGCTCTCGGCTGCGGACGTTGCTGCCGTCCCCGCCACGAACATCGCCCTCGAGAAGTCTGTTATCGCCTCGACACCGCAATCGGAGCAGCTTGCTGTTGCTCTCAAGGAGATTGAGCGTCTCAAGGCGCAGCTCGCCGAGGCGCAGGGCCCCGCGGTTACTGGTCTGAGGAAGCGTGGTGGTACCGTTGCTGAGGGCGCCTCCGGTGCCAAGACTGCCACTGCCAGCGCCGCGTCTTCTACCCAGGGTGTCCCTCTCGAGGTGTGCGCAGGTCTTGTGTTTGCTGTGTTCGTTCTTACGTATCTTTTCTTCTAAGCCCCACGGCACCCGTCACGTAGTAAAACTCCCCCGTGTCTGTTGTTAGTCGCTCGGCCCCCGTCTATTCACGCCGTCTTTTGAGATGATATATATGTTTTATGAGCGAGAAGGAGAGGCATGAGGCGCCAATAAGCAGTTGCAGGCACAGTTCGGGCTGCATCCATGTCGTCACTGTGATTGAGTCTGCGGAAATGTCGATAACGAACAACGATCTCTCACAGGACGGCGTAGCCGTGGCGTTTAAAAAAATCCGTTACAGAGCAAGGAAAAATCAAAGAATTATCAACGATGGCTGTGCACATAGCTCTTATGTGATAGATCTTGCCATTTCTTGAGAGAGAGTGAGCAGGCCATTAGTGCGTAGCAAGTGTTGAGATACATTGAATGTTGGTAAACCTCGTGTTAATTCGCCACACTTGTTACAAAGGGCCACAATCGCTCATTCTTGGACACCAGCATCCTTCACACAGTGTATACATCACACACTTTACAGCACTAACCAGCTCATATGCTCTCTTGAAGCATGGACTGCAATGTTTCCAGTAGACCGAAAGTCTATAGCTATTTCTGCTGATTTTTAAATGGGACTCGAAAGGTTCGAGATTGGCCGCGCCACAGTGGGTCCTGGGTCTTGGAAAGTGATTGACATTCGGTGCCACCGACATATACGAAGCGCCTTGAATGTGTGGGACTAGGGGCGACGGGGTAGACGTTGATGCGGTGCCTTCCTGTCTTTGATTGATAGTACTCCTGGACCAGACCGGATGCAAGATTGCCAGCAGGTATGCCTATCTGCCACTCTTTCCACCCGGTAGCGAGTGGGTGAACAACCCAATGATAGCCCAAAATGAATATCCACACTCGCCGGCCCGCCGGTCCATTCCTACGCGTCCGTCGCCATCTCCTCCGCCCGAAAGCCTCGTACCATCGCATTCTACTCTCTGCAGCGCCACCAGGAAAATCCTTTCGTGTTGGAGACATAGCTCAGCTGGGAGAGCGAGCGACTGAAGCTCAGTCATCATATCGCTAGGTCGGGTGTTCGATCCACCCTGGCTCCAAAGTCTGCTGTGCGGACTGCTTTTTGGGACCCCGGGAGTGCGAGAGACACCCCGCATAGCCTGGATCATGCAGATTCTGGTACTTGAGGCTGGGGAGGTGTGGCGATGTCGATGGGTGGGCGCGGTGGGGAGATAAGATTGATCCAAGAGGCCGTGTGTGTGGCGTTCCGCCACTATCTGGAATTTGTCTCGGGCTGTATCTGCCTCAAACCCATGTCATGTTCTGCATCTCATCGTGCGTTATCTGTCGCAACTGCCGATACTGTCTGCTTCAATGTCACCTTTAATGTTGTCGGAAACGTCGCCCAAGAAGTATGGTACGGTGGCCACGAAGCATACGAAGCCGGAGGGAGCCCTCCGGATCGGGACCAAAACTGGCTCCATGACGTCGTCGCCTCGTTCCGTCGTCGCGACGAGATAGCCGGTTTACAGTTACAGTACACCGGCGCTCCATTCCCACAAGACGATGGATGAATGTTCACCCACATCTCCAAAGCTCCCTCACCCACATTCACAATGGGCATTCCGCTCCTCCTCGTCGCCTTTGTGAGTGCCCGCGCCCGCCGGCTTCTGACTCCAGCCGCCCCTCCTCGTGCTCTACCCGACATCCTATGTCGTCTTCCTGCTCCGCACGTTCCTCGCGCGCCGTCCCAAGGGTCCAAAACTCCTCTCGGACGGCCGCCTCGTTGACCCCCGCAAGCCGCACAGGGAACACAACGACACGTCCTATGCGGCCGCGGCGGCCGCGCTCCCGCTGATCCACCGCGTTGGGGAGAAGACCCTGCCGTTCTGCGAGGACGTGCTCGTGTGGCGCGCTGCCCGCGTCGCAATCTTCTCGTGCGACCCCGGCCGGCCCGAGATTGACGACGGAGACGCACCAGACGGCGCACTCATGGTGTATCACCTCGACTTGCGGGAGGTCTCGCGGCTCGAGATTGACGACTGGCCGAGCAACCACACGTTCCACCCCCTCGGCGTGGGTCTCCGGGAGACGGACGACGGCAACGAGGCAGTGTTGGCAGTCGCGAATATCGGCAAGCACTTTGCCGCTGTCGAGGTTCTCCGCCTCACGCGGCACGAGCCGGCCGAGGGGGTGGAGACCAAACACCGCGTCTCGGCAACGTTCCTCCACACGCTTGAGAACTCTCGCTTGAACACCCCGAACGCGGTCGTGCCCCTCAGCGAGGAGAGCGTGCTCGTCACCAACTCGCTGGGCTTCAATCCCCAGAAACACGGGATGCTTGCGCAGCTCGAGATGATGCTCGCCGCGCCATTTGGGGCGCTCCTGCACCTCTCGCGCGGCGAGTACATCACCCGCGAGGAGGGCGCAAAGGCCGAGGTGGTTTCGTCCTTAATTGCAATGGCCAACGGGCTCGCTCTGAGCTCGGATAACCGGCTGCTTCTCGTCGCGGGGTGCACGTCGAACAATGTCCACGTGTACGATGTCGACCCGCCCATAGATCCCAACACGACGTTCGACTCGGACTATGTGCGTTTCCGCGAGACGATCCCGGTGGGGTTCAGTATCGATAACCTGCGCTTCCATGCCGAGCGTAAGGGCGAGTACATCTTCCTCGGCGCCGGACATCCCTCTGGCCTGGCGTACCTCGCGACCGCGCAGTCCAAGGGCGTCAAGGTTGGCCCCAGCCGCGCAGTCAAGATTGCCATTGCGACAAAAGACGCGTACAAGCCGTCGATTGCGGGCAATGCTAGCTCGTGGCTGTCCAAGATGTTCAGCCGGGTCGATCCCCGCGTCACGACAATCTTTGAGGACGACGGTAACTTGCTCTCCACATCGTCTACGGCCGTTGCGTTCCCCGGGCAGAATGGCGAGACGGAGATGCTCGTGTGCGGTCTCTGGGATAAGCGCGGCGCCGTGCACTGTCTCGAGGTTGACATCTGAGGAGGGAGGTGGACGATGAGTTGTGTTATCTTTGTATGCTTGGCAGATGTCCTCGACAAACGATGTAGAGTTAGTGAATGTCAATGTGGAAGAGAGAGGGTTGGTCAAGGGGCGGCAAACTTGCAAGCTTGTAACAACAAAGGTCACGGATCACTGGCTTGACTCGGCTATAATCACCTTTGCCCCTTCTACGACCAGTCTGCGCCTTTACACACTCCAGCTGCTCGGGAGACTCTCCGCGCCGCGACCAGATATTGCGCACAATGAAACAGTAATTCATATTGGTGGAGGGGGATCGTTTTGTGGCAGTTGAAGCCGGATATTTCAATGTGGGAATGTACAGTTGAATTTACATGATAATGATGGTCGTAGGTGCAAATGCTAGAGGGTTAACAATCGACCAGAACCGCTTAGTAGCGGTAGTGGTTGGGCTTGTAGGGGCCGTCGACGGGGAGGCCGAGGTAGTCGGACTGCTCCTTGGAGAGGGTGGTGAGCTTGACGTTGAGCTGCTCGAGGTGGGCACGAGCGACCTCCTCGTCGAGCTCCTTGGGGAGCATGTGGACGCCAAGAGGGTACTTCTCGTTCTCAGTCCAGAGGGCAATCTGGGCGAGGACCTGGTTGGCGAACGAGCACGACATGACAAACGAGGGGTGGCCAGTGGCGCAGCCAAGGTTGACAAGACGGCCCTCGGCGAGGAGGATGATGTGGCGGCCCGAGGGCATGGTGAAGCGGTCGACCTGGGGCTTGATGTTGACGGCCTCCTTGGCGTTGGCCTTGAGCCAGGCAACGTCAATCTCGACGTCGAAGTGGCCAATGTTGCAGACAATGGCGTCCTCGGGCATGACCTCGAAGTGCTTGCCGACAATGATGTCACGGTTACCGGTGGTGGTAACGAAGACGTTGGCGCGGGGAGCGGCGTCCTCCATGGTGACGACCTCGTAGCCGCACATCGAAGCCTGGAGGGCGTTGATGGGGTCGATCTCGGTAACGAGAACGCGAGCACCGTACGAGCGGAGCGACTCGGCACACTTAAACGTGTCAGCAGGGTTCGATCAGATCGATAAGATCCAAGAAAATACTCACGCCCTTGCCGACGTCACCGAAACCAGCGACGACAGCGACCTTGCCGGCAAGCATAACGTCGGTGGCACGCTTGATGCCGTCGACGAGCGACTCACGGCAGCCGTACTGATTAGGTTAGCGGATTTTCCAACCAGCAGGGGGATTCGGCAATACTCGGCGCACGGGCCGCCAAAATCCCACATTTTTCAACTCACGTAGTTGTCGAACTTGGACTTGGTGACCGAGTCGTTGACGTTGATGGCGGGGACCTTGAGCTTGCCCTCGTTGAACATCTTGTAGAGGTGGTGGACACCGGTGGTGGTCTCCTCAGAGACACCCTTGATGTCGGCAAGGTACTGAGGGAACTTGTTGTGGACCATGGTGGTAAGGTCACCTCCGTCGTCGAGGATCATGTTGAGCGACTTGCCGCCGGGGAAGGCAGCGAGGGTCTGCTCAATGCACCACTCGTACTCCTCGTCGGTCTCGCCCTTCCAGGCGTAGACGGGGACACCGGTGGCAGCGATGGCAGCGGCGGCGTGGTCCTGGGTCGAGAAGATGTTGCACGACGACCAGGTGACCTCGGCACCGAGAGCGGTGAGGGTCTCGATGAGGACGGCGGTCTGGATCTGTGGTTGTTAGCATGAATTGTAAAGGCGATGAAAGGAATGCAGTGTGTCGACGGGGGGCATGGAGGTGGTCTTCCCTGCCTCGTCATCGTGTACAACAGCAATTGCACCAGACACACTCGGGGTTTCTCATGCTTAATGCTACTCACGGTCATGTGGAGGCATCCAGCGATGCGAGCGCCCTTGAGGGGCTTGGACTCTCCGAACTTCTTGCGGAGGTAGATGAGACTGGAAGCGGGTCAGCACGAGATCAAGCGGGTTCATTGACGGGCAAGGTGATTCCCAGGTGCGAGTTCACACAGAACCGAACGCTCGCTCGTTCCCCCCTTCTCCCGTTCCGAACGTCGAGCACGTACCCAGGCATCTCGCGCTCGGCGAGCTCAATCTCCTTGCGGCCGTAAGCGGCGAGCGAGATGTCAGCGACCTTGTACGACATTTTTGATGTGTTTTGTTGGGTGGTTTGGGAGGGGAGGGGGTAAGAGAGAGAAGAGAAGGGGGGGGGAACAAACGTGCACCTGGACTTTTAAAGAAAGATTATTTGCGCTGGGTGCAGCAGTAGCCAGCGTGGCCAGCCAGCCACCGTGGGGACGTGGGACGTGTCGCTGCGCGCGCGCACTGCAGCACGCACTACTGCAAGGCACCTGGCATGGCTACCACTGGCTGTGGGTGTGGGTGGGGGGCGCAGGACCCCAGCCCAGATAACCCCCAAGTATGGCCTGTATGGTCCGAACGGGTGCACCCAATCCAGGGAAGCCATGGACAACCTCCACCTCAACTCTCACTCTCACTCCAGTCCACATCCCTCTGCTCTGCTGCAGTGCGTGCAGTGCCCCCCCCCCGGAAATTTAACGCCGGCTGGGTGTGGCATACGAGCAGAAGCGCACAGAAAGATTTTTTTTCTTCCTTTTTGTATTGGCAACGTCGCCCCCCCTTGGCCCGGAGAGGACTGGATTACAGTACAACAATGGTTCGATGCTTCCAAGCTATCCTGTCCAGGGCCCTCGCTTTATGGGGCACTCTCTCTCTCAATGGTCTCATGGTCTCATGGTCTCATGGTCTCACAGACCTCGCGGAGACAGCTCACACAGTAGTAGCTAGCACAGTGCAAGCAGCCAATACAATGTCATACAGTACGAGCTACTTCAAGATCCAAGACAGATGGATACGACGTGGCTGGCAATTCCTCTGGCCCTCATCTCATGGTTCAGACTTGTGATAGGCGGGGGTGATAGGCGGGGGGGTACGAGTCCCTCTTGTGATCCTGTGGCTTTGATTGAGAGTCGGGCCCCATCGGCCCCACCAACACCAACACCACCCCGTCCTTGTTATTGATCCCGTTCCTCGATAACGCGCACAGTTGTATTGGTATGTGGTGGTCGTAGTATACGGCACGTGTGTGCTTTTCGGCCCGGAAGTTATTGTATTGGTTGCTACCACGCTGTGACGTCGTCAAGGATAGATGACTTCTCCATCTCGTGTGGATTGTGGAGATGACTCGATACGATACACGATTCCACAGAACGACGGGGCCGTGTGAAAGGCAACCTCTTGGCAACAGTCGCTCCATCGAGGTCCGAAAGATGCACATCAGTTCCGATGCACAGCTGCATAGCATGCATAGGCTCCTCTTGTCCCGTGTTGAACGTCTTCCAGATTCCCCTCCACGAGGCCAGGTCCGTTGTGACCGGCGCGACTGGACGTTGCAAGCCGCTGCAAGCCCTTTCATTGAGCTGTCCTGTCGGTCGTTCCAGGCGATGTCAGCACCGGAACGACTGTCAATGTGGGCCCTGTGGGCGTTCTGCGGATACGCGTCCTTATCAATTATCAAGAGAGATCGAATATCAGCATCCCCGGACAGTAATCCGAGTCCGTTGTGTTAGAAGAGCTGGTTGTCGCGTCGCGCGTCATGACATTGCCGAAAGACCATCGGGCGGTGAACGAGCGCTGATTACCTAAGCTGCCGCGAAGGTGATCGATAACGCTCATGACACACTAGGGGAGCTGCAGCTGCAGAGGAAATGCTCTGCCAGCTGCTAGGCCCTTGCCCCTGCCAATCCTTTTTGTACGGCATCGACGCGCACAGAGAACTGCGGAAAGCGATGGGCGCGGAACGCACAGACCACTCAGTCCGCGGCATGGCCGGCATATTGCCCATGGTCCATGGTCATGCATGGTCCATGGCCGGATGCCGTCTAGCCCTGATTCCCTGGCCACACCCCTGGCAGTCGAGGTGGGTGGTCCAAGTCTTGTCCGTCGCCTCGGCACGGAGAAGCCTTGCAGCGGTGATGACGGTGATGGTAGCAGGATGGATGGATATGGTGCAACTACTACTGCAGCCAGCGTGCAAGTGCTTGTAGCGAGCGTGTGTCAGTCTGATCATGTGCTCACCGTGTCTGCTCGGCTGAGCTTGTTGCTTTAGCTCACGGCTCTGCTGTCTGTGCATGTCATTTTCATCTGTCATTCATTCCTGTCGTCCCGTGCAACACTCTGAATCGACGTGACAGCGACCACCGACTTTTGGGTTCTAACTACTCTGTTGTTGTTCTCCACCCTTTGCAATCCGGCAAACATCAAACACACACCGATATCGTGGATGTTCGCACGACCTCGCCAAGGCATTCCTCGCACTCCACTATAATCCCTCCTGCCTTCCCTCCGCGCTCCAACACCGCATTCCAGACCATGGTCGCCGTCGACGGCCACGGCGGGACCCTCGCCGTCGACGATGGGACGGACCTCGCGCTTCTGGTATGACTCACCTCTGGCATCCACTGACACTGCAGGACCAGCATCTGCTAAAGACAAATACTCTGAGCAAGCGGATGACCAGTAGGTACTCTCTGACGACTCGCTCACAGCAGCCATCCTCTCGCGGCTGGACACGCGCCTCTCGCGGCTAGACAAGACGGTTGCGCCGCTGGGTATCCGCGACATGTCACACATTCAGACGAACATTGACGCTGTGCTCGGCCAGCTTGGCGTCAGTGTTCCGACCGCGCGCCCCCAGCCTGGGCGACAGGGATCGTACGGATCCACGGCGAATGGGTATACTGTCCCCGGGGGCAGCCAGGCGGACGGGAGCCGCACCGGCAGCGTTGCCAGCATGGAGACGACTGGTCTCGGGATTAACGCGCCGTCACCGCGACAAGGCAAGGAATCGTCGAGTATGTCGGTAATGGACCGCACGCGCGCTATCCCCCGCCCGGATGTGCTTCCCCGCTTCACGGATGGGTCATCACGCTTATCTCATGTATCCGCCCGCTCGCCTGCCGTGGAGTCGCCACAGAGCACGCGCTCACAGCGTTCCCAGAACACCGTGCCAACCCCGTTGCCTGTGCCAAGTGGCGGCGGTGAGCGGGCCATCCTGAGTCGAGGGATCGACCCCATGTGCGTCGGCGAGTTCTACAGTGCCATGGGGGCCGTGGTGCAGGACATTGAGCAGATGCAGCGCGGGATTGATGAGGGGCGCGGCGGAGGACGAGAAGCAGGAGTATCAGAGCTGGTGAGTGGCGGCGATTGGTGTCCAGGCTGACTCTTTAGTGCACACTTCTTGAGAACTCGTTTGGCCAGGCTGCCGAGCTGCTGGTCAAGACCATCACCGATTCCGTTCCGCGTCCGTTCGACCCGGCACAATTTGCGACCAACACACCACAGCTGTCAACGTACTACCCGCCGTATACCAACATCCGGCCACTGTCTGGTCCCCTGTCAGATCTCGCGTTTCCGGCTGAACCCACCCCGCGGTCCTCACAGGTGATCGTGCCGATCATCGAGGATGTGATCTCGGATATTGCTGCCATTCGCGGCGAGTGGCTCAAGCAGAGCTTCACCGCGCTGGGCACGAGGATTGAGGAAGCCGACAGTGCCGTCTGGGAGGGTCGGGGCGGGGACAAGGTCCGGTTGACTATGCGGATGTGGGAGGCGTTCCTCACCGTGTCCGAGTGTGAAGCAAACCTCGGCTCGACACTCATGCCCGGCCCTGGTGGCCAGCAGCTCGCAGCCAAGACCCTGGCGTATCCGCTTACAATCATTACCCAGACGATGAACCAGGTGGTGGCGGGCATCAAGCGCTCGCTGTCATCCCAGACGATGACGATGCTGGACCTGTATGCGTCTCTCCTCACTTTCCAGCCACGCTACGATGGGTCAACAGCGAACTGGTATCCAGATTCCAAGGAGATCCAATCCGCCCTGTCGGGTCCATTAAACGCGCTCCGCGGAATGGCATTGCGTTCCTTCCCAGAACGCTTAGTTGACATTCGTGCTCCCGCCCCGCCCTCATCCGTCTCCGCAGCAATCTCAGAGACCACCCACAACACATTGACCTACCTCGAGTCCCTTCCCTCATTTGGCCACCTGGTCGAGAACCTCCTCCGGAGCAGCGGGCACGTCGAGCGCGCCTGGCTCATGGGCGCCAGCGCACCCCCATCCACGGCCAAGTCGGCTGCATCAGAGGGCGGCCTCATCAACCTCTACATTGCCGATGTGCTGGGTACATTGCTGCAGCACCTCGAGTCCGAGGCCAAGCGGATGCGCCGTTCCATCGGCCCAACCTTCCTGATCAACAATGGTGGGTGGAAGCTACCCATGTCTTGGTGCTGATTCCAGTCTCGCACATCCGCAACACGATCATGTCGTTCAAGGACGACATTATCGGCCCGGGCGCCGAGGACATGCTGAACAAGGCGTTCCGCGACGCGAAGGCAGCCTACACGTCCGAGTGGCAGTGGCTCACGCAGGCGCTCAGCCACACCGCGCAGTCGCGCTTCAACGTCGGCGGGTCGCACGACAAGCAGTCGACAAAGGAGGCGAGCGCGGCGTTTTTCGACCGCCTCGCCGAGATGGAGCAGACATGCCGCCGCTTCCCGCTCAACCGGCAGGATCCGGATCTTCGTGATCTCATAGGCCGCGATGTCGAGGAACTCGTGCGCACGAGCTACTCGGCCTTCTGGAGCAAGAGCCACTCCAAGGGCTATGATAAATGTGAGTTTGTGCGCCCGCTGTCCCCCCTCCTGACCCAGACCTGCGCGGGACCCCCGACGAGATTGCGCAGCGCGTGCACGCCGTGTTCCGATAAGCCGGTTGCCACTGTACTATAGAATAGACTAATCGCACATAATCTCGGGTATGCATCCAACACATTACTATCATACATGATACAAGCTAGGCTATGCCGCGCGGCCGGCATTCGGGTCCTGCTGGGTCAGCCTGGTCTTTTCAAGTCACCCACCTTGAATACCCGTAGGGCCTGTAGCTCGCCGACGATGCGGTCGTGCCGCTCGCCCATATCCAGGCGCTTTGCGGGCGGCGGCTGTGCCTCTTCGTCCTCTGAGGGATTGTACAGTCCGCGCATGCCCGAGTCGAACCCGTCCGTCCCGTCCGTGCGCGCCGTCTCAATGCGCAGCCCCTCCTCGTTCGCGAGATGGAGCAGGCAGATAAAGCAGAATGACGTCGAAATCTCCGCCATCTTCTCCTTCGGGTACGTGTCGCGCAGGCTGTGGATGACAGACGTGAACGTCTTGCTCTCCTCCTTTTCTTGCGGTATCTTGTCCGCCTTGTCCGCGTTTGGCGCATTTTCCTTATCCGCCTCGTCAGAGTCAGAGTCTCTTTCCACCAGACTCCGCAGATCACTCCAAATATCGTCCTTGAGCCGCTTGACATCTACGCGCTTGGCCTTCTTCGCGTACCGCACATTCTCGGGGCGCGCGCGCCGCAGCTCCTCGCCCTGTGTCGTCGCCCACAGGTCGTCCACCTCGAGCGCGTCGTCGACAAACGCGTCGTCGTCCCCGTCGCCGTCCACGTCGTCGTGGAAAAACTGCGACTCGAACGGCATCGGCGCACCGTCGTCCTCTACCTCCCCGCCCGCTGCCCTGTCTGCGGCGGCTTGGGCCCAGAACGTCTCGTCAATCTCCCCGTTGGCATTCTCCACCTCGTTTGACGTCCGCCGCGACCGTAGCTAGAAATTAGCATCTACAGGCAGCCCAGAAACTCACCGCAAACTTGGGCTTGAGGAAGAGGCGCAGCAGCTGCCGGCTGCTAAAGTGCATGTCGTTCGGGAGGAGCCACTCGTCCCGTCGGGTCGCCGCCGCGCTCTTGCTGTGCGACCGCTTCTGCTGCGGGAGCTGCGTGGCCGCCTTGGTGCCGGGTGCGAAGAGTGCTTTCGTCGACGGATACTCGCCGGTAAAGTCGATTGTGAACGCAACTTTGGGCGCCTTTTTCTCCCGCGTCGCGGCCGCCACGGCCGGGTCCTTGCGCGAGATGCGCTTCAGCTTCCAATGCTCGGCGCCGGCCCACGACTTGCCAAACCCGGCGTCAAAGTACTGGAACATGCTATCGGGGTCGTCGGCGCCATTGAACGCGAGCGCCATGCCCGCGCCGCGGCGGGGGTCAAAGGGCCCAAAGCCGGTGGCCTCGCCGCCCGGCGCAGTCATTCCGCCGTCCAGCTCGTCGTCGCCCATCATGCTCATGCTGTCGTCTGCGCCGCCCGACGGGCCACCCATGTCAAAGTCCTCGTCGCCGAAAAAGTCGTGTGCCTCGCCCGTCGCCATCGGAGCATCGTCCAGTTCGGGCTCGTCGTTAAAGGACGATATGCCCGTGATCGTCGCGAGGTCCGGAAGGTCGGCGTCCGTGCCAAAGTAGAAGCCGCTCAGGGTGTCCGAGATGGTCAGACCGGCGGTCTCCTCGGCCGAAGGCACAAGGCTGCGCAGACGGGAAATGTCCACCTGTACGTCCTCGAGCTCCTCCTCGTCGTCCTCTTCATATTCCTCCACAATCGCGTCACCGGCGTCGAAGACCACGCGGCCAGTTCTGTCAATACCGAGGTGGTTCATAAGCAGGCCCGTGGCGCCGCCCTCGTCAAAGTCGGCACTCGTCTTCTTGAACAGCGGGTCAACGGTAAACTCGAGATCGAATTTCTTCACGCGCAGGGCGTCGTGAGACTTGGCCAGCGTCGCCTCGGAGCGGTGTGTCTGGAGTCAGAGCATGCATCACAATGTCCCACCTTGCGGGTCTGCTTCGGCTCGCCGTTGTCATCCTCGTCGCCATCCTCGTCATCATTCGCGTCGCCGGCACCGCCGGCCAGACCGCTGAGCAGCTTTCCCGTTTCCGTAGCCACAGAGTCCACACGCGAGGTCCAGATCTTGACACAACCGTCGAGGGTACACGACGCCTTCTGGAAGTTGATGCTCTGGTCGTTGGGCCCGTTGCGGAGGAGCGTCAGGTCGTGGAAGTAGTCGATGAGCGCAAAGTTCCACGTATTCGTAGCCGTGATTTTCTGCCGTCAGAACAGTACTCTTCACTGCGGCACCCACATTATCCGTAGCAAGCTTCATCCACTCCTCAAAGTTTGTGTTCATGACCTCCATGCTGACCTGCGGCGCGGGCGTGACCGCCGAGAGGCGCTTGGCGCGGCGCTCCTTCTGGACAGCGAGGGCGGAAGCCTTGCGGCCGGCTGGCGAGGCGACGTGATGCTCCTTCTCCTTACCCGTGCTGATGCCAATGTCAGCAAAGTGCGCGCTCTTGCGGCGTGCGGCGCGCTCCGCCGCATCGTCGTTGATCAGCTGGTTGGCGCGCGTGCTGTTCCGCAGCGGGGACTTGTCGGGCGTCGCGATCGTCGCCTTCTTGCTCGGCACCCGGCGTCGTAGAGGTGTAGACGGTGAGGCCGACATTGTGGCGAGTGTCGGAGTGTGATGGTGGAAAGTAGATGTGTCTAAGAATGTCTTGATGTTGTTGATCGAGTGTCGGTGCGTGTTGCAACGTGCTAGATGTTTGTTGTCTTGTTTTGTTTTGACCCCCGACGTGACTGATTTGATTTCGGGACTAGCAGTTTGATCCCGTGTGGGCCATGTGGGAATTAGGTAAAGTGAAATTCAGGGGTGCTGTTGCGTGGCCCCGCACTTCCAGTCTCTCCTCTCCTCGAGTGGCAACAACCAGGAAGAAAAGACCAGGCACAGCTACACGCAGTCCAATCTCTCACTTCGAGGTCGTCGTGTGCATCACAGCATCTCACCATCTCTCTCACTCTCCCTTCTATCACACTGTATAACCACCTGCACGACATTACTATCCACAGAGGGCAGAGAGGAAGAGCTCTCCACGTATTATCAACCCCCGGCGACAACCCGCAACATGCTCTAGAGCTGCCGCTGACACACCCCCAATCCCCCGACTCCACGCAACGCAGCCTCGCAATGGTCAATCTCAGCGCTGCGGGGCAGCGCTTCGTCCGGCGACTACCTGTTGCCTGTACGTCTTGCTTGCTGTTCCTGGCTCTGACACGTCAGTTACAATCGCACTGATCGTCGTCTGCTGGATCCTCTTTGTCGTCTTCGTCTCGGTCAAGCAGGTCTTCCTCGTGCGCCACGAGACCTGGCGCTTCCTGGCCCAGTGGGTGCTTTTCTGCTTGCCTCTCTAACAGCAAGGATACTCGTGATGAACGTCCTCGGCGTCCTCTCCGTGTTGTCCTATTTCGTCGCCGTCGCGCGCAATCCCATCGTGCCCGACCAGTCGTTTGCGCCACCCGATGCGCGGCCACTGCGGCCAGACGATGTGCCGCCCGCAGTACCGGGTACTAACCGCCGCTCGCCACGTCGCGCAGCACAGAGTCTATCCGTGGACGAGGACGATATCCCGCTGCGCGTGCTACGGAATGCCCGCATGGACCGACAGCAGGCGCAGTCGGCGGAGCTTGTGCATCGGGACTGCGAGCACGACCCGGCTGACGAGGATGAGGCGGAGAACCAGACCCTCCTCACCAAGGACGAGCAGACGGAGGCGCTCACGGGGGTCAATGACGGCGGCGGCTCGCCGACCGTCATCATGGCGAAAACTGGCACCGGCGGGCCGCGGTGGTGTCGCAAGTGCGATGGATGGAAGCCGGATCGCTGCCACCACTGCCGATCGTGCATGCAATGTGTGCTCAAAAGTGGGTGTGGTCTTATGAGTAGTGCTGATGCTCAGTGGATCACCATTGCCCGTGGCTCAACAACTGTGTAGGGTACCACAACTGTGAGCTGGGGGATTCAGCACGAGCTCACATCAGACAAACCGTTTATACTTTTCCTCACGTACTGTGCCCTGTTCTGCGCGTTTGGCGCATGGCAGGCCGGGTACGAGGTGTACCGCTTCTTCAAGAACCCCATCGAGTTCGAGTCGCCCAAGAACTATGCCACAAAGATGGATGAAATGGAGGAGGTGAGTGCTCCACGTGTGTGGTACTGACCTCGTAGCTGCGTTTCGCACTCACCCCCGTCGTCTGGATGGCGCTTGCCGTCCTTGGCGGCGTTTTTGGGCTTACTGTCGGCGGTCTGGGCGGATATCACTGGTACCTCATGCTGTGGGTTATATTACCTGTGCTCTACTGATCGCACAGTCATAACCGCACGACACTCGAGGACATGAACCGCTCAGTGCCGACAGCACTTCTGGACCCCAACACCCGCGCAGTATTGGAAGAGCTCGGACCAAGAGGCACCCGGCAACGGGTGCCCGGCGCCTGGCGGCCAGACCACATCCTCACCCGGCCGGAGCGCACACGCCTGCGGAGCGAGGCGCGCGAGATCAACGTCTACGACCTTGGCTGGCAGCGCAACTTGAGCTTGGTGATGCGCGGCGACGGCGCGCTACCGATCTACACCCTGCGGGATCTGGTCAAGGAGGTCGCGCGCGCGACGTGGCCGCTGGCACGGCCGCGGCACCGGTGAGTAAATTTGTCTCGTGCGACGGCGACGACGTGCGATCGGGATCGGCGATCGCTGGTGCTGACGACGTAGACACTACGGCGCGGGACATTTCTTCGAGCACGACCCCGCCGCGCTGCAGCAGCTCAAGGCGCTGACGAGCGAGATGCGCCTCGGCGTCGAGGCTGGTCCCGAGCCGACGCGGCCGCGCCGCCATGACCTTGGCGAATGGACGATCGGGCGCGACGATAGCGATAGCGATACCGAGAGCGACGAGTAGAACATCTTAGAGGCGGATACATGTACTATCTAGTGTGCCATTGCATGCAGGACATTGAACCAAGGTGGTGGGCTATGGTCTGGTGGTTGTCTCGATCGGTATCGAGATGTTGTGAAGATCGGAACCAAGAGAGTTATTCAAGTCCATCCCTCGCGACCGGTGAATGCACAACATGGCCAACCAAAGATGCCTTGATCAGGTGTGACTTTTCGGGATGGCAGTGTGCTGCCCGAAATACAGTCACTTCGGAAGTCCGTCATGACAGGCAACAGCAAGCCGACGAGCCGACAGACCGACAGACCAACAAACCGACAGGCTGACAGACCGACAGACCGACAGACCGACGGCCGACGGGTGCAGGGAAAAGCAAAAGCACACACGTCGCGACGAGCGGTGCGAGGATGCTCGATGCTCAGATGCGCAGTGATCGCGATCACGATAACACGACAGATGCCCGAAGCGCGAAAAAAAATGACGACACAACACGACCGATCAGTGCTGTCGTTGCAGGACAGTTAAACAGAGGTGCCAAGCATACAGAGCTACAGAGGCGATGGATGACGTCGTGATGGGAATGCAGGGATGCGAGCCTCCTGATACCTGATACCTGTAAGTATACCTGACATCTACAGCGTGGGCAGCTTCGTCGTACCGAATCATGCCCGGTTCTGCACGCTGGCAGCTGCGCAGTGTCTCACTCGTACTGTTGTGATCCTGCAGACCTGCGTCCAGTTCTCCTGCATCTGTAGTTTGAGCGCATCATGACTAACACATGACATGACGCGGAATGCTGCACGCCTAGGATACCTCATTGCTCGGAACATGCAAACAAGCAAACACGCACAACACGCACAACAGCTCTTGCTCAGCTTGCTCAGGAACCCAACCCCTCTCCTCAAGCCTCCTTTTTTGCTTCGGTGGAAAAGCTAAACCGCACCAGGCAGGACTGGGCCCACCGCACACTGACCCACTGGCCCACTGTGGTACTGCGTGCCGCGGTGCCTGGCGGAATAAACCCTTTTGCGCTACGCGAGATTGACGTCAAACCCACCTCTTAGGTGTCCTGCAGGTTGCGGGACAAGGATCGGGATAGCAGTAAACGATGTGACGAGGTGCAGCGAGGTGAGACAGAGAGAGGTTGGGTGTGTGGGAAGCGCGAAGCAGAAGCGCGCGAAGCGAGCCACGCTACTAGCTAGGATATGGCCATGGCCAGGATGAGGTCGAGAGCAAAGCGTCTCCGACCATCCGCGCTATCCGGAGAGCGCGATTGGACGTGCAGCTTGCAGGTGCTCTGCCAACCTGCTGCTGCGGTGCTGCGGTGCTTGCGTGCTGTGTGTTGCGTTCTGCGTGGGTCCCCAAGGGCTCAAGGGCAGTAAGGGCCCAAGGCCCGGACCTGGTCAAATAGCTTGTTAGCCTGCTGTAAAGATGCCCCTACGTATAAGCCGGCATTGCGCGTAGCGGCAAAAGCGGTATGGGACGGGGACAGTGCCTTTCTTTCTATTCTTATTTCCCCCCCAGCTCTGCAGTGCATCGGGGACATACAAGTCCCGGCCTCGACTTGCAGTGCTCTCTCGCTCTCGGTCCTGTTACCGGGGAAAAAGGACACTGGACACTGGTGTTTGCGCATGTGGCCCTGTACAGGTCAGTCTAATGCATGATGTAGCCGGCCGCGGTGAGTCCGGGAGTCGTTGAGCCTAGAACCCCCAAGAGCTTGAAAATGTTAGGGGTTGATGATGTGAGAGCATGAGAGCCGCGACCCCGAGGGGTATGAACGCATGATGCAGAGGAGAGTGCTCACAGGGAAGTAGGCACCGGTGGCTGCCGCCTCTGACAGCATCGAAGAGCAGGAAAAAAGCCTTTATTGCCCCTGCAAAGAGAGAGAGAGAGAGATGAGAGAGATGAGAGAGAGAGAGCTGCAGCTGCGGCAGCTGTGTCTGTTTCTGTCGTGTCAGTGTGGTCATTTTGCTAGTCGATATTTGCATTATATCATAATGTCATCCCATCCCTCCCCCATTCCCTGGGCAAAAGACGGCTGTCAATCCCCAAACCATTCATCCATCCCGCGGTCCATCACATCGCTCTCTCTGACCTCTAACATCTCTTCTACTGCTCTTATATCCCACAGACGCTTCGAGAACATCACAAGCAGCGAGCACCCTACTCTCTGTTAGATAACAGCGCCGACTACGCAAGGCCCCCACACCGTTTCCCGAATCGCCCATATCTTCTTCTTCTTCAACATTGAGCGTTGTGTGTGACCCGTCACGCATCAAGATATCGATAGCGATAGCGATCAGTGCATCAGCATCGCAGCATCGCCTCCCTTCATCGTATCGTAATACCCACCGCCACGGTCACGGCCACCTGTCCTCTTTGGTACGTGTCTTCTTCTCGGTTTATTTTTGATTGTCTGTGCCTTTGCCATCGCGCGGCCCGGGTAGGGCAGGTGGCAGTGGCAGTGGCAGTGGCAGAACGTGTGTGATGCTGCTTGCTGCCAACATCGAGGAGGCGCAATGAAGACCATGGGGTTTCTTCATTAAGGCCTGCCTGTGCTCACCTCACCCCCACCTCGCTCTCTGTCGAGAGCACGTTTGTCCCCTTTCCCATGCGGCGTGATGGGCCGAGGCGGGGGCAGCTTCATCACCTCGCGCCTCTGCCTGTCTCGGGCTTGCGGTGGGCGGTGCTTCCATACCCGCTCGCTTCCTATGGCCCCCTCCCTTTTTCTTGTCCTTTGTTGCATGCGAACAGCTAGCTGACCCCGTGTTCCATGTACCTGTGTCCCATTGTGCTCGCTCTCGCTCTCTATCGTCATGCTCCGCTCCATGATCATCCTGCCGCCCCGGCTCCCAATCATCTCCCCGTCATTCTCCAACATAACGTATATGGTCGTCCTCTTCACGGCCATCGTTCCCCCCTGCGCCCCTGCCCCACTCGATCCGACGCGTCCACTCAATGTCGTCTTTTGTCACAATGTGGCCTCTGACGGCCTCCGGTCCACCTATCGACTGTGGCCCCCTCCCGTCCATCTCCTCCCTCCTCTCCACATCGCCCCCCTCTCGCAACCTCCGCGTTTCCCGTTCAGCCTCTGGCAGACTCGGCTCCTTCTTCAGCATGGACTCTATGAACCCGGACCCCACGCCGCAGGCACCCCCGAACCTCGAGGAGCTCCGCGAGCAGGTCGCGCACCTCGAGGCGGGACATCGCGCCCGTGGTCTTCCCCTCTCGGGTCGCATCATCCACGTTATCCACCACCTCCCCGTTGAGATTGTGTCTCTTATGGGAGGTGTCTCCAACCAGTTCAACAACCTCACGTCACCGATTACCCCAGAGTTCAAGCCGGAAGACTCGACTGCTCTCGAGAGCGCCAACTCGAAATGGAAGATTCACTCTCGCAGAGGGCACACCGCCATGGTCTCGGGCATCCGTAGTTTGTCCGACACGCACGAGCAGGTGGTTGTTGCTTGGACAGGCGATGTCCTTGTGCAGTCCACCGCGCCCGCGCCGTCGCCCAGGCCGGCACCGAAGAAGCCAGGCCAGAAGATGATGCTCGAGGACACTGTGGAGCTCCACCCCCTTATTCCCGACGAGGCGCCGCCGATGGTCTACAACGGTGACTTTGATGCCGCCGAGCAGGACGAGATCCTCACGGAGCTGCGGCGCTTCAGCGAACACGAGGTCCAGGAGGGCAGCGGCAAGCTCGAGTACGTGCCTGTCTTCCTGCCGAGGGATATATCCAAGGGTCACTACGAGGGCTACTGCAAAGCGAGTGAGTAATGGATTTACTGGTGTTGGATGTCGTACTAACCGCCAAGCACTCTGGCCGCTGTTCCACTATCTCCTTTGGCTCGACTCGACGGCCACCGTCCCTCCTCAGGACCCCTCGTGGATTGCCTACAAGGCTGCCAACGAAATCTTTGCCAAGCGCGTGGCGGACGTCTACCGCCCCGGTGACTTGATTATCGTCCACGACTACCACCTTCTCCTCGTCCCGAAGCTCATCCGTGAAGCCCTCGGACACACCTCGTTTGCCGCAAACGGCTGCATTACCCCGAGCAGGGTGCTCCCCTCGTCACCCGCCTTTGGTGGTGAACTGATGAAGCGCGGTGGGGCAAACGGCAGCAGTACCTCAAACAACGACAGAATCCGCGGACAAGGCCTTTTGAATGCGGTTGGAGACTATCTGTCTATCGATCACAACCCCGGCAGTGAGCCCATAATCGGTCTGTTTGTGCACACCCCGTGGCCCTCGTCTGAGATCTTCCGTTGTCTCCCCCAGCGCAGAAGCATCCTCGAGGGCATGCTTGGCGCCAACCTCGTCCTCTTCCAGACGTACTCGTACTCGCGACACTTTGTTTCGAGCTGCATCCGCGTTTGTGGATTCGAGTCCACAACGACCGGCGTCGATGTCAACGGGCAAAACGTCGTTGTATCCTGGTGTCCCATTGGAATTGACGTCAATCGCGTTGCTCGTGACCGCGACGCGCCAAATGTCAAGCCCAAGACCGAGGCGTTCCGCGCGCTCTACAAGGACAAGAAGATCATTGTCGGCCGCGAAAAGCTCGACGCGCCCAAGGGCGTGTACAACAAGCTTCAGGCGTTTGAGAAGTTCCTCCAGGTATACCCCGAGTGGCGCGGCAAGGTCGTCCTTATCCAGGTGACTACCCCGGCACTCTCCGAGTCGCCGAAGCTTGAGCGCGAGGTGGCCGAGCTCGTCAGCCATATCAACAGCACCTACGGAACCCTTGATTTCACCCCCGTTCATCACTAGTGAGTCTATCTGTTCCGCCCCACACTAACGTGGTAGTCACCAGGCGATCAACCGCGAGGAGTACTTTGGCCTGCTCTCCGTCGCTGATCTCGCGTTGATAACGTCCCTCCGCGATGGAATGAACACCATGTCCATGGAGTTTATCATCTGCCAGGAGAAGAGTGGCAAGTCGCCTCTTGTGCTCTCCGAGTTTATGGGCACGTCCTCGTCGTTTACTGCCGCTCTGGAGATCAACCCCCACGACCTTCTTGGGGTCGCCAACGCGATCAACATTGGCTTGTCAATGTCTGAGGAGGAGAAGGCCGAGCGCCATGCTTCAATGTTCAAGAGCACCCTGGGGCACACCAGCCACACCTGGGCTGCAACGCTACTCAAGAAGCTGCTCGAGAACGTTGGCAACGAGCACACTGCTCACAAGACACCCGTCCTTGACCAGTATGAGATGGCGAGGCATTACCGTTCCGCAAAGAAGCGCCTGCTTCTGTTCGACTACGACGGCACTCTCACCCCGATCGTCAAGGTTCCCTCGCAGGCCATCCCTACAGACCGGACGCGCGCGGTGATTACTGAGCTTGCCGCAGACCCCAACAACGTCGTTTACCTCATCTCTGGCCGCGATGGCGACTTCCTTGAGGAGCACTGGGGCATGGTACCTCGTCTCGGACTGTCGGCCGAGCACGGCTGCTTTGTCAAGACGCCCGAGGAGGGCGAGTGGGTCAACATGACCGAGGCGCTCGACATGAGCTGGATGAGCGAGGTCGAGGACATTTTCCGCTACTACACGGAGCGCACCACTGGCTCGATGATCGAGCTCAAGAAAGCGTCCATCACGTGGCACTACCGTAATGCGGACCCGGACTTTGGCGAGTTCCAGTGCAAGCAGGCTCTGGATCTCCTCGAGAGCTCGCTTGCGCCGAGGCGACCCATCGAGGTGCTTGTCGGCAAGAAGAACCTCGAAGTGCGTCCCCTCGCCATCAACAAGGGCGAGATTGTGCGCAGGCTGCTGTACGAGAACCCCGATGCCGAGTTTGTGATCTGTGCCGGTGACGACAAGGTAAGAAAGACGAACAATCATACAACCCGATTCAAATGACTAACATTCCAGACCGACGAGGACATGTTCCGCTCCCTGCGCACCATCTTCCCTCCCGGTGGGCCCCGTGACGGCGACCCAGTGACCATGAAGCCTCCTGTGGGTATCACCTCGGTTCTCGAGCCCGAGGAGATCGAGCTCCTCCCCGAGGTGGAGATGAAGATCCGCGCCGACAACATTTTCTCTACAACTGTCGGTCCCGCCGCCAAGAAGACGCTCGCCGGGTGGCACGTCACCTGCCCCGAGGAGATTGTCGAGTCGCTCGAGGCGCTCCTCCAGCAATAGTTCAACAACACCAAGACACACACCGTGGACGGACTATTGCAAGTGAATGATAGGAATCTGTAGATGGTGACCCATGTATGCCAATAAATATGTTACATCTATACGAGCTGAAAAATCTACTCTTTATCTCGCTACTCCTCGCGCGCGCGCTTCGCCTCGGACTCGGACTCGGGCTGCGCCTGCTCGCCGGCGCCCGAGAGATCGCCGCCAAACGCAAACCCTTCGCGCACAGCACGCTGCACAATCGGCCGCAGCCGCTCGGTGGGGTCTACACCGTCACGCTCCGCCTGCTCCATAATGACCCGCGCCTCCTCCATCAGCGCAGACGTCTGCGCCGACGCAAAGTTGTCCACCGCCATCTGGGACACGTCCGCGCCTGCCGCGGCCTCTTCCGGCTCGGGGACGCCAGTGACGGAGCGGAGGTAGGCGGCCACCTCGGGAAAGTCGTCCGCGAGCGACTCGGCAGCCTTATCGTCAGCCCTGGCCTCAAACCAACTCTTTCTTCAAACTCACGCTCACGCCCTCCTCGTTGCGGTGCGCGGCATCCGCGCCGTGCTCGACGAGCCACTGCGCCGCGGGCACGGTCTCACACGTGAAGAGGGGCGTCTCGCCGTCGTCGTCGGTGATATTGACGTTGCCGCCCATCGACACGAGGTACTCTAGCAGAGGGAGGTGCGCGTACGATGCGGCGGCGTGCATTGGCGTGTAGGCGTGCGCGTCCTTGTCGTTTGGGGTGGCGCCGGCGGAGATGAGGGCCTGGGGTGTTAGTGGGCCGGGGAGGGGAGATAAAGGGGAGGGGGAGGGGAAGGGGGAGGGGGAGGGGAAGAGGAGGAGAGGGGACGAGGGAGACAGAAGGAGACAGAAAGAGCGAGCTGAGCGATCTCTCCCACACAGCTCACACGTTCGCCACTCGACAACAAGCCGTCTCCCTCTCCCCAATCCACGCAAGGCACGCACCTTTACGCGGTCCATGTCGCCGTCGGACGCGGCGACCCAGAGGTTCTTATCGGGGGCGTTGACCATGATTTCGGGTGGATTGGGAGATGTGTGAGATGGAGAAACGAGTTTGGAGTTGGGAGAGTTGCTTTGGATACGAACACTCTGGTCTCTATAAAAATCCACTCCACACATCGCTCGGCCAAGGGGAAATTCAGGCACGGACCCGTCAGCCAGCCGCGAGTTGCCAGCGTCATCGCTCGCCATCCAGCTTACACTCTGTCCATCGTCCATCTCTCACACCACCATCTCACACACACGCATGAACTCGTATCCCATAGAGGTAGGTTTCCGGCGATTCCCCTCTGACGGCAGTTCCTCGCGCATCCCCAGCCGTTGATGTTCGTCGCGGGCCTCGCGCCCCCGCGCCGCGCCTCAGAGGCGGGGACGCCGAGTCCGCCGCCCGACGCGCCGCTCATGTCCCCGCCGCTGGGGAGCGAGCCGCTCCCCGTCCCCGCCTCGGAGGGGGGTGAGGCCGAGTTTGCCGCGCTGCAGAGCGAGCTGCGGGCGATCTTTGCGCGCTTCTCCACCCCAGGTCGCGTGTGGCTGCCCGAGAACGAGCGCAAGGCGTTCCGCGTCGTTCTTGTTGATAAAGGCGTGCGGCTCCCACTGAGGAAAATGCCCCCGGAGCCAGGACGCGAGAGCCACTCGCCGCTGTCGCCGCTCACGCCTGCGTCGCCGTTATACCCCGACGGGCTGATTGCGCCTGTGTGGATCCGGAAGCATGCGGAGCTTGTGCCGAGTGTCTTTGTGCTCTTTTTGCGGCTGTACGAGACGCCGGCAAGGGAGGCAGGGGCGAACGCGCTGGGAGACGGGGTGCTTGCGTCGTTTGAAAAGGAGCGGGAGCGCGAGGCGGATGAGGCGCTCGTCAAGGAGATTTCGGAGCGGAGGCAGCGGTTGAATGATCGCGGCATCAAGCTCACGGTCGTGCTCATGGCGAGCGCGGCTACGCTCGGTGAGTCCCGGCCTGGACTTGAGATGGAGTCTCGAAGATGGGGAGACGCTAACTATCAGAATCGCCAGGGCTTGACCAGCGCCTGTCGCAGATCCGCCGCGCGTCCCAGCTCTCCGCCAAGGCATCGCTGTTTGTGCTCACGCCCGTGCCGGCGAACGAGCTGCCGGATTTTGTGCGCTCGCTCCACGACGCGCTGTACGACTCTGCGGTGGAGTACTATGCCGCTCATGGGAAGCGCGTGCGGCGAAAGCGTGGGCGGGGCGGCGGCGGAGGCAAGGAGAACGCCGGGCGAGCACGGGCGGGGTCAGTCTCCATCCAGAGTAAGGCGCTCGGACAGCAGGGCTGGATGGTGCGGTACGACTTCAAGGCTGGCTGGTTTGCCGAGGTGCGCGGGGATTTGGATCTTGCGAGAAGACATTACGAGGACTGCTGGAATGAGCTGGCCAAGATGTTCAGCTCGACCACGATATTACCGCCGCGGACGAAGCGATGGGCAGAGGCCAAGGTGCTCGCAGACTGTGTTGCGGCGAGGGTACGTGCTGTGCTTGCACCGAGCTGACAGTCCAGATCTGCAGGCTCCTGATGTACGAGAATGCCGGTCCCCGTGTGCTTGTGCCGTTCTACGTCCACCTCCGGCGGTTCGGGGAGCTGTGTCGCGGATGGGGCATCGGCGAGGAAACCTTTGAGTTCTGGTCCTGGGTCGCACGGCAGTACCGTCTTCTCGGCGAGATGCTCGACATTGCGACGCAGAACGGCTTTATTGTTCCCCCGCTTCCGGCACCGACGTACCCCTCCCCGTCGAATATCCCGCAATTAGACGCTCTCCTCCCCAACTCGAGCAACAACGACATGCATATCCTGCAGCCGCCCGCGTTCTACTTCTACGCCGCGGCGTGCTGTACCATTGAACGCAAGGCGCGTCTGGAGGCGGCGCTCGAGGCCGAATCGCGTGGCGGAACGGCGCTGACGGCCGCGCCAGGATTCGGCAACGAGAAAAAGGTCAACCACAGCGCGCTCATCGTCGAGCTGCTCACCACCGCGTTCAACCTTCTCAAGGACGGGGGGTTGGAAGAGTCGGGACTCGCGCTGTACATTGCCTTCAAGACGGCTCAGGTGCACGCCGCCGCTGGTCAGCATGAGCTTGCCCTCAGGTGCGTACCTGATGTATATATACCCCCTCTGACGCCAGATTCCTCGACCGCTTGGCGGACAAGTTTGAGTCTGAAAACTGGAACACTGTGCTGTCCCAGATCCGTTCGCTGGAGTACGCGTGTTCGCAGGCGGCCGGCAATGTCGAGACGGCCGCGCGATTACTGGTCGAGATGCTGGCACCGAACAGCGGGATGGAAGGCGAGGAGCGAGATGGACTGCAGGACGATCTGCTCAACCTGCTCAAGACCACCGTGCCTTCCTCCTCTGATCCGGTTGTGCTGTCCGTCGGAGAGGAGGGTCTCGTCAATGTTTCTGCTGGCTTCCGTCTCGCCAAGGCTCCGTCTGGATCCTCCGTTCCGTTCCAGGTGCGCGTCTCCGCCCCGGATTCGGTCAACATCTCCAAGATTGAGTTCGCATCGTTGCGGCTCAGCTTTGGCGACAATCGACCGGATATCATCGTGACGAACGGCGGGGACGAGCGGGCAGTGGATGTCGGGACGGTGGATGCCGCGAATGTCGAGACAACCGCACCGCTCAGGTTTGGTCGCGGAGAAACACTCATCCTCTCGGGCGAGCTCGTCAGCTCGGACGTCGGGTATGCTGACTTTTCCGATGCAGTGCTCGGCCTTTCGTGCGGGTCGTGGAATATCGAAATACGCACGACGCCACGACCTCTCTCGCTGTGGACCGTCGGCGGTAAAGTGTTTGCGCCGTTGAAGGGCATCTACTCGTCTGTGGACTTTACCCACCGCCCGCACGAGGTCGAGTTTGCGGTGGACGCCCCGAAGATTGCGTTCGTGGACGAGGCGTCTGCGGTGGTCGTGCGGGTGACATCGACGGATACACGGGATCTCCGGCTTTCTCTCAGCATTGGGATCGAGGATCCCGAAAACGCCACGCTGAGCTTGGGGGACACGACGGATGTGGCGATCAAGGACATCCCCATATCGCTCGTCGACGGAGCCGGTGAGGTGACCCTCGTTCTGAAATCTGCCAAATCCGGGACCGTCAGCCTGGACGCATCCCTGTGTTCTACGATCGGCGACGATAGGGCCGAAATCACAGACACGGCCGAGGTGCAAGTCATGTCGCCGTTCGAGTGCACGCCCTCCATAGCGCGGTCAGGCCGCTTCGCGACCGTCTCGGCCGTCCTGAGCGTTCCTGCGCGCAGCGTCCGCGTCTCCGCCCTCGACATCACCGCCGCGGCAGAGGGCGTCACCCTCCTCTCGTCCTCGCTCTCATCCGCCGCCCTCCCAGCGGTATGGGACGCCTCGAGCGCCTTTGCCCTCGCGGCCCGCTTCGAGCTGCAGCAGCTCGTCCAGCGCCTCTCAGCGCCGCCAGGCAGCGCCGCCGTCCTCAGCATATCCTGGCGGCCGGCAGACTACGACAGCGAGGAGATTACTACCACGATTCCGCTCCCACCCCTCGCCCCCGTCCCGCCCGAGGCGTTTGTCACATCGACGCTCGCCGCGCCCGCCATCGTCGCGTCCCACACGCCGTTCGCGCTTTCCCTCGCCGTGGCCAATGCACACCCCACCGAACCGGCCTTTGTCGCCGTCGCGGGCGACACGGCCGACGGCTTCGTGTGGACTGGCCCGCGGGGCGTGCGCCTCGGCCCCATCCTCCCCGGCCACGGCGCGAGCGCCGAGTTTGAGCTCATCGCCGTCGGGTCTCCCGGATGGCAGGCTCTGCCGCATGTCAGTGTCTGGCATGGCGAGGGGCAGGACCGGCGCGAGGTGCGTGTCGCGCTGCCGTCGGATCGGCCAGCGGGGACGGTGCTTGTCAAGCCTTAGAGTAGATTTATGCACAGCCATGTTGAGTAGATGGTTTCTGCACTGCATTGTTGATGATCATTAGTACTTCACGGGTTCTCCATCTGTCGCTGGTACTTTGTGCATGCATAGACGTCCCTGCCGCGTCCAATACAAGGGGGTATCATGGCAAGAGGAGGGAAGAAAGAAACCGAATAAAAATGGTACTGGTACTGACACTGCACCGCGCAGTCGCAGATGCAGTGCGTGCGGACGCGTCCACGCACGTCCTGCTAAACTGTATAATAGTAGTGTAAACCCAATGAGTAGTGCGAGCCGCCGCGCGGCTCCCTCCCAAGCGCGGTCCCTCGCCGTCTCCGAGTCTCCGATCCCTAGTCTATATCGTATCACCTCCTCTCGCTCGCAGCCTCTGAATTCGTCCCGGCCGGCGTGTCCGCGTCGAGCTGTTTGACGCCCGCGCGCGACCCGACATTCGCCATTCCCCCGCCCTCCATAATCTGCTGCTCTATCTCTGCGCCCGTCCGGCTCGCCGCCTGCCGTTCGCTGGCGGGCGTGTGCGGCCGCGTACTGGGCACACTGTGCAGCTCCGTCCCCGCGCCAAGATGCTTGCGCTGGCTATCCCGCGAGACGGCCGTCGAGCCCGAGGCGGTCTGGTGCGAGGTCGAGTTTGCGCGGTAGTATGTCCGCCGATGGGAACGGTTGTAGTCAAACACGGTGAAGCTGCGGCTGTCAGGGTGGGGTATGCGGAGGCGCTTACTGTTCCTCCATCATGCGCATCTCGGGAGTGAGCGTGTCGGTGTCTGTGGCCGTCTTGCGCTTGCGGGCCTTGAGCGGGTTCTCCTCCAGTAGCAATTCCTCGAGCTCATGTGTCGCATCGAAGTTGGCCCGCTTGGACTAAAGGTTAGCAAGCATATCTCTCGCCCATACGTACATCAGGCTCAAATGGCGGAACCACGTCCTTGTTGTACAAGGCGTCCCAATCAATTCCGTGGAACCAGGGATGTGCTTTAATGTCCTCAAAGCCGCCACCTCCTGGTCGCCACCCGAGGCGCTTGTTCGGATCGCGTTCCAGAAGCTATTTTCGTCAGTTTTCCGGGTCTTGGCATCCATAGAGCACTTACCGCGCGGATCGCCTGCATTCCTTCTGTTGAGCACCGGCCTGGAGCGTCCTCGGGCCAGGTGAGTGGATCCTGAAGGATCGAGTTGGTGAGGGCTGCGTTGGTCTTGCCGCGGAATGGACGTTTTGCGAACAGGAGCTCGTACGCGAGGATACCGAGTGACCAGAAATCGACAGGCGCAGAGTATCCGCGCTTCGACAGCACTTCCGGCGCTTCCCATCAGCTTGAGTCCTCAAAAACAACACTCACCCATATATGCCATACTACCGGCGACTCCTGTCAGCAATCGTCTTTCTGAAAAGTGAACGGCAATGTTGAAGTCTGTGATGTGCGCGTGCCCACGCTCATCAAGGAGAATGTTATCCGGCTTCAAGTCGCGATGAACGATCCGTTTAGAGTGGAGGTAGTTTATTGCCATCGCAATCTCGGCAACGTAGAAGCGCACCAGCTCCTCCGCCATTGCGCCCGCCCGATCCAGGTGGAAGCGAAGATCGCCACCTAACATCAGATCCAGCACGAAGAAACAGTTCTCGTCGTCCTGAAATGCGTAACGGAGGTTGACGACAAAAGGATGGTGAATCTGAACAGTGAGCACAAGGACAACGTCCTCATCGCGCATCACTCACCTCTTCGAGCAGTCTCCGCTCTTGGATAATGTTCGCCACAGCCTTCATCTTCACACATTTCGCCTTGTTGATGTACTTCAAAGCGTAGAGCGTTTTGGACTGTTTGTGTTGAACAACCCGCACCTGCCGTCAGCTCTTCTGCACATCAATGTTCTGCTCACCTTTCCGAACGCTCCTTTGCCGACGCTTCGCAAGAGGTAGAAATGGAATAGATTTACCTCAGCATCGAAGTCGATCGCCTGATCTGTCAGTGATGGTCTCCTGTCCATTCCTCACCTCCGGTTTACAGCAAGCCGCGCCCATGGTGAATGACGCCGACCGCTAGGCTAATGGCCAGGCTGATGTTCGGAATATTATATTGCTAAGGGGGAATGCTGCTACCCCCAATGAAGTCGTGGAGATGAACGAGAGTCGAATGGGAGTCTTGAGCGACGAGACAATGTCGTGGGAGCGTGTGCTACACCGAAGGAAGAAGAAACGACCCAATAAATGTCGAGATGTAGCTGGAAACGGAAAGGTGCTTGTCGGTGCCGATTGTAACGGTATACGATTAAGTAGATGGGTTCAGACGTTGACCCGGTGGAGACGACTTGTTATAACGACACTGCGATATCTCCACGCGGTGTGAATCTGTCGAGTGTTCCAATGATGTGGTCAATGGCAAGTCGTCCTTCTGCGGTGACTGCGCACTCTTCTTGACACACGACACACACACGCCCGCACACACGAGAGTCGCTTACGCCACCAGGGCGCCGTCACCTGTTGGCCTGCAACGCCGAGGCACACCCCAAGCGAGCAAGTGACCGCTGGTCACGAAGCAGGAGGCGGCGTACTGACAGTGCAGGAGGTGAGACGGCGGGAGTTTCGCCGGGTTGAGAGAGAGGTCGAGGCGCCGCGAAGTGAGGGTGCTCGGAGGTGTTGCGCACGGGTCCTTGACAGAATGGGTACTCGTAGGCAGTGTTCTTTTGTTGTTATCCCGACAAGGCACCTGGCTGGGTGTCAGCATAGATCGGGGCATGCGAGAATGAATCTGGCAATCTGAAGAGGACGAGGAGGATAATGTGGCCGTGGCTGAAACCCAAATATCCAAGCAAGCCAGCTCAAGCCAGATCAAGCCAGCTCAAGCCAACTCTGGGTGGGGACCAGTCATCGGATCACAGCCTAGCGGTGACCACAATAGGTCGAGCTGGTCGAGCATCCGCCCCCTTAGCCGCACGCCTCAAATAAGGATCACCACCGTCGGGCGCCACCAATCCTGGCAGCGCCAAAGAGGAACATAACAACGGCGCTGTGCCAAGATCGGAGTGATCCCCGCGGCTGAACCGGACCCAAACGACACCCGCAACGGACGGGTTTCGTATGAAGGGGAGGGACGTTCGCAAAAGGAATGAACCGCTGCGATGCACGCCGCGGGAGAAAAGATGGCCCTTGTACGTCCCCAGCTCCGGCCAGTCTGCGAGACGCGAGACAGCCCATGGCTCTGGAATCTCGCGACATGTGATCGCGATGGGGTTCGGAATGACTGTCATACTAGGGCCGTCTGCGGCAGGTGGATACGAGGTAAAGGCCGTTCGTTGCCTTGAGTCTGGGCCTTGGTTCAAACGGACTGCTCACCTCTGTCGCGACACGTGAAACTGCCCACACCCCTCAGCGAAGAGGATACGGCCCGAGCTCAAAGAAGGAGCCTGGCCCGGTGGCCCCTGGGGAACACACCGCGATCAATGGCGAGATCGGAGGCAGAGATGGCGCAAAGCAATGCTGTCGCAGAGGTCGATGTAGCGAGAGTGGGCGTGAGCTGAATGATCGACTGAAATCTGGAGGAGATTTGGGATCTGGAGGGATGGTTCGGGGACACAACCAAGCTGCGCGTCGTTTTCGAAAGGGGCAAAGGGAGGCAAAGTGCACCCTCGCAGTGTATGCGTCGAGAGGGATGTTGGGAGGGGATGAAGGAGTCGGTTCGACGTGTGGGAGGTGAGTTGTTGGATGATGGGGAGATTATCAACAAGATCCGACTGGACGCTACCACGGACCGAGCGTGTCGTGGATCGTGGTCAAGAGCTCAAAGAGAGGTTTGGACGGTTGTTGTTGGCTGGCTCTCAGGGGAAAATGGTCACAATCCAAACCAAAATCAGAAACCATTTCCATTCAACCCCCCATATACCCATCCAACCATCCACATGTGGTATGGTTCAATTGCATGCACCCGTTCCGCTCATTCCTCGCTCCCGCTGCTCGTGACCTCGTGGTTGCCTGGTCTGCTTTCATGCTATCGTTACAAATGCTACGGCTGGTATACACCAGTGCAGTGTCGTCTACCACATGTATTGTGCCCATCGTCTCAATCGACGACCAATCTATCCCGCTCTCCCCCCACGCGCTTAGGCAGCGACGGCAGTGGCGGGGGGCTGCGCAGTCGAGCCAGATCCCAGCACTTCACTGCCCTCCCAGAAGCGCGGGAGCTCGTTTCCAGGGATGAACCGACGCTCAACACCGTCCTCCTTGATGATGCAGAGACGGATACAGCCTCCAGAGGAACCGTCACGGGACATGGCCAGTGCAAGAGCTGGAATGTCAGCACCTAGATAACACCTCTGTTTACGCACCATTCTTCACAAAGTTGACCGTCTCCGCCTCGCCCCAGCCCTCCTGATAGGTCGCATCGCAGTAACCGTAGATGTAGGTCGATCCGGAACCTGACATTGTCAGTTACAAGGAGTTAACCACAACTCACCGCCAATAGCCCACGGCTGCTGGAACATGCCACCACCAAGCGGGATGTTGTACACGCTGCCGCCGTTCTCCTTGTCCCAGCCGCCAACAATGATACCTGCCGAGAGCTGGTCCTTGTTCTCGTAGCACAGCTTCTCGAACAGCGCGGCAATGGTTGCGACGGGGGGAGGGCCGCCGTAGACCGAAGTGTAGACCTGCGCGTGGTAGTGCACCATGTCCGCAACGGCCTGCGTGTCGGCCGCCGATCCGGAACGGCAGCAGTAAATGCGGTCGTGAATGTGGGTGAGCTTGTCGGTGACACGGTTGGCCTGAGAAGTCAGAGCTATCCCCTAGAGTCGCTCTAGCTCACAATGTACGAGCCAGTTGTGGTCCGCGAGTCGGCGCCAATAACAACACCCCCTTCAAACTTGACAGCCATAATCGAGGTCTGTGAGTGGGTCAGTGAATGCACTCTGCATGCTGTTAGACCTATAGCAAACGCACACCGAGGTTGACCTCGCCCTTCTTGAGGTGCTGGATGTCGACAAAGTTGATGTTGCTCATTTTGCTAACCAAAAGTTGCTGCGGTGTGGTTGAGAGCTGTGGTTGCCGTAGCGTGTATGTATGATTAGACAAAAAGAGCTGTTGCTGCTAACGGGGTTGTTGTTGTGAAGAACTTGATGATGGGTCTTGGTACTGGCAACACGCAAGCTCTCGCCAGTCATGATCGTTGATGACGACGAGCAAGCAACAGAGGAGGGCCGCGCACTCGCGCGTCGAGCGGGAGCAAACCCACGCGAGCAGAGCAATAATAGTCGATTAGGAACAAGGGGTCGATGATTCCAGGAGCCTTATTAGAGCTGTTTTGTAATCTTTATCGGGCCCCCAAGACTCACCCACAAGCCCCCGGGGGATTTCGGTGATTTGTTCAGTGGCGGGACTGCCTCAAGCTCCCCCAGGTTGCCACTTGCCCTTCCTCCACTTGGCTCACCTTCGAAATGACATCAGCGGCCCATAACTGCAGCCGTAGAACGCGCACAAGCCAGAGTGCCAGAGTGCCGCTCGCCCTAGCGCGGTTCGCAACGAACATGAACGAGGTGAGTTCTCTGTCCTCAGATCTCTATATCTCTACGCATGTATCCATGTGCATGGAGATCATGAAACGGATGACGGCCCGACAGACTGACATGTCTCGTTCATCGTGATCGAGGCAAGCACTGCGTTGTGGTCTGGTCTCAAGCTGCAACCAAGTCCCGAGGTGGGTTCTGCCAGGGACCCCGTTGTTCAACAGGGCCACAGCAGAGGCATGCATGCATGCGAGGCACGCACCAGACCACCATTGCCACCAGCTAACAGGCACCTGTACGAGTCCCGTCCCGGTCCTTACACCCTTTAGCACGGGCTCACAACTTTTACCTTTTGAGGGGGGTGTGAGTGATGGATGACGGAAGTGGGCGAGAGTGTGACGCGCACTAGGAGCTTGTACAACCAGAGGATGCAGGAGATCTACAATCTTGGCATCTGGATTGCCTCTCAGCTCTCAGCTTCCTGCCGTTCCTTCTCTCTTTCTCTCTCAGTTATCTACCATCTCGAACAGAGTCCAGAACGGTAGATAGAGCTGTAGAGAGAGAGAGAGAAAGAGAGGCGCAGTGACGGAGAGAGAGAGAGCGCGAGGAACAGATGGAAAAAAAAACTAAATATACTACGTTATACCACTCTTGCCGACATGATTAGATTAGAGACCTTTCACATGGATTCAAATGCTCCCATTAAAAGGTCTAGGGTCTATTTAGCTCCCTATATTTTCCCATTCCATCCCACTTTTCATTCAGGTCTTTTATGATCTGCATACAAACTGCCGATCGATCAACACCCACCCCACCTGTAACTCCACCCTCTCCCACTCTTCATCCTCACCCTCTTTGCTCTCTTCCTCATCCCATCTCTTCACATCCCGTTCTCCCTTCACTCGCCTTGAGGGGATTTACTCTGTCGCGTCACTTGTACTTGCTCTGACTACCACCCCGGCACGTTCAGAACACCAAATACAACACAACACACCCTATCCACCCGCATTTGGTTCGAACGCGTCCGGATTCATCTCGGCGCGCGCAAAATCATCCCCCCCGACTTTCTCAATTCAACTCCCGAACCTGCGCCATATCTGTCCACCAGCAAACACTGTTCGACCTGTGCACAACTCCTAGCCCCCACATCCTAGGCGGCACCTCCCTAAGCGCCGCTCTCACCCCCCTGCAGCCGTAAACCCCACATCTCGGCGGCCGGTCCCCTCACGGCCGTCCCGACTCCGCACTCATGCCAACAGTGATCACCCAAAACCTTCGTTCCTCGAAGGAATATGCACCTCTCGCAGATGAGGTCAACCCGCCATTCGGCAATGTTGCCCCCTCACCGACCGTGTCAAACGGCGCGGTAGTCTACTCAAAATCGCTGCCGTCCTCGGGCTCCAACACGCCCACTGACGAGACCTTTACCTTGGCGAGCAGCCGCATACTGGGAAACCAAACACCAATTTCTCCATTCGGCGACGATGCTCACGAACGGGTGCCTCTTGACTCGGAGGAAGCAGATATCTCCGTCCAGAATCGACGGGACAAGGGCAAGGGCAAGGCGCGTGCATGGGAGGACGACGGATACACTGCTTCTCCAAGTGATTCGCCGCAAGGCGGATCGTACCCACCTGCCAACGAAGAGGAGGACGAGGAAAGGCGAATCCAGGCCGTGCGTATCCTTGACCTATTCTTGACCCGCTGCGGAGAAGGTCCGGTTGCATTGTCGTATTGGCAAGCCGTTTCGCTGTGCTGACACCCTCAGAACCTCGCAAAGTTCACGGCCCGCGAAACAGCACGAAGGAAGGCCGCTCGCACGTCACAGGTGGTGTCACCCACACCATCCTCGGCCAGTTCGTCCACAACATCACTTCCCCGGAGCTCCGCCCCGCGACCCCTTACGATCATCACAGAGGGAATAAGCAGCAAACGGAACAGCTTGATGGGATATGTGAGCGGACTTGTTGGGAAAGATAAGAATGACGGAGCGCCCCAGGAAATGGAGGTGAGTCACCATGCGGCCGTTTGTCTTTCCGACGTGCAGCGCACCAACACTTCACAGCTGGCTTCACCAATAAGCGCGCACGCACAGACAGCATCCAACCCTTATGATCCCAAGCCGCCCAGGTCAAAGCCAATGTCGCCCACCTCACCGTCGATGCAACCGACGAGCCCCTTTGCAGACCCTCCGGGCATGTCCTCGCCAGTCGCCGGCGCCCCGGCGGAATCACCAATCGGTGGTGGCGTTGGGTACGGCTATGGCGGTCCCTCATCGTGGCGTGAAGGTGGGGACGTGCAAGCTACCGAAAATGACATTGCCCCTCCTCCAAAGGAGCGGTGGTGGCATTCGCTATGTGCGTGGGGCGCGGACCTTGATGGCGGCCATGGCAAGAAGACGAGTAACCAGGCCGGCCGAACCAACCCCTTCGAGTAACTTGTCAAAGGGGACCAGTATCGGGCTTCTGCGCGGTGGACATCTGTTGTGCTTCCATTCTTTCTGTTAATTTCCATCCCGCCGCGTTGTCCCCGAGACCCGAGACGCGCTTATACGATAAGCCTGTTAGATTCTAGCATTGTGTACACGAAGAGCTTGACGGCCGGCTAGATATGATGACGAACCCTTTGCAATACGGACGGGGAAGTACTGAATATTGGAGCCAGAATGCATTACTACAGCAATGAATTTATGGAGCTGGTGCGTGGGCTTTTGCCCCCCCCCTCCTCATGGGTCGCTTACCGCTCGTTGTGAGAGGTCAGTGAGCGAGCGAGTATGGACAACGAGCTTGACCCAGGAAAGACGTATTGCACGAACGACACTTCAACGAGCTCCAGAATTCCACTGTGCATACAAACGAAGGGGGCGGCCGGGAGCAAAGTGCCCAACCGAAAACAAATTAAACAAAGCCAACAAAATACTAATAGCCATAGGCTAATGCATGATGGAGGTGCTATATTCAGTTAGATTGCTTCTTGAATACAACGGCTGCCAGCTCCGATAGGCCTTGCATGGTCCTCTCTGCCCCTCTGCTGCCTCACCAAGGAGGAAACGGAAGGGACGTGTGCCCGGGCAGTCCAGTCCCCCGGATCCCCTTCTCCGAATCAGTCCCACACAGTAACAACAACCCAACAGCAGCATCCTACTACTCGCATCCACATCCCCCCCATCCCCATCCACATCCATCCATCACCGTCTCATCGAGCACTCGGACGCAACAGCAACGAGCGTGCATACGGCTAGCGGATTATTCAATTTTGATTGACGACAAGGTAGTGTGGACGTGAACAGCCAAAAGCTATAGAGTCAGGCCAGGGACGCGTCTACTCCCCCCAGGCAGAGGCTTTCCATCATTCTAAACCTCGTGTTCTCCTTCCGTTCTGTCCCTTCCATCTCCTATTAGCCTTATCCTCTCTTCTCGCCCCTTTCTCTCTCTTTCTCGCCATCCATCCCTCACAACAAAACCCACCAACAAACAACAACATCAACAACAACAGTCACCAGCAAAAATCCCCGGAGAAGAAACCTACCAAGCACATCGCTTCTGACTCCATAACACACTCCCCCCGGCGAGTGCAACAAACGGCACGCCCTATCGTCCGACCTGCAGCCTCATCCAGGGGACCTGCAGGTATCACCCGCGACGCGTCGAGACTAATCTCGCGTCTGCAGTCTATCACCCCATCCACAACATACATACATCCGCCCGCCGCATCCGACCATCTTCCAGGCCGCGCAATCAATTCCATCACCATTTTCTTTCTCCCACTCGCCACCCACAATGGCGAGGGAAACCAGAGGCTCGGCAGCAGCCCGTGATTCCACAATGTGTAAGTTATCATTGCCATTTTAGGTCGCGCGGTACAGCCGCTGCAGACCCGCAGCAAACTAGTCACCGGCCGCCTGTGCTCACATCACATCAGCACCAGGACAATCCGACCCGGGCGCGAAGCGCAAGCGCCGCACCTCGGGCGAGGTCGCCGCCAAGGGTGCCGAGTCGCCCGCACACGATACGCCCGAGAGCAAACGACAACGCATGGCCCCGAGGGTCAATGGAAATGGGCCGGCTGCAGAGGATGGCGCCGCGGACGAGGGGTCGGGATCCGGAAGATTGCTGTCACAGGAGGTCCGGGAGGCGATCACGATTGTCCTCAGGCAGTGAGTGGACTTGGCGATCAACCTCGTGCAATTGCTGATGGCAGAATGGCCAAGGGCCTTCCGCCGCCCATCAACAATGTTCTGACATTGTGGCTGCCGCCAGACTTTACAAAGACGGATGAGAACACTCTTGGATGGATCCTCAAGCAGGACACTCTGACATGGGAGCAGCTTCATGTAAGTGTGGTGACACTATCGTCGCTGACAGCAGGCCACCTTGCACCTCTTTGCGGAGAACCTCTTGCTGCCCGGTGGTTACCCCAACCCCGTCCCTTCGCTTGCGCGCATGCACCTTCCGGTCGCTCCTCTGCCGTCGCACTACGCACCGATGGCGATCTACTCGTTTTGCGCGGCGCTCCGGGAGCTGTTGCTGCAGGTCGAGCCGACAGCCGACGGTGACTCGCCTCTGAAATCCACCAAGCCGTTGGAGCGCTGGGCCCTCACGCAGAAGACGCCGGGAGGTGGACTGGGGACCGCAGGCGGCGACTGGTTCACCTCTGCTGTCAATCTGCGCGAACTCGAGACGCTGCGCAAGAACAGCCAAGCGACGGATGACCAGACGATGCTCACGACGCTCACTGAAGGAGCCAAGCTTGGTGAGTGTGCCAAAAGAAAACAACAGCTGACAATAGCCCACGCTCAGCCCGTCGTCGTTCAAGCAGCAGGCGTCATTGGCACCGGCGACAACAAGGATGTTCCAACACTGGGTGATTCAGTCATCCGCCGCGCATCTCTCAAAGCCAAGCGATGGAAGCAGAAGCTGGCCCTCCGTCATGCCGCAGAGTTTGGCAACATTCTTCGCGCCGTCAAGCCAGTGTCCTGTGCAAGTGTGCCATACACGCCATCTTTTGCGCCAACATACAACTCTCAGGGTGCTTGCGGTCTCGGCTATTATTCGACATTGGATATCATGCACGAGAACGCACGCCACAAGGAATGGCTCAAGCGATCGACGACAGTGACGGACGTTCCTGGAGAAGGATGGACGGGGTTGGCGGAAAAGGACACGGAAAGCAATACGAACGGTGGACCTTCGGACAAGGAAACGGCCGACGACATTCTCGAGAACAACACGGCGCTGATTGATGAGCTATTGATCTGGCAGGATCTGCGTGTCCGCAAGGGCGACTCGACGTGGGTCAGCGAACGTGAGCGTGCGGTAGCAGATGAGTTGTTCGAGTCCCTCGCCAAGTTGGTGGAGTCTACGGATACCCCGCCATCAGCCCTGCTTCCAACAGACGTGAAAAAGTCGTCAATGGGACTGGCACATACCCTTGCACGCCGCTTGCTGTCCACCGATGCGCCAGCAGTTCGCGGGACACTCGATGCACGTCGGCCACAGGCCTTGCACGACAACGTTACGATTCGTCTGCGCGCGCAGGCGGCTGCCGCTGTTGGTCAGCAGCAACAGCAGCAGCAGCAGCAACAACAGCAGCAGCAACAGCAGCAGCAACAACAACAGCAGCAACAGCAACAACAACAACAGCAGCAGGCTGCTCTCGGTCTCAACGGCGTCCCTCAGTCGCCCCATGCGCAGCCCCCGAAAACCCCAGGGACCCCGAGTACTTATCATGTGTCACCACAGATGCGGGAGGCGACACCGCAACACATGCCTCAACAGCAACGCGCATATTACCCAACGCCGCCAACTGCCAACAGGTCCTATCCCTCCAACATGCCCATGATCCCCCAATCTCCGCAGGGGACTCCCATGCAGATGCGCATGCCACAAGGCTATCAGGTCGCCCCACAGGCCGGCAGCCCAGGCACCCCCGTTGGACAAGTCTACCATCGCCCCGGCTCCGCAGGCGGCGTGCCTCAGGGCGTACCGATGGGCGTCCCCGGTGGCGTCCAGTACCAGAACCAGGTGTACAACTACCAGCGGCAGCAGCAGCTCGCGCAAGCGTCACCGATCCTTCCGCCCGGCGTTAGCCCCCAGATGGCTGGCCTCGCAGGTCTCGGCATGGCGAACATGGGCGCAATGGGCCACCCGCAAGGCCACCCGCAGGGTCATCCGCAAAGCCCGAGTCCAGCATCCGCAAATTACCCACAGCGCATGGTCGGCCCTGGCCCGTCGAACCTGCGGCAAAGCTACGGCCCGATGCCGACCGGGCTCCCGCCAGGAGTTCCGACGATGCCGGTCATGTACGGGTCCCCCGTGCCGATGCGAGTGCCCGGTGTGCCCGGCATGCCTGGCCAGATGTCCGGCCAGATGCCGATGCACCACCGGTGAGGCGAACAATGGAGAATCTGTCTTGGTGTTGCATAACGTCGGGGGATGGGAGAAGACGAGGGATGTTGTGGATATAGTCGTAATTCATACCACTGGAGATGCTGTAGGCACTGGGAGCATGTATCCATCGAGATATGGGATTGATAGTGGGTTGCTGCTGATGTATCTGCATACGCATGTGGTAGCTGTACATATCGCGAGGATGGTTGAGATCTCGATGTCGTCCCGGATATAGGATGGATGCCGGAAATAGCCACGCGACTGGTTGCAATCCGCGATAATCCAGTGGCCAAAAACAAAACAAACCAAACCCAGAGTTGTTGCCTCCAGCTCATCACTGCCCCTCACATCAAAACATCATTCTCTCCCACCATGCCCCCCTCTCACCCACTGCGCCGCATCTCAACCGGCTCCCTCTCCTCGCTAGCGCGGAGCACGGACCGGACGCACGCGCCCTCCGACCTCGACTTTCTCCTCCCGGCGCTCACCGACCTCGTCGATGAAGCCGCCACGCTCTCGTCCAACGTTGCGCGCCTGAACGTCCTCCACGACGCGCTGGGCAACTTTAACGAGGGTTTCGGCGCGTACCTCCACGCCATGAAGATGCATGCGTACAGCAGTAGCTGGGAGCAGGTGAGGAAGCGAGGGTACAGCAGCAAAGCTGACATTAGGCGCCATCCGTAGAGACATGGGAACGCCTGCGCGACCTGATCGAGCCGGAACCGGAACCAGCGCCAGAGCCAGTGCCGCAGTCCACGACAGACGACGACGCGGTGTCGGTACCCCACACGGCCGATATGACATATATGACGGCGTACTCTGACGGCGAGTCGGCGGGCCCCAAGCGCGGCGCCGCGCGGGCCGCAGCGGGGCGGACGGGGATCCGGAAGCCGGGCGCCAGTGCCGCCGAGAAGCGCGCCCAGATGGCGGCGAAGCGGCGGCGGCAGGCGGAGATCTCGACGATCATCGACGCCCAGCTCCCGCTCGAGTACCGCGGGCGCGACGCGGATGCGCGCCTGTGCATGGAAAAAGTGATGGAGCGGCTGTGGGAGGGCGAGGGGCTTGCGAGTGAGTCCGCCCGGGGGGAGCTTTTTGCGCGTCGTGGTGTTTACCGCGAGCGAGACGTGTTTTTTGATGCTCTTGTTCATGGTTTCTAATACCCAGTTGGCGATATTGTCAAGCCGCCGGAAATGCCGCACCCGCGTGTCAACAAGTGTCTCATTGCGCTCGTGGCGAAGAAGCTTGTCGTGAAGAACACTGCAAAGGTGGGGAGTTTAACTGGGAGAGTGCTGACAGTCTAGGGAAAGACGCTGTACTCTTGGGCTGGGCAGTAGAGCGTGGTGGTGTGGTTGCGGGGACGCGGCGTTGAGCCGAGATGCCGGGTTGCTGCAGGGGTTTGGGCTGATTCCTGTGTTGGTGGTTAATCTAGGGGTAGTCATCTTGTACAACGGATGCAGCCAAGTACTGCATCGAGAGGGGGGTGCATCTATGGCTCGAGCGGGCAAGTATTATGGTCACGGTAACAGAGAGCGTTCTCGTTGGAGTCACAGAGTCGGACAGCAGTTTGGATCGTGGGTATCGGATCTGACCGAAGGGATCACTGTCATGTTGACGTCTACCCACAACCGTTACCTCACCACGACCTCACCATCGCCCAGTCATCATGTCCTCGCCTGCATCTTCACCGCCGGCGCGCAGGCCATTCCCACCCGTCCGCCCGGGATTCAGCGACCACGTCTTTGGCACAAAGCAAGGCATCGACCTCCCGCTACGCGTCTGGCCCCCGCGCGGCGGAGCGAGCGCGAGTGACAGGCCAGCGCCGTGGCTGCTCTGGCTTCACGGAGGTGGGCACTCTTACCCCTGATCAAACAGGGACACTGACAACAGGCTCCTTTGCAGGCGGTAAATGGTCCGCCCCGACGGCGTGGGTGCCCCGAGCCTTCTGCGAGCGGGGGTACGCGGTCGTGAGCGTGGGCTACCGCCTCCTTCCGGACGTGACGCTCGCCGAGATTCTCGAGGACTGTGAGGACGCGCACGCGTGGTGCGTTGCGCACCTCCCAAAGCTGGTCGGTATCGATCCCCGGGGGTGCGTCGTCGGCGGGGCGAGTGCCGGCGGCACGGCGGCGACACTCCTCCCCTTTCGTATACCCGGATTGCGGGCGGTGGTAAATGTCTATGGGATGGTGGACGTGTTTGACCGCGTGCACCATGATCCCCTCCCGTTCCCCGTCGATCCGCCGGTCACGGACACGCCGGAAGCGGACCTCGACGCGGACCTGCATGTGCGCAACCCGTGGCGTGCGCTGACCCAGGCGCCGTGGGTGACGGACGTCCCCCCCGCGGTCAGTCTGGAGGAATGCCGCGCGCATCTAGGACTCGCAGACTATGTCCCGACGCACGGGACGTACTACCGCATCGATCTGGTGAATTACATGACGCGGCGGCGGATCATGCTCCGCCTCGCGCTCGATGCGGTGGGGCTCCCACGGGAGGAGTTTGAGAAACGGCTCGCACAGGTGGATACGCTTTCTCTGCTGGATACCGCTAGAGAATACCCGCCGACGTTTATGCTCAACGGCACGGCGGACAGGTATGTGCCTGTCCGCGAGCCGCGGAAGATGGCGGCCAAGCTGAGGAGCATGGGCGTTTCTGTCGGCGAGGTGTATCCCGAGGGAAAGGACCATGTCTTTGACTGGGAGATACAGGTGAGAGGACTGGGATACTTCTTCTGACTGACGACAGACGCCCGAGGACTGGGGGTGGAAAGAGTGCGTCGTGCCGCTCATGGACTTTGTCGACCACCACGCAAAGGACCACACCTCGGACGGTGGCAGGTGGCCGTGCTGCGTCATGTAGCTTGTAGCTATGCTCTTATGCTATGCATATCGCAGCAATCATGTCCTTTATCAATACGTCTGTGTCCTCTATCAATTGCGATGGCACCGTCGTCTCGACTGACCTCTTGTGTTTACCCGAGAGATACACCTAATCCCCCAGGACATGCCCAGGCTGTTGTTGCACATCCCGTGATCGTGACGTCGCTCCAACTCGACACCACCCACTTCACACCCTCCCGCCCATCGCCACCCATCCACATGCAACATTTCCGCCTCCGCATCTCGGCCCTACCCACACTCCGGCGAGCAGCGAGCACCATGACGATCGAGACGTCCAAGCTCAGCGGTACGTGGATTGCCAGATTGTCCTCCGGGGCGGAGCACAAACTGTGGCTTGGCGTCGTGGTGTCGTGCGGTGCTTCGCGAACGACAGAAGTATTGCGAGGTGTTCTCCTGCACACATTTCTGTTCTTCACGCTTCGGTGACCAGACCATCGCATTCTATATTCACTGCGTCTGATGCCACCGCGATACTGCAACCTTCTCGCACCGCAGCCGTCCACTAACACCCAGTCCTCCACGGGCCCCTCCAGCCAAACACACGGCCAGGCGACGCGTCCCACCCCACCGGGTTCTACCGCGACGGATACTGCTGGGGCGAGAGCGACGACCGCGGCAGGCACTACGTCGCGGGCATTGTGACCAAGGAGTTTTTGGAGTTCAGCAAGGACCAGGGTGCGTTGGGAGCAGCTGGCAGCGATCGCCGTCTCAAGCTGTCCACTCCCGCTCGGGCTTGCCGCTGACGGACCAGGCAACGACCTCTCGTCCCCGCGCCCGGGGTTTGACGGGCTCAAGGAGGGCTGCCGGTGGTGTCTCTGCGTCGAGCGGTGCGTATCAAACTGGACTAGCGAATGATGTCTGACCTCTAGGTGGAAGGAGGCGCTCATGGCTTCTGAGCGACTTGGCCCCCGCGTTGTCCCCAAGTAAGATAAACATTGCTTTCCCAGCTGACATGCAGAGTAGACCTCGCGGCCACGGCGATGGACACGCTGCGCTGGATTCACATGGACGATCTGCTGCGGTTCAAGTGGCGGCCCGAGGAGGATGCCCCCGCGGCGGAGCAGCGCGAGGAGAATGGCAACAGCGGCAACGACGAGCCGCCCGAAGGCGGAAACTGGGCATACCGCCGCGGCTACGGCTTCCGGGGGTTCATGCGGTAGTGTAGCAAGTATTTATAAACCAAACTCCAAGAGCTCATGCATGTACAATCGTTGTCTGCGAGGGAGTACGGTGTGCCGGTGGTCGTGCTGGGGGTCGTGCTGGCTGGGTGGCCACTAAGCTCTCTCTGCTGGCGATTGGCCACTCGTCGTTGGCCACCGCCACCCATTTTGGCCACTCCACCTCCACCCCCCAATCTCCTCGGCGCGGCGCGGCTGTTGCACCCCAGGCACGGACCCCGCGGCTGTTACTGGTACGCTTCCCTCCACTCACAAGAAAACAATTTCGGAAATCGGGATAACTTTTGCCTCGCTCAACTGCGCTGTGCAATCAAGATGTATGCCGGTATCCGCGATACAAACGTTTGTTGGTTTCTGTTTCTCTTTCACACTACCTCTTGCTCATCTCCGGCCTCTGGCTCGCACGCGCACGGCCCCAAAGGCGGCATCCATACGCGCAACGAAAAAAAAAAGAGCCCCTTGGCCCAAAAGGCGTGAATCACCCGACGCTGCCTTCTCATCACCATGGCCCCGCCCCCGGCCTCTGTCGCCTCGGCAGCGACGCTGTCGAGCATCGCGCTCGCGTCCAAGGCGTTCCTCACCCTCTCGACGCAGGAGTACAAGGTGCACGGGATGGAGCACCTCCTGCGCGCGCTCAGGGGGGAGAGTAATCCGCTCCGTGGGGAGGGGGAGAAGAAGGAGATTATGCGCGAGGGGAGTCTGCCGCGGCGGGGGATCGTTACTGGTGCGTCTAGAGAAGGGAGAGGAGATAGAAGGACGGAGAGCACGGAGAGCTGACTTTGTGATAGTGTGTAACCACAACTCGGTCGTTGATGACCCCATGGTGAGCTCGCACTGATTTGTTATTTGTTGACAGCAGATGTGGGCCGCTCTCCCGATTTCGACCTTTTTCCCATTTGCGCGCGCGTCGCATACCTGCCACAATCTGCGGTGGACGCTCGGAGGTGGGTCTCGAGTCTAGGGATCTATAGAGGTGCAGAGGGAGTCGTCGTGCCCAGCACTCGTCACGTCTCAGATCGCGCCCTGTCCACCACTATTGAATTCCTCACTCTCGCGCCCTGTCCACCGCTATTGAATTCCTCACTCACGCCAGCCTCGGATATCATGTTCACTTCCCCGCCGCTGAGCAAGTTCTTCACTTTGGGCCAGGTGATCGAGACAGTGCGCGGCGGGGGCATCTACCAGCCGGCAGTGGATACCGCAATCAAGCGCGTCGAGACGGGTGGCTGGGTGGGTTGGGGGATTGGCGCGGTGCTGACGCCTCAGATCCACATCTTCCCGGAGGGCAAGGTTAACCAGGCCAAGCCGAACCCTTCTGGCGGGCTGCATCGCTTCAAGTGGGGAGTGTGAGTACAACCCTACTTGGGCTGGTTGATTCCCGCGTCACTCGGCACTCGGAAGAGACAGAGGCTGACCATCAGCGGCCGCATCATCATGGACTCGAGCGTCATGCCCGAAGTCATCCCGATGTGGATATCGGGCTTTGACCAGATCATGAACGAGCACCGGGGTGCGCCGCGCTTTGTCCCGCGCCCCGGGGCCAAGATTAGTGTTACCGTCGGCGAGCCGATTACGGGGCGCGTGCAGCCGCTTGTCGAGGCGTTCAAGCGGGGGCGGGACGAGGGGACGGGAGACGACGATCCGACCAAGACGCGTATCAAGGTCGTTGATGTGCTGCAGGACGCGGTGCGCAGTCTTGGAGAAGCGGTGGAACATAGGGAAGGGAGGTTTGAGACTGGCGAGTGGAGCCAGTCGAGGCCACGGAGTGAGGTCGAGGCCTCGAGACCGGCGCCAACGCCCATACATCAGTAGATTCTTAGACATTATACACGCATACACTTGCTTTGGGAACACTGAGAACGCAATGCGACAGACAATCCGTCATGATGGTGCAGTTTATACATCTCGATCGTACACAGGTTGAAGCCAACGTCTCGTCATGGAGGAAAACACGGCGATCCATAGCGCACTCGGCGCCGTCGCTCAACGGCCGTAACGGTGGAGTTCCCACTGACGGCTGGGGAGTTAGAGTTGTGCGAGACTCGCGGGGTGTCAGTACGTACTTGTCCAGAGGGCACACTGTGTGTGTCAGCAGAAGAAACGGAATGGGCAGCACGCAGATCACGTACCTTGGCGAGTTTTCAGCCAACGCGAGATGCAGTGGAAGTGGAAGGCGTGCTGAAGGGTTAGCATAGAAGTGAGAAGTGTAAGGTCAGAGGTCGAGAGAAGCATCGATAAGGGATCTCAATCCAGACATCCATCCCCCAGCTGCCAAACATCCTTCCCTGCCACTTGCAGCTGACCACACGACTCGACTCACGTTACAAATACCCCATGCAACGGTGCACCCCTCATTCTCGGCGCCCTGGTTCGCCTGGCACTCGATACCTGCCGTCAGCACCCCATTATCCGCATTATCGCTGCCTCCGCCGCCACCCGCCGGGCGACGACTCGCGCACTCACACAGGTCCATGATGTGGTTGCGGCAGATGGCGCAGTTGTCGACGACAATATCTACGGTGTGAGTCCCTCTCCGATCGGAGCCCAGCAGTACATACCCCACGCCCAGAGCGCGACGGCGTTCCACTACCCATCAGCACAATCACAACAAAGGAAGACAGCTCGCTCAGAGCCATTGCCACTCGCGAGCAGCCTGGACATGCGGCTCGCAGACTCGCTGGCTCACCTTCTTGACCTCGAAGCGCGGTTTCTTGTCCTTGGCCGGGGTGTCGATGTCCATGGCTGACATGGTGGTGAGTGTGATGAGGAGATGGATGGAGGGTGAGCGGAAAGCAGAAATCGATGTCGAGGGTAGTGTGAGCCCGACCGGTGCTGACTGCTCGAGTGACGCGTACTGTTACAGCCTGGGGCGTGGTGGAGGACTGTGTGGTGGTGGACGGAGCCAAAACGACGTCGCCACAAAACAGTCACCCCCCAGGATATACACAAACCGCCCTTATCGAGCATCGGACAATTTCCACAGAGTTTGCAACTGCATCTCCCTTCATGTCTTCAGCCGCACCAGCACTCAAGCGGCTCGCCCGCCCGCCCTTTCCAAGCGGCTGGGCCTCGCTTCCTCTAACGCCCGCGAATCTGACACTGGCGAACACGCTGCCAGTCGGCCAGTCCTTCCTGTGGCACCGGCACGCGCTCCCGAGCTCGAGCTTGAGTCCGAGTCCGAGTCCTTCGAGTCCGCGGGAAGAGTTTGCGCGCGCAATAACAAATCCGCCGCGGGTGGTGTGTCTCCGACAAACAGATACAGATCTGTACTATACCGCAATATACCCCGATGGCACGCATAAATGGGACGAAGACCAAAGGGCCGGGACAACACGACGCTGGCTGGAGGATTACTTCCAGCTCGCACAGTATCCCGACCTCGAGGAGCTGTATGCCTCCTGGCGGGTGCGGGATCCCCAGTTCTTTGGCGCGGTGCCACTGCATTCCCGGGCAGTGGGCGTGCGCGTGCTCCGCCAGGATCCATGGGAGTGTCTCATCGCGTAAGCTGTTATCCTTTTATCGGAGCTCACGCCAGATTTATCACGTCGGCGAACAACAATATCAGCCGGATCACGTCGCTCCTGCACAAGCTCTGCGCGCACTTTTCCCCGCCCCTCCTCTCCCTCGAGAATCCCGATGGTGGAGCCTCGACGACATACTACCCCTTCCCCGCCGCCGAGTCCTTTCCGACCAAAGGGCTCGAGCCGCTCCTCCGCGAAATGGGATTCGGGTACCGCGCCGGATATCTTGCGTCGTCGCTCGCGCACCTCCGTGCGCGCGCGCCGGAGTCCGTCGAGGCCGAGCTCCTGCGCTGGCGCACCCTCCCCCTCGACGAGCTCCGTGCCGAGCTGCTGCAGCTCAAGGGCGTCGGGCGCAAAGTCGCCGACTGCGTGATGCTCATGTGCATGGACCAGGTATGTACCTGCGTATTCTCTGCATTTTAGGGCAGTACTGATCTTTCCAGGAGTCGCTCGTGCCCATCGATACGCACATCTACGCCATCGCGACGCGCCACCCAGCGCTTCCCGCGCGCCTCCGCAAGCCCAAGTTTGCGACCGCGCTGTACGACCCTGTGCAGGCGTTCCTCGCTGAGCGGTGGGGCCCCCTGGGGGGATGGTGCCAGGCCGTCGTGTTTGCTGCCGAACTTGAGCGGCGGGCGGGGACGGGTAGTGCGGAGAAGGCGGGGAAGAAGGTGGTAACCGAGATCGAGGCGGTCGCAATGATCGAGAGGATTCAGGAGCTCAAGACCGAGGTCGAGGCGGCGAGGGAGGGTTTCAGGAGGGCGTGCGAGGAGACGAAGGAGGGGATCAACGCGGACTTTGAGGCGGCTATAGTGTCGATCAAGGAGTTCAAGGAAGATGTCAGGATGATCGTCGGGGAGAGAGTTGAGGACGGGGAGGACGCGAAGGATATGTCCTCGGTGAAACGCGAGGCCTCCCCCGCGCCGTCTCGCAGGTCGAGCAAGCGTACCAGACGATGAGATTACAGACAGCCGGTTATAGACATGTACATTCCTTGTAAAGCCTGTTGTGATGTCCATGCCACCCTCGTATTCCGTTCTTAATTGCCGATGGAATGGCAATGTATGAGTGCCAATGAGTCAAGGTCCGTGAGTGTGGGCGCCCGGTTGAATCGAGTGAGATAAGACTCGGAATGCGATGGGCCACGGCGATGTCTGCTGAGCTGTCCAGTTGCATCGACTAGAAAGGAGGCTGCATTTCTTATACCCAGTCAGGTGCATGTATATACGGAAAGGGTTACTTGTGACTTGCGTCGTGGGCGCAAAGCGCGAAGGGGATCGTGATAAGCGAAGCGCGGAGCAGCAGGGCAGCACCAGACTGCCGATACTGCATCCTGTGATTCGCGAACAGAGCACGGGTTGAGACCCGGCAATTACTGGACGGCGTAGCTGAGCGCGATAACACAGTAGAGAGCGATAACTAGATGGTTTAGCAATGACGACCACAAACATTAGCACGTGTCCACTCACGCATAAGGCCCTCCATGTAGTTTGTCCTTCCGTCCTGCAGGAGAAGGTTCGAGAGGAGGACGCTGACAAACATGGCGATGGTGTCAAAGTTGTCAAACTTGAGGGTGAGGTCCTTGTTCATGGGCCAGGCGATTATGACAAGGAGGGGGATCATGCCGGCAGCAATCTGGAGAGACGAGCCGACGGCCACACCAATGGTGAGCTCCATCTTGCCCTTGCAGGCCATCCAGATCGAAGTGACGTGCTCGGCGGCGTTGCCGACGATGGGGAGAAGAATAACGGCGATGAAGCTATTGTTAGAACCTGACCTAGAGGCCTATGCTCACCGCTTGGGAATGTGCCAGGCAACAGCAGTGTTGTCGATCGAGGCAACAAGAACATCGGCGGTGAAAGCGGTGACCACGGTGATGAGGGCGAGCCAGATACCAGCGCTGATCTTGTCCATCTCGGGGGTCTCCTCCTCGGACTCCTCGGCCTCAAACAGGGCATGGTGGGTCTTGAGCTGGAACACGAGGTAGGCGATGTAGACGGCAAAGAGTATGACAGCGGTGCCGCGAGAAAGAGCCAGCATGGCACGGAGGTCTCCCTGGTCGGGCTGCTTTCCCTTTCCGAGGAGGTTCAGGCTGCCGTCGTTCTCCGAAGCACGGTCTGGAATAAGCACTACACGCATGCCTTTGACTTACAGGCCGCGGGAATGATGAGCGTAATACAAGCGAGCGTGAGAAGGGACGAGCTGGTCTGGGCAGCGGTAACCTGAAAGGTCGACTCGAAGAAGAAGAAGCCCGAACTTCATGTTAGAAGTTTACTGTTCTTATGCACCTACGCGAAGAAGCTCATGCCGAGAACGAGAAGAAGGTTGGAAAGCACACTACCGAGAAGGGACTGCTTGACCAGCTCGAGCTGGTTCTGCTGAAGCGCAACGACGGCGACGATGAGCTCGACGGCGTTGCCGAAACTGGATGTCAACCCGTGTTCTCCGTTACAGCTGTCAGCACGTCCAAAACTTACGTCGCGTTAAGAAGACCCCCAAGGGTCTGGCCCATGGTCATGGACAGCTGCTCAGTGGCATCACCAAGGAGCTTTGCGAGGGGGACAATCGCAATGAAGGACACGGTAAACCTGACAGTGTCGGACCATCCGAGGTGCTCAGCCATCAGAGCAATGGGGACAAAGACCATAAGGGCATTGAGCCACGAGCCGAGAAGAATGTGCCGGGACGAGTTGAAGAACGACTTGACAGAGAAGGCGGGGCCGTTCTCGCTGTGGTCCCCGGACAGGAGCGGGGTGGATTCGTGAGGCGGCATTGCGGTAGTTGCGATGCTGCTGATAAAAGAAAAGTAACTCCAAAGTGGATGTTATGGATGGATGGAGAAGAAGAATCGGAAGCCTTCTTGATACTGTAATGTCACAAGGAGGAGGGAGATGGAAGGATGGAAATGAAAGTTGGATGGAGGCAGTGCAAAATACACGGGATGGAGAGAGAGAGAGAGAGTCAGGGGAGAAGCCAGGCTAGCCAGGATGGATGAAATGAATGTTGTGGACCGACTGTCTTGCTTTGCTCTGACCGCACAGGAATGTAACGCACCACCCACAAAGCACCGTGCAGCTCTGCCAAGGCAGCACCACCGTGTGGTACATACTTTTTTCTCCTCGATCTCCTCTCCTCCGCGGCCCACCCTGTGCGCGTAAACTGTGCATGCTGCGCTGTGCCTGGAGGGTGTTCATGTGCGCGCGCAGGTGTGTATGATGCTCTCCCTTTTTCTATATAGAGGGCTCGAAATTTCCTTGGCTTGACTATCCTGATATCCTTGTTCCTCGTCCGAAACTGATCGTAGCACAAACAAGACATGCAACAATGTGCAAAGCTACAAACAAGTATAAAAGCCCTGTTGGCTTGTTGGCTTGTTGGGGGTTTTGAGACAGCTAAAAAACACGCGTCGAAAGTGGATCAATTGATCACATTCTTACGATCACTCGCCTAGTAGGTGTCTAGAGTCATCACGCATCATAGTCCCACCTCACAGGCCGAGCGAGGCCTTGGTCCTCGCCAGCGCACTTCTCTTTAGACAGCACGGCTCATCAGAATCCAGTCCATTCAGGCCCTAGTATCATCGACATCAATAGCATCACTCTCTCTCCCCAACACACCTCCCATGTCCTGCTGCAAACGAGGCTCCGAGCCGCCGAGAAGGTCTGCTGACCGCCATGGCTCCATCCGCCGGGCGATTGGATTCCAGATGCAGCGAGGCCTGTGTAGCGAGGGCTCATGCCATCACTCTTCTCCACTCTCAGCCATGTCTCTGAAAGCTCTGACGTACATTCACGGAAACAAGGTACAATTTCCGGCGCGTGTCCGCCCTGGCCCGTCCCTTGTTGTGAACCGTGCACCATGCGATGTCTCCAGCCGCGCTCCCTTATTACAAGCTGCTGCCTTACCCGCTGCGCCATCGTCTTCACGCCACCTATGCCTCCCACTATGCCTCCCACTACGGCCCACTCACCGCTTGTCCCCGTGCCCCTGGCTGATTGCGATACTCCCGATCCGTCGTGACGTTTGGGCAACAGCTGTCCCCGCTGCAGCTCACGCTCACGTCTGATGATTTGGCGGCCTAACCGACTACCAAGCTCCGCGGGTGCCTTAAAGAGTCATTTTCGGTGCATTGCTGGATGATAGGACGGTTCTTGCTCTGGTTGTTCCATGGCTGGGCATAGAAGTGATCGTGGTCTTGGCATTCAGTCACGGCTGTTTGACTGGTCGAAATCCCCTCTTTGGTGGCGAACAAACGTTTGTCTCGGTGGTTGTCTGTGCACACAGAATGTCATCACCAGTTGGTTGCGGCATTAAAAGTGCACAGTGTCACGTGACTTGAAGGGGTCAATTACATAACAAGCAGGAGAGCCTTCATTCCAACCCTATTTGATTGCTGCCGCTCCGAGATCGGCCTCTTTAGCTCGATCAAATGACGTCACAGTCGTGTGTGTGACACTTGTGACTTGTGACATCCCTAAATCCCCCTTGGGACGGGAGTCTCTGGAATACTGGAATTGCCGGGGAATTGCCGTGGCGAACCGGGGGGGGGGGGCATGGGGGGCTTGGTGCGGGTTGGTGCGGTTGTGGCAGGAAATAGATCATGGATCAGATGGAATATGGAATGAGGGGTGCATCCAAGCATGTGGTCGGTGGTGATGGGTACCTTCATGACCAGGTTATTGATGGTGGGCAGCGCATTTCGGAGGCCGAGACGATGTCATCGCTGCAAGCTGCGTTGCTTCAAGCGGCGTCGGCCCCACCCGAGACCACGGGTTCGCCGGCTCCACCTAAGCCACCCACGGCCGCCACCGGCACCACTCCCTCAACAGACAGCTCGCAGCTGATAGCATGTACTGTAGCTTGCGGCCGATCGGCAGCGTTGGCTTCTGGCGCTCTGGAATGACGAGGCCGTATTTATCTAACAAGACCGAAGACCGAATGATGAATGCAATTCCATATTAACCATTGGCCACTGGCTAGGCCACTGGCCACTGGCTACTGGACGCCGTGGAATGAATTCAAATGTGCTGGGATCCGCAGCTTGGGCCCCACTGCCGAGAAGTGGAGAAGCGGAGAAGCAGCCAGAAGACGTCCGTCGTGTGTGTGCGCGTGGTGGGGTATCGCGTCGTCGGCGTGCGCTCCCGTCATGGTCCATGGTCTAAAGGCTATTAGTGTAACAGCCGTGACCTTTGTGTGCACAGCATAGAGACAGCATGCTGTTCTGAGGCTCGGCTGCTGCTGTGTATCGCGGCGTCGCTGTAGATCTTTGTCCTGGTGCGCCGAGTGTGCCGAGCTACCCGGAGGCCAGGGGTTCGGAGGTCGGATGCAGACACAAAACGTGCAAGGGGGAGGCCAAGCCGGCCAAGCATTGTTAGCACCGCATCGAGATTCCAGATTGAGATATCTCTTTCCCTCACTCTCTCTCTCTCTCTCTCTCTCTCTCTCTCTCTCTCTCTCTCTCTCTCATCGCACTCGCTCATCACACTCGGACATACATACTACTCTCTCGCAATCCCGCATTTCGCATCTCTGCAACTCCACACACCTCGGCGCCCCCGGCTTCATAAAGCAATTCCGGTTCCGATCTATACCACATTTCATCATCATCATTGTCATTGTCATTCATCCAACATCCATCCTCCGCACTCACATCCCTCCTGTGCGCCAGCATCGCCGCCGCCACCGCCGCCACCACCGCCATCCGCCACCCGGCTCAGTGTCTCGCTGTAGCTTTTTAATCTCCCCAGACTTCGTGTCCTCGAGGAAGACTGTCACCATACCTCACCTCTCCCCGGTATTCTTACTGCTTATAAACACGTCCATCCAACACCCTCACCACAACAACCACACCCTCACCACTGTATCACCTACCTCCACGAACGCCACGCAGCAGTCCGCCGTATCACGACGTGCACCGCCATCCAGTCGCCTAAGCCATCGACTGCAACCTTTCCACCTCCTTTTTCTTTTCTTCCCCGATTGAGTTCATGCCAAGCGCGACCCGCCACCCATCATGTGCGAGTTCCGCAAGCAGCCAGTCTCTCCCCCTCCCGGCTCCGATAGCGAAATCGGTGTGTCCAGCGACGGCCAGGATAAGCCCCGCCAAGTGTCGCTCCTGAGCTCCATGCTCTCCGAGCATTCGTCGCCGTCTAAGCCCGCGTCGGGAGGCTACATGTCCGGCCCCTCAGCGCCTTCCTCGGCCCCATCCACCGCGTTTTCCAGCCCACGCCCGCAGGAAGAACCTATTTCCATTCTGCGGCGCAACAGCATGGGCTCTGACGACGAACCATTCCATCTTGGCACAGCCCATGTGCATGTCGCGCCATTGTCGCCTTCACCGAAGCAGCCGATTTCCCACGACAATGCCAAGCCAATCCTTCTTCACGAACCTATTGCAGAGGTCAAGAATACAGTGGTAGGTCCCCCCGCCCTGAGTATCGCTGACCTCTAGTCGTCCAGGAGACCATCGTTGAAGTTTGCTGTCGCACAGCCGAAACCCGTCGTGGAACGTGTGCCTGTTCAGACTAGCGACGACGAAACCACGCACTCTGGCTACGAGGAGGATTCTGAGGATGGATTCTCCGACGACGAGCCTACGTTCATGATGCAGGCAATGGCGGATCGCGCGCGGGAAGCCCGTCTCCGTAACGCTAAGTTCCCTCCACGTCCTGCATCGATGTCCCCGCCGTCAAGGGTAATGGAACCCCCTCCTCGCAGGGGTCGGGGTCACATTCGCGTCGACCCTGCGGCGGGCAATGACCACGAGCATTGCTCTCGCCATAACAGTCCTCCGCCCTCGGATGCGCGCTCGACGCGCTCCGCACCTCCGGGCCCCCGAGATGGTCGTGCTGGGAGCCCCGCACCGTCGAAACACAGCAGCGACGATGATGATGAAGATGATGACGACGATGGCGATGACGACAACGACGATGACGATGATAATGAACCCAGCAAGAACGCGATCGACGATAGCACGCGCGATCGGAATGGCAGCGTACAGCAGAAGGCGCAGCCACCAATTGGCCCGCAACGGCCTACACACGAGCATGGAAGCGCCATCACCTCCGACGACTCGGATGCCGAGCCTACAGGTCTCTCTGCAGGTGTTCGCAAGATCCTGCGACGTGCGTCTGAGCATCTCCCGTCATTCCGTCGCCCGTCATTCGCAATGACCCCTTCGCCCCGAGGCGACGACATAGACTCCTCCGCCAGCGCGAATAACTCGGTTCTCGCTCGCTCTCGGTCCATGGGCGCCAAGTCGAACGGCACTCCGATCAGAATGGCGCCCCAAGTTCCAGATGACGAGCCCCTCGCGCGAAGCCAACCTCTTGCTTGCCCGCCCCGCCAGATCGAGGCTTAATACACGAAACGCCTACCACTGTATCATATCGAGTTCCTGTTCTCCAGCGGCCCTCTGCCCGCCGAGTATCTAGATGACTGATTGAGTGGTGATGATTAGACATGCACACATACATGCAGCTATGCAGCTCTCGGTATTCGGTTGTCAACGGTCAGCAGTCATTGTCTTTACGTTATCTGTTGCGTGAACGGACACAAATCGCATGGACACATGCTGCATATGCTGTACATGTACCATCCATCCATGCGGTCCCAACTGTGGTCTAGTTTGGGCTTGCTTGTTCGCTGATTCGCTCACGTCCAGCACGCGAGCACACGGTATGCCCTCACGATGTGCCCTCAGGTCTATCGAACAATCTCTTCTTCGCTATAGGCTCATGATGGTGGTGTGCGCTGGTGGTGTGTGGGTGTTCCATTCTCCATTGTCCGATCATAATCCCTGGTGGCCTTGTGGGCCCCCTTATTAACCCCCTTTGGGCCCTTTGGCCTTGTGGCCGTGTGGATTGCCGGGACGGAGTAAGGGAGACAGGGAATCAATCAGCTGATCAGCTGACTGTTGTTATCGGGAAACAGGGGGCCCATTACGAAACCAGGTAGGATTGTATTAGACTAGCACAATACATAGTGTAATCGTGGGATCAAGCCTCCTTTATTACAATGTAATCTTGCCCTTGTGGCCCCGCCGCCTCTGTCCTCTCTGGCCTCATGCCCGCTTAGTTCTGTTTTGAGTACGCCATTACGCAATTGCGAGCGGGCCCTGTGCTGCCCCCACCTCCACCCAATCCAACCGACGCCGAGACTGACTGTGGTGGCCGCCGTCGTGCTACCTCGGCGGTATGCTGTGGCCGAGCAGCCACCAAGCACCGAGCCATGCCAAGGTCTCTCCATCGGTATACTCTGTTCCACTGAACTGTTCCACCGTCTCCTTTCCACCTCTTATTTCCCAAGCTCCCCCTCTATCTATCTCTACTCGCCAGCTACTCCAGCAAGTCCATCGCCCTGCAACTCACCACACTGAACAATCTGGATCATTTTGGTTGTATCGTTGGAGACAATCATCATTACACAGCCGGATCCCACCTGGGAGACAAGTTACCAGTATACCAGTTACCTCCCAGCACATGACCTGACCTGACCCACCACGTTGTGTGTACCCACCGTCTCTCCCAGCTTTCACCACCACAATCTTGATCTCCGCACTACCCATCTCTTACAACTATCCTATCGCCATCGCCAGGAGTGCAGGACCTATCTACATACACCATACCCGACAACGTCCCGAGCCGGACGAACACCCATCCGTACATACGCACGTACCAAGATCGGGCGACATGACCTCGCCTCCGAGCTCGCTTGCGCATCCGTCCTCGCACCGCCGCCGCCCATCCATTCACCTCGACTCGTCGCCGCGTGCCGCGCCCGCGGTCTCCCCGCGCGCCGTACCGGTTCCCATAGCATCTCCGCGCTCTGTGCCGCTCCCCGTGCCCCAGCGCCATGGAAGTATCTCCGTCAGCGGCTCATTCCACGGCGGGTCGTTTGCCGGCGGGTCGTTTCACGGCGGCTCGATGGGCTCCGTGTCGGACCTCGCCTCCGTCTCCCCCCGCATGCGCGGCGGCCACAAGACGTCGGGCTCGTTCAGCTCCGCGTCGCTCAGTAACTCGTTCAGTCTCGGCCCGGCATTGACCGACGACTCGGATAGCTGGCTTGACACTATTGCGGGCGACATTGTCGTCGAGCCAGTTTCGGTCCTTCCGGGAAAGACGGGGCTGGAGGAGGCGACAGAAGTAAGTCTGGCTCGGAAAGCTGGTGTCAGTCCTAACGTGCAGTCTCTTATAAAGGGCAAGGCTCAGTGTCTCATCGTGGAGACCTCGGCAGGATATGGACTCTTCGATGTGAGTTTCGAGCTTGATCGCTGACTCCCTTATCTGACCATCACAGTACGCCGATCTTAACACGGTCCTGCTGCTGGTTCTGAGTGCGGCAACCCCAGGCCCTGTCAATGAGCTCGACGAGCGAGCCCGCGAGGTGGTCTCATGTCTGAAGCGAGGGATCCGTGTCGGTGTTGGAACGGTCTGCGGTATGTACCAGCACAGCTCTTCCTGCTCTCCTGAATTTACTGACAATCAGACATATCCGGCAAGAACCCGTGCTCGACGTTCGCGCCCGAGACACCGCTTTCTCGACTCCTCCCGCTCTTCGCGTCCGGCGTTCACAGGGTTGTCATAACCTCCAGCCCACCACGCGTGCTGGAGGCTTCTGCCCTTCTGTCCTACCTTACTCGACTTCCGCCCCCGCTGTTCCGACTCTGTCTGTCGGAAGCGGACCTTCCCCTCCACCGATTCGTGTCGCTCCCCGTCAACGCATCGGTGCTCGACGCCATGCAAGTCATGAGCCTGAATGGCCTGGGCGCGCTTGGCGTCGTTACCGGCGAGCCCGAGCGAGAAGGGGAGCCCAGCTCTCTAGTCGGAGTTGTCACCGTCACCGACTGCTCGAAGCTGGTCGTCCCTAGTGAGGGGAAGAAGGTGTTGGGAATGGGATTGGGGGAGCTTTGCAAGAAGATCCTGGCTGCTCATCACGAGGGGCGTGAGCGAGGCGAAGAGCGTGTTCCAGGTAGGTCACCTAATTGCAACTGTCAACTGATTCACAGTTCACACTATCACTCCGAGCACGACTATCCTGCACGCCGCCAGTCTTATTCTCGCGACCTCTTCTTCTCGCGTATTCATGCGCACTCCGCCAGCAGCCTCGCCCCCCCTCTCGCCAGTGTCCTCGTTCGAGCGGCTCTCTCCGCCACCCTCGCCTGGCCTTACCGATATGCCAAACTTTGCGGGCCTCCCACACCCTCCGTCAACGCAGGTATCCTCGCAATACGTGATCTCCATTCTGGATCTCCTCTCGTGCCTCGCGCGCGCTTATCAGTCCAAGCTCACGCCGATGGAATCCCCCGCCAACGACGTCGAGTCGTGGGATATGCTCCCCGACACTGTCAGCAAGCGGCGTCGTCGCGCAAGCAGCTCGGCGGCGTTTAGTGGATTCCAGACCTGGCGCTGGGCGGATGACCCGTCGCCCTTCTGAACGGCGCAGCACCTGCCTCTGCTTCCCGTCACCCCAATCTCAACGTTGTGCTCTCCCTCCCCTCCCTCCCCCTCCTTGTCCTGCATCGCTCCCCGACCTCCGGGGCTCTTGATCTCCCCGCCTGCTGTTTCTCAAATCCCAATCATCATCAACAATCGCAAGTCTAAATGTACCGCCGTGCCATGGAAAAACAACAGGCTTGTAGCTCCAACGTCAGAAAATCTGAAAACTATGCATACGTCCTACAACACTAGCACATCCCGCGCACATGAGATGCAAGTCCTACCAGCCAGCTCAGGCCGGGTTCTCCAAACGCAGCGCACCAGTCCCTCAACCCACTGGGTGTCAGCAGCGGCAGAAGTGTCATACCTACATTTGACGAATGGGGACTACCTCATACACGCCATCATTCACAGAGACCTCTTCGCGTCCAGATTTGAGCGCCTTGGCAGAAAGCGCCGCGAAATGCTTGACCTGTCTTTCTTTTGCCACCCACAGCCCCCGCAACCACAGTTCGAACGTGCGTGCTTCCTCAGGCGACGCGATGCCTGGGGACCCCAAGGACGGAACCTCGCACTGCGGCGACGCGAGGTCGTGGAGACGTAGATGGATGCGCACGATTGGTGGGGGCACCGACTTCCAGAATACCGTTCCGAGGCCGTACCATTCCTGGGGATACTTGCCGTACGGAACACCGGGGTATCCGATCGTGATATCCAGAAGCTTCAGGTCGGGAATGTCGTGCACCAGCGTTCTCAAGCAGAACAGGAGTCCTGTAGAGCGAGGGTGAAGAACAGCCGTAAAGTCATCCTGATATTGTGAGTTTGCCCTCCTTGAGTGGTGCAACTCACCACTCCTTCCCTCGCCGCGTAGCGCGCGCTCTTGACGCGCTCTTCGTCGCTTGTTATCGTTCCCTCCGGGAAGATCAGTAGCCACAAGGGATGACGGGATCCAGCGGCCTTTGCAGTTTGAGCCAGGCGATGTAGCGAGTTTGCCAGATTGTCCCTGTCCGCCGCCCATGAGCGATGGAGGAAGATGAAGCGAAAGGATTGCTGGGGAGTTAGCTTTGCTTTAACAGTCCACCTACCATCCCCCAGCCGACGATGGGGATATTCTTCAGGCTCGCTTTGAGCAGGATGGTCAAGCCCTCCGCATGACCACAGTAACACGCCAGCATCCACAGATACATCCAGTCAAGGTATGCTTGGTGGTTGGACATGAGGACGAGGCGGTCTGGGAGGTTGATGCGGGTGACGTCGCCGTTGCGATCGCGCTCGACGAGACCCACCATGAGATCGGCGCTGTCCGTCGTGATAACGAGTGACGTGGGGGCGAAAAGCACGGTGATTGTAATAACTGGGTGGCGTCAGCGGTGACTACAATCACAAATATCGTATACGCACGCAGGCGACCAAAGCCGTCTTTCGTCCAGTCGACTACTTGCTGGAAGAGCTTTTTGCCATGGACGGGGATGAGCCACAGGGGACAAAACAGCACTTGAGTGCAGTACAGGCTCATAATCCCTAGGTTGAACACTATCGGGAACATGATGGTCGCCCACCAGGAACCGTAGCCTTCAGGCCGCTGGTTGATAGGAATAGAGTACATCGGTTGTTGCTGCTCTGGTTGCTGCTCTGCAGAGCCATTGGCGGGCTTCGGTTCATGCTGGGGTCCAGAAACATGGTTGCCGTTGCCGTTCATTCTTGCGTTGCCGTTCATGCTGGGGGCTTGCCGCGGTGAGCTGGACATTCAAGATATCGCGATGGGGTGAGAGGTCAAGAACGATAATGGTGTGATAGAACGAACGCGAATCGAGAAGGAGCACTACCAGTCAGAAGCTGATGGCGAAGGCGCGGACACACGCTGGTCTTACCGTTGCGGTTCTGGCAAACGGGTCAAGTGATGGCGAAATGCTCTATCGCGGTAGCGGATCTAACAGTGTGATTGAGGCGATGAGGGGAGGAGTTATGCGACCTGCGCGGACTGCTGTGTGTCTGTTGATGCCACGAGTAGACGACGAGGGTTGGGGGATGAAGAGTGTAGTGTCGAGCAAGGGATAGTACATTGCGGTACAAGTAGCATCTCCATACCGCACGATGGCGATGCCAGTGCTCCGTCGCTCCGTCGCCGAGATGGCAACATTGTTCAACCACGACCTCACCCCTGCAAAGCTAGCTAGCTATTCACGGATGTCTGTCAGTGCGCGGGGGGCGGTGACGTAACCTCCTTTCCTTTCCTTTTGCCACCCATCCACACATCCACATTCAACCCCGTTCATTATCCATTGCTTTCCATACCACAGTGCACACTCTGTACGGTGAGAGTGAATGTGGTCGTATGCTCGGCCCCCGACCGGGCCGTCTGCTCAATGTAGATATTCAAAAAGGTCATCGCTCATCAACCGACGACGTCGCGACGTCGCAGAAACACAGATACTTGACCGGGGGCAGGCGCGACCATTTCCACAAACAGCGCCAGGACAGTGAGCTCACGAAATACTAATGAACCCACCATCCTTTTGAAGCTCCTTCGCAGCAGCTGCTGGGGGGCTGTGCGTACGACGCAACCGTTCGGCGGTGGAGCTGTTCGACTTGCCTTTCCCTATCTGGCTGCTTGACCTCGCTTCCCGACAAGAACCGGATCTTGCCAAAGTGAGACAAAGGCGCGGTTCTGGGCAGCTGATCAACTTGGGGAAGCTGGTACCATTAATTTATCGCGAGCTAAAATGATAAACTTGTCTTGTTCCAACGAGGCCAGGAACGATCTGTCGGCTAACTCTACAGATCTTGGCTACTGCTGACTGCACGACCTTCCACGAACCTCCACCTGATCCACAAGGTGGCTTCATAGATTCATGACACGATGCGCGACAGTCGACGTGACATCCTCGAGATAAAGTTTCCGTACTTATCACGACGATGGATACTTACGTGTTGAAAGCTGGCGTCTTACGTGTGGGTGCTGACAGACCCCAGCAATGATTGGTGGGCATTTGTCGGTCTCATCAAAGGTCTGTCCGTCGCCATGTGCGGCTGTATGGCTACGTGCGCTACGTGCTACAGCACTACGTGGCCATACCTGGGTGGCATGCATAGCATGAATGCTGGTACCGAGGCCGACGCCACAAAACCTATACGCCATACGCCATGCGCCATGCATGCGCCAAGGTCCGTTCATTCACATGGCTATCGCGTGCTGGTAAGACACGTCCCGTTGTGAACGCGTTGACGGTGCATGGCATGGTTCACATTACGCCCGACCAAGTCTGCCGTCTGGACCCTGTGCCTGGCTGGGCATGGTCGCAACTTGGCCGTGTCAGGGTAAAAAAATCAACGTACGATGCAAAAGTTGAACATTGGAGCAATCGTACCAGCGCACCAGCATCTCTGCAAGCACGCTGGAGCACTCCCCGAATGAACGCCGGGCCACGTCCCTGGAATCTCTGATACGGCCAGCGTTGCAGGCTCGTCGCGTCCTCTAAAACCCTTCCAGCTCATCTGTTCATCACTGTCCAACACTCTTCTCACGTCGATTCGCAACCTCGCTCTTTCTTCTTCTTTGCGAACACGCAGTTTCTCTGGCGACACACTCCTTTAATCGTTTTTAATAGCCCTTTTATTCTCTGTCACCATGACTGCCGACGCTCGTTCCGAGGCCCGTGTCTCCAACTACACCAAGTTCTGGCAAAAGGACTCTGCCAAGGACGGCGAGGCCGACAAGTCGAACCGTCTCGACCAGTACACCGACCTCGTCAACGGCTACTATGACGGTGCCACCGAGCTGTACGAGTACGGATGGGGTGAGTTTTGAGAGTGCCGCAGCTGAAACTCGTTTTACTGACATTTGCAGGCCAGTCGTTCCACTTCTGCCGTTTCTACAAGGGTGAGGCGTTCCTCCAGGCGCTGGCTCGCCACGAGCACTACCTCGCCTCCATGATCGGCCTTAGGCCCGGTATGCGCGTGCTCGACGTTGGCTGCGGTGTTGGTGGCCCCGCCCGCGAGATTGCCCGTTTCGCCGACTGCGACATTGTCGGCGTCAACAACAACGAGTTCCAGGTCCTCCGTGCCCGCCAGAAGACTGCCCGTGCCGGTCTCTCTGACAAGGTGTCGTTTGTCAAGGGCAACTTTATGGCCCTCAAGGAGCAGTTTGGCGAGAACAGCTTTGACGCCGTCTACGCCATCGAGGCTACCTGCCACGCGCCGACCTTCGAGGGCGTCTACGGCGAGGTCTTCAAGGTCCTCAAGCCGGGAGGTGTCGTGAGTAGCTACAGTTTATTTATTCGTTTTGTGTTCAGGAGCTGACTGCTCAGTTCGGTGTGTACGAGTGGTGCATGACCGACGCATGGGACCCGTCCAACCCCCACCACAAGAACGTTGCCCACGGTATCGAGGTCGGTGACGGTATCGCCGAGATGCGCACTCTCCACGACGCCCGCAAGGCCCTCAAGGCTGTTGGCTTTGAGATCCTCAACGAGGAGGACCTCGCTGCCCGTGACGACGAGGTTCCGTGGTACTACCCTCTCGAGGGTGACGTCCGCAAGGCCCAGACTCTTTGGGACGGTGAGTGTTATTGTGGCTTTTCTGTCTATCCAAATACTGATCATTAATAGTCCTTACCGTCTTCCGCATGACGACCATGGGCAAGTTCATTACCCAGAACAGCGTTTGGGCCCTCGAGAAGGTCGGCTTTGTCCCCAAGGGCACGTACGATGTCGGAGAGTCCCTCAAGACTGCCGCCGACGCCCTTGTTGCTGGTGGCCGTGAGAAGCTCTTCACTCCCATGGCTCTCTGGGTTGTCCGCAAGCCCCTCAACTAGACTAGATATTGTTGTCCTATTTGATTGATCCATGCCACGTCTACTATGAACAAAAGAGAGGCCAGGGCACAGGCTGCTGTGACTATGAGTGCATGAGTTGTCGTACAAGGGTATGTATGCTGAGGGGTGTGGGGGGCAGAGAATCTACTCCTTCGCCGCGGCCGCCGCGCCAACCTTGGCAGCTGCTTCGTCGCGCCAGGTCTTGATAGTGTTGTTTTGGTAGACTTCGGGGGCTGCTCCGGGGAAAATCTTGAGACGCGCAAGTCGACGATCGCGGAACGTGTTCTTCGGCAGCATGCCCGAGACTGCCCGGCGGATGATCTGGCATTAGCTGTATCCCATTCCGTGGGCTCAGCTGCGACCTACCTCCTCTGGCCTGCGCTCCCGCATGCGCGTGATCGGCACCTCCTTGAGGCCGCCAATGAACCCCGAGTGGTGGCGGTAGATCTTGTCGACCGACTTGTTTCCCGTCAGGCGGATCTGGAGCGCGTCCGACACGACAACATAGTCTCCGGCATCAACTGCACGTCAGCCTCCATGAACACCTTTTCTCACGCACCGGCCGGGTCGTATGTCGGCTTGTGCTTGCCCATCAGGACCCAAGCGATGCGGCTCGCGAGGTTTCCGAGCACGCGGTCCTGTGCCGACGTGTGGTGCCACACCCGGGTGAGCGCGAGCGCGGTCTGTACTGTCAGTCCCGCCGTTCCGTTTCCCTGGTCGCGGTCGGCGTACCTTTCCTTTTGTTGCAGACATGGTGCGTGGGCGACAACAACAAAGCGTCGAGGTGGTGGATATCGAGGTCGGATGAGGTACGAGGTGTGCGGCTTGGTTGAAAAGTCCGAGCGAGATAGCAGCCAGGGCAGCGAAGTCGCGGGCGCCACACTCGAAAAATGCCGGAACTCCGCCACCGTAGCTGGCTGTCCCCCGCCATGTGTGCATTTCATCACTTGTCACTTTGCAACTGGCGCTGCTCATGCATTGTGCTCGTCGATCGTCAACATTACTTCGACATCCATCCGGCCCGCGAGCTCAGCAACCGCGTGTAACATCAACAACAAAACTCAACCATGAGGTGAGCTGCTCCGACTCACTCCAGCTGACAGGCAGTCAATACGCGTCGGTCCCCAAGTCGGAGCTGGACGAGTCGCAGATCCGCGAGCTCGAGGAGTGGGAGATTTCGCAGGGCCCGCTATCCGTGCTCCAGCAGGCGGTCCGTAACAACAGCCAGGTGCTCATCTCGTTGCGGAACAACAAGAAGCTGCTGGGCCGCGTCAAGGCGTTTGACCGCCATGCCAACATGGTCCTTGAGAACGTCAAGGAGGTGCGTCACGCGTTGCGGGAATGTTTGTTGTTATCAAGTTGCTGATGGCAGATGTGGGTCGAGACGCCCAAGGGGAAGAACTCGAAGCCGGTAAACAAGGACCGGTTCATCTCGTGAGTATGCGGAACAGTGCGCGCGTTTGGATGGAACGGGGTTGTGCAGCGGAGTTGGGGAGGGAGGAAGAATGGAGGCATGTCGTGGGAGCGCTCCTTCTTCGCCGGTCTGCGTTGATCAATCCGACCTCCGAACTTGTTGGGGGCGCAAAGTTGGAGAAGACCGACGCGTTGGCAGCGGAACTGCTTTACAGGTGGCTGCCACACGGCATGACTCGGCGACGCGCACTGGCCCATCCATTCTCTTCTCAGACTAACATTCGCAGGAAGATGTTCCTCCGCGGAGATTCGGTGATCCTTGGTAAGTGGAGGAGAATATCAACTCCCATTCACACATACTAACCCCCCGCAGTCCTCCGTAACGCCGCGTAACTATAGATATGGCCTTGGTGTGAGAAGGCAGCCGATTAGCGACCCGATACCCAGACTCTTTTGGTCCGTGACATGCATGTCCACTGTAACGATGATATACAGAACGCAGAGGTGCCATGAAACTAATACTACTACATGTGAACAAATTATCTGTGGATGTGGGGGAGTTTGTCTATGCGAGGACGCCGTCGCCCTTTGGCGAGTGGCCAAACTCGACAACGGCGTTGACGGCCTTCATGTCGAGGTTCTTGCCGAGGCCGATGGTCGTAAGCGCGCGCACGCTCAGGTCGTCCTTGACCGTGCCGATGAACTCGACAAACGTGTCCTCAATATGCATGTCCTGGATGGTTAGCTGCATGCGCAGACATTAACTGACTCGAGGCATGTGGACGGAAACCTGGGCGTCAGTAAGTGCAGGTGCGTTACATACTCCGGGCACCTACCTCCTGCCCATCACTCGACTCGACGCTCGCAACGTCGTTGTTGATGCGGATGACCTTGGCGGTCAGACGGACCGTCTGACCCTTGTGTGCGCTGAGGTATTTGGCATTGACGCGGGCTGGGGTCAGCGAGGGGAAGGAAGGGGACAAGTCATGGGCAGTGAAGCAAGTGGCCTAGGGCAAAGATGTACGCGGGTACGTCAACATCTTTGGCAGCGACACTTACGCTCAGGACCGAGGCGGGACATTGTGCAATTAGTGGAGAATGGAAAGAGATAAGAATGGAGAAGCGAGGAAGTGGGATGTTGATTTGTGGTTGACGGTGTTGCTGATGTTGCTGATGTTACTCAACACGCGTCCTCACGCGTCCAAGATCACACGCGTTTACGGTGACAGGTTGAGGAGCGATCAATATAATGATAATAGCCCAGTCAGCTCACATTTATATAGCATTTTGATGCCGCTAATACTAAACTCAGGCCATTGCCACCGTCATTTAGCCTCCACTCGACCAGGAATCACAGAGTCACGTGATATGAAAAGTTGGAGCTGGGCAACAAGCAGCTTTCCAGTTCCCCGGTCGGGGTGGGGATACAGAAATCTCGGGCTCTCGACCTCGACGTTGTTATCGCTCTCACCAGCATCCCCAGTCAAGATGGTCTCCTTCCAGTGAGTCGAACCTGCCGTCCCGGTATCGATACCGGGAGCGCACGCTCCGAAAGAAACGCCAATTCTAACCCCAGGTGCGATGGATGCGCCGACACCGTCAAGAAGCCGCAGCTCGACAAGCATCGGCAGCGCTGCTGGGCGCCGTTCACCTGTCTTGGTGCGTTTGATCTGTGCAGCCAAAAACAACCGAGTACTCATTCAACTAACACCGCGCAGACTGCTCCACGACGTTCCACAACCAGGACTACAAGACGCACACGTCGTGTATCTCCGAGGCGGAAAAGTACCAGGGTTCGCTGTATCGCGGCCCGCGCAAGGGACAGCAGACGCCGAGCGGGAAGGCGACACCGGCGACGTCTGCCGCCGCGTCCCGAGCAGCTACGCCGGTCGACTCGCCCGCGCCGTCCGAAGGCGCGGGGATGGGCATCCACCCCTCGCGGTTAAACCAGGTGCAGGCGGGCGAGGCGCGTGGCGGGGCGAGCGGCGGCTTTGCGCGTGGTGGAGGATTCGCGGCGCGTGGCGGGCGGGGCGGGTTCGGCAGCCGCGGAGGATTCGGCGCACCCCAGAGGTTTGGTGGGCCCAACCGCAAGAGCGTCACTGGCGAGAACCGGACGGCGCCCGAATCGGGCATGCGGACGTGGGGATCGGCGCCGGTGTCTGAGGTCGGAACGCCGGCGGAGCAGAGCCCCGCTCCCGCTGCGGCGCCTCAGGCGAGTGCTCCGGCGAGTGTCTCGGCGAGTGTGGATGGCGAGGGGAAGAAGAAGAAAAAGCGCAAGGGCGACAAGGGCGGTACAGGATCGAAGGCCAACTCGCGGATCAACAACGAGACGGCCGAGGCGGCATCCGAGGAGCCGCCTGCAAAGAAGCGCAAGCGCGACGAGGAGAAGGCTGCCGACGTCGATGCGAGCCAACCGCCTTCGGACAAGACTTTGAAACGTATCCGGAAACACATGTCCAAGCTGGAAGATAAGGTGGAGAAGGGCATCCCTCTTGCCGAGTGGCTGAAGAAGGTCAGCCAGGGCAAAGATAAGGAGGTTGACCAGGGTGATGTGCTGCGTGGCGTCCAGGTAGTCTTCAAGGAGGGCCGTTGGCAGCTTGCTGTAGAGTAGACATGCATGTTGAGTTCCTAGAGAGATACAACTACTTGGTGGGGAGAGTGGGAAGTGGCTTCTCCTCCTTCTTGGCATTGCGCCACTTCTGGTTCTCGATACGTAAATGGCTGGCCACTCGCTGAGCAGCAGCCGCTGGACCAGTCTGAAAGCCTCGTCTTGTCTCCGCTGCATCAACCGAGTCTGATCCCTTCCACCGTCGCCAACCTTCGAAATCGATGAGAGCCTAGAGGAGTCAGCTGTTGTCTGCACAGATTCCACCCACCTGCATGCAGCCCCATTCCACCGTCTTCTTCTCCAGCCACTTGAGAGACACCGGCTTCGTTAGGAAGTCGTTACAGCCCGCCGCCAAGGCATTAACACGATCGGTTTGCAATGACGACGCAGTCAACGCCACGATAATGACCGATGAACGGAATGGTGACGAAGCGGGTACTTCGATTGGTCGTTGATGGTCGCCGAGAGGGGTGCTCGGGAAGACACCGATGTTGTTGTTCTTCTCCAGCAGGCGAATTTCCTTGGTAGCCTCGATACCATCCATGACCGGCAGCTGGATATCCATCTGACATTAGCTTGAGCACCCAACGTAAACTCACCAAGATCAAGTGGAAACCGCCTGTCCGCCACTTCTCCACCGCCTCCAGTCCGTCCTTTGCGGTTTCGTGTCGAATCTTCTTTTTGCGGAAGAACATGCTAAGAATGTTCTGGTTGATGGGGTTGTCTGGTGTCAGTTTCAGTGCCAGCTTTCACTGCTCTTACCCTCAACAATCAGGACATTGATAGGCGGCACAACCACGTCGGCCTTGGCTGGGGGACGGGGCACCACCTGATTCTCCGCTATGTCAGGCAACTGTTTATCCCTCCGATCGTCAGACTGGCGAGTCACTGTTGAAGAGCGATCGCGACCGTGCGCCACGATAGGTTTGGCGTCCGGTGCAATGGGAAGTGTCTTTCGCCGGCCGAAGGAGGGCAGAGGCGGCGGCGGGGGAAGTTCCTTTTCTTCGGAGATAATCGAGTCTTCGGTTGTGTTCGAAATAGTGGAGGTCCGGCGACTGCTGTGGAGAGAATCGGTGGGTGATGTAACCATTGGCGAGAGCTCCTTCTCTGAAGAAGTCCGCCGGCTGTTGGGCTTGCGATTAGACGGTTGGGAGAAAGAGATGGAACGATGGCTCCCCGGTGGTTCGAAATAAACACCAAGGGGACGACCATCAGGACTCTTAAGCACGACGCCAGCCGCACTAGAAGTCGACTTTCCGTGGGAGGAACGGGTAAAATACTCTGAAGCTGGAGTATCCACGCTTGGCGTGGAAGAAGACAGTCGAGGAGTGTCACGGGAATGCGAAGAAGGCGGGAACTCATTAAGCGGCGAACGAGCGATCTGAGGTGTTCCTTCCGCCTGCAGATCGACAGAGTCGAAGAACCCTTCTTGAGGTGTGCCTGTGGGAGTATGATTCCCGGACGAAATCTGGGGAGATCTGGGACTGATGGAAATGGATGAGAATGCTGAGTCGACGAGTGGCTGCCGGACTGCAGTGAACAATGCTGTGACGAATCGGCGGGGGCCCACGGGCTTTGGCACAACCAGCGCGTCTATTTGATAGGAGATGCCGAGACCCGTAACCACCTCTCTCGCCTGTTGATATTTGTCCAGACTAGTCAGGTAGATAAGGCTCGTGGACGGCACCGGTGGGCGGATATGGGACGTTGACTTGGAGCTGCGGAATAGTCCCGGTCGTTTCAAAGGTCGGCGGAGGCTCAATGAATCAGGCTTCAATCGAGCCAACTCCCGACGAAGGGCGGAGATATCATCATCGATGATCAAAAATCTCGAGGCAGGTGGAGGTTCTATAGTGGATCCGTCTAGGGCCACGACTTCGAGACCAAAGCTTGTTAGGTAGTTCGTTAACTGTCGTGCGAATATACTGGCATTATTGGCGTAAAGGGCCACTTTTCGATCGCGCAGAGTTTCCATAAAGTCTGCAAGGTCGCTTGCGGAAGGAAGAGGTGGAACAGAAGGCGTTGATCTTGTCTCCTCATCCTCGGGAAAGCGTGGGGCCTCCGGCCGTCCCCGTGGGAGCATGAGAGATAACTCGTACGCGTCGCGGGGATTGCTGAAGCCGGGGGATGATGGAACGACGTCGGTGCGGATCCATGCGTTCACTTGCCGCATTAACCTGCTACACAGAGGTGTATCCAGTTTGGCCGCAGCAGTTTGTCTCGGTTCTGTGAGTTGAGTGAATGGGTTCAAGACCTCTGCCCTCGGAGTCGCCGCGTTAAGATCGAGTCCTTGCGAAATATGGTGAATGATCTCAAAGACACAGAGTACGTCGGCGCCTGGCGACATGAGTGCCGAAGAATTGAGATCATCCGACATGGTAGACATTCGACGGGGCGATTGCGGTGTGGCATGGAATCCCAGTTCGATAGTATCGCCTTTGCTCGCGACGGTGAGAATTTGTCGTACAACCTGACATGTTAACCCGGCTACGAGTGTTGTGGCTCTTACGTGGTAAAGAAGATATCCAATTCCCTCTCGGTCGCCCAGCACCTTGACACTTCGTATGGACACATCTCCTTGAAGCAGGATGAGGTCGACGTCAGCTTGAATCAACTCAGGTCCAAGCTGGTCAGCGACATTCTGCACCAAGTCTTCAAGGTCAATCTCCCGAACAACTCGAACCCCGCCAGGTGTGCCTTCGCATATGGGAACGAGGTTGGCCGACAGATAATTGAGACCTCGCATGGTGGAAAGCAGAGCAGCGAGGGTCGTAGCTGGCACGGGGACCGCACAACCAGTATACTGTTCGTTCGCATTGTCGACAACATGACTGGGAGCGACTTGAAGCACGGTCTGAATTGCGTTTTGAAGAGCGTCCGCCAATTCTATCGAGACGGAATGATATGGATCAAAGGATCCGCTACGCTGAGGCTGGGGGTGATGGAGTAATGTTCCCGGATCGGAGTAGAAGAGACTGTCCAAAGACCCCTGCGTGGACGGCTGTGCGCTGAGAGGTAGACTTGTGGGCAGCACCGCAAGAGGGACTGCTGGAACTGTTGGAACCGAGGGAAGCGTCTTCGCGTCGTAGTCATCCCCAGACGAACTCTCACTCGAACGGTGCGCGAATGGATCATCCGAGAATAACTGAGTCGTGTCAAATGGGTCGCACATGGGTCGTGCATTGGCCGTCAACGATGGCCACGCAAATGCAGGATTCGACCACGACGACGTCGAGGTTGCAGAAAGCTGTTGATGAGTAAAGAACCAAAGGCCAAACGGAGCGAGAACCACGTTGGAAGCTCGTACTTGCACTCACGGGCGCTGGGGATTCAGAATGGGTCAGATTACTTCCATCTGAACCATGTCGGCCGGCATGCGATACTGGAAGATCCAGCTCGGGTCCTAGAAAGGTCGCCACTGACTTGTCCTTTGGGGAGATTTCGACAGGCAAATCCATTGGGGACACAGTCGATGGCCAGGGCGTACTTGAGCTGCTGGGTGACCGGCCTGGAACCTCACACTCCGTAGCCCGAATCGGCGGGGAGTAAGGCATTCAGCCGTCGTGACGCTCGAGCGGCGCGGGCAGACGCCGAATACAGAGATGCTTCGATGGTCTGGCCTTGAGTTTGCAAGCCGAAGGGCGAAAAAGTTAACGACGATGTCGGAAAGGGGATAGGACAGATAGTTAAGAAGTCAAGTGTGGATGGAAGGCCGGTTCACACACGATGAAACTACACCAAGTCGCGCGATATTTCTCGCAGAGCTAGATGCTGGCGGCAGCTGATAGTGGTGGCGATGATAGTGAGTGTGTGGTGGTTGTGGTAGTGATGATGCTGATGACGACGATGGTGGAACTAGTCTAGAGTAGCAGTCGTTGTGGTGGGTGGTCGATGGTGGGTGACAGCGGCCGCGGCCAAGGTAAAGTGAGCTAGTGAGTTGAGTGAGTGAGTTGAGTGTGTATGCAAAAGGGAAGCGTGGGTGATTTTGCGGGTGCAAGTTTCGGAGAAAAGTGACTCTAATACATAAGCGGTCGAGGGTATTAAGTAATGACCAGAGCAATGATAATCCCAAGACAATTCATTACATTTCTTCCGGGTCCCTGAAACTGCCTGAAATCTGCGGCGTTCTGGCCGTTCTCCAGAGCTTGGATGTGCCAGGGTTCAAGCCCACTCATGATTCAAGGATAATGATTCATGACGATGACCTATGCCCTCATGGCCATCCGACCTACGCAGCATCTACGCGGTCCAGTGCATGCATGATTAATATATTCACTGTTGCAATGAACCTGTACGAGCCGCTCAAACAGTTCTACTGTATGCGTGCATCGCACGTGACGTGACTAGCTGAACAGTACGAACAGTAGATTAGCAAGTGTTCCAGCACCGTGAAGCGCATGAGCCGCGAGGGGCGCGACGCACGAGCTCACGAGGCGCCAGTACACGAGGCAAGACCGGTAAGGTCGGCAAGGCTGGTCCACATGTGGGCGACGGACATACAGCAGGCCAGTGTAAGTACGGTCTGCGGCCGGCAAGGATCGAAAGATCCGTACGACAAAGTCAGACCTGTGAGGTTATCGAAGGCGCCTTTGGGTCTCTGGACATCCATTTCTGGCGACCTGAGGGGAAGCAACAACCACCTACGTGGTCTGAGCTTCTTGCATTTAGTCTTTTGGAGATAGTCTGCACAGCATACCCCGAGGCGCTTGGAGCGTCACGCTCACCGCAGTTCTTGGTAACCACTCACACTTCGTGTTGTTAAATATGAGTTTGGGGTCGATAATTTCATCCAGTTGCTACACGTTTGCAACTGCCCAAACTGGCCATACTGATGACATCCATAATACAAAGGACGCTGGTCGATGCTCCCAGACATCCTGATACTGCAGAGCACTCTCCTGCGGAAGGCTCGCGGTTGGGAACCCTTAGAAGCGGTGAAAGCTTGCTACCTCTTCGTATAGCAGGCGCTTCAGTTCCTCGCGACTCAATTCATCCTTCATAAGATCGAAGGTGAAGAAAGAAGGATCCAATGGCTTGGCTGTGGGCTCATCCTCTGGGTCATGATAAGCCTCGAGATACGGGTGTTCGAGGCATTGCTCCACCTTGAAGCGTTTGCGAGGATCGACTACGCATTAGTACTACGCCCACAAGATTCTTGCTCACAAGTCAAGGTCTTGGTCAGGAAGTCTACTGCCAGCGGATTGGCGTTGGGGAAAAGCGACTCGAACGTTCGCTTCTTCCGGAAGGGCATCGATCTTATGTAGTCTTTTGACCTCCGGGACGTAATGGCATAAAACTCGTTCAGCGTGGGTGTTCCGAGAACGTCCAGAATGAGAGAAAGCTGATGATGGCTGCCGTTAGTTGACAGCTCCTCCCCCATACTAACTAGTCCTTGCCGGGAAACAGAGGCTTTCCGCTAAGCATTTCGGCGAGGATGCAGCCAATGGACCAGATATCAATCGATTTGTTGTACATGCGAAAGGAGAGCATGACTTCTGGTGCCCGATACCATCTCGTTGCCACATCTGTAGAAAGTCAACACGATGTCCGTCGGCAGCGACTTACATTCAGTCATGAACCCCTGTTCTCTTGAGTTTGGAACGGCAGTTTGGGTGCTACGGGCAAGACCGAAGTCGCACACTTTCAAGTCGCAGTTGGCATTCAGAAGCAGATTGGAAGGCTTGAGGTCGCGATGGATGACTAATGTGAGTGACTCTTCATCGGACCGGTTAACCCACTCTCTGCCGAGTGCAGCGCCTTGACGGCGCGACAAGTCTGGTAGATGAAGTACTGGCAGTGGTCATCACTGAGGTCCTGAGTGCGAATAACGCGATGCAAGTCTGTTTCAAGAAGCTCTTGAACGAGATAAACTATGGGGTGAGCATGCGTGCAGGAATCTAAATGTTCTACCTTCTTTAAACTGCTCGAAGCTTGTAGGCTTGATAATGTCTAGGATGGTGATGATCTAGTGTCAGGGTCGTCATGAATGTCACGTACATTCTCGCTAACACCCTCGTCTGCGAAATACTTCAACAGCTTGAGCTCACGCAGAGTTCGCAATGTAAACATGGAATGGTCAAATGGCGCGATCTTCTTGATGGCAACCTTTGTGTTGGACGGGCGATGAACCGCTGACACAACAACACCGTATGCGCCTTCTCCAATTACGTCCACGATGTGATAAGTGCTGCCGACATTGAATCGTACTTTCCGAGGAGCAGTAGAGCTAGAGCCACGGGTCGTCTTCTCTTGAGCGGAGGATCCCCGTTGGGATTCATTGCGGCGCGTTGACATTGGCGTGCAAAACAAGATTAAGGTGTGAGGACAGTACCAAGAATGATTGACACCTGTTGAAGGAAAGCGTACGTCGGGAGGCCAGCAAGGAGGACCTGTGAAGAACTGGAGCGGCCAACTGAACAGGAGACAGATCCAAAGACGTGGAGGGAGCAAGCGTGAACAAAATAGGAAAAGAGTGAGGGAGCGCGAGGGTGATAAAAGAGGAGTGCAACGTCAAGGCCGGGAACAATCACTCTACTGGGTGCAAAGCATGCAAAGCGTGATGGTCGAAAAATGGTGGGCCGTGCGAGGAAGTGGGGTGGGTGGTCTCGTCTGTGTTGGGAAGCTATCCGGGACTCTGATGGTCGTGGGTCGTGCAAGGAACGCCTTGGCCAACCTGGCAATGACGGGTCAGTGGCCACTGGGAGGGGAAGCCGGGCGCTTTGGTCGGCTCTATGATCCTGCCAGAGACCAAGTGGCAAGATCTTTTGTTCCGGTTGAACACATTGGTATGGGACTGGCTCTTGGAAGCTCTGGTTTGCCGTTACACATAGTGGGGTAAAAACGCTGCCCCCGACATTGGTGCATCCACCTGAAGGCGTTGCAGCAAGCAGCCACCTTGGCTCCGCACAGTTATCAAGGGGCTGAGAAACCAGGGAACTGACCGGGAATTATTGGACTCTTGCAATCGGTCAGAGTCCAGATGCCCAGAGCGTGAGGAGGTGAGGACAGCATAAGTTTCCTGGATCAGTGTCACTGGCAAGCTGGCAAAGCGGGTGGAAATGCGCCGTATTGTGCACATGTCCCGCATGCCCACGCCCTACAAAGCGCTGTGCTATAATGTCAGAGTTCTACGTGCCAGTCTGCAAGCCTGCAAGCCACGGCGACTTTGAAGCGTAAAGGGGAACTCAACTGTGGGCCGAGACGGTCGAGACCGCCTGGTCGGGGGAGAGAGAATGCGTGATCTCGGAAGGTGGCTTGAGCGTTTCGGTGGCTTTTGTGTCCTCTGGGGCTGTGACTTTGTGAGTCTGTGAACCTGTGGGATGCGGGTCATGGGCTGCATGGGCTGCGGGGTTTTGGTTCAATGGTCACACAGTCAGACCAGTTTCAGGGTGGGGAATCATACAGTAGGCGACAGCGTGCGCTGGAGGGTGAGGGATCATTCTTGCGGTCTTGTGGACTGTCCTCGCGACTGGAAAAAAGTGTAAGTTGTGGTTGTAGCAACATCCCATATGCCAGCCGGACGACCTCACGAAAATGGAAACGCGGTCGATCCTTGAGGCCCCGCAATGGTACGATCGAGCTCCCGTCACATCAACATGAAGTAGTGGTAATAGTAGATCTAAGATTTGGCAGCTGAAACCTGGACAAATTGACACTCATACATACAATCACACACATATCCAAAACGCACGAAGCTCCACCGCGCTTTCGAGAAATAATCTGGCATGGTTCTGCATAGAATGAAAGCACAGATGTACAATCTGCACTTGTGTCCAACAAAGGTGAGCTTGCCTGTGGACAACATGGATACTGCAAGCTGAGGACGGTATACCCTGATTTCTCCTGTGACAATGGGGGAAGACTCCCCTCTCAGCCCAGTCCAAAGCCAACACATGCACCCCAGGCACGCTTTTGCTGTATCTTAGATCACTGATTCACCACCAGACCCGCTAAATGAGTCAACTGTTTGGCGAGTGAACTGGCTGACGGGGTGAGGGGAGCCAGACGGAATCTTGTGTTTATTCAGCGGACGTGACATACGAATAATGTCCAGCTCCAAAATTTGAGAGCCAAGTGGGAATCGGTGTATCGTGTCGACACAACACATCAGGCGTTTCTTATTGAATGGGAGCTTCCTGCAGAGGTGGATCGAAGGCAAACGCTCGCCCGCTTTCTCTGATACGATCGACGGAGAAGTAGCTTTCGAGGTCACGAAACGCGAAACGAAAGGGACTGCATTAGTGGTCCAGTGGCCTGCATGACTGGATGATTTCTGAAGAAACCGCAAGAGGCAAAAAGCCATCATATCTGACCCGCACGACAATTGGCATTGTCCATTCAACACCCAGCAACCTGCCAGGTTTCGCAGGTTTCGAGCTCTGCTCTCCGTGCTCAAGGAAAACGGGGGACGCGGCCACCATTGGCTTGCAGGCGTGAGGCGCTTCAGGTTGCTTGATATGTGGCTGGGGGCTAGAAAGTGGCAGGAGTGGTGAAGCAACAGTGTCACTCGCACCACCTGCGGCCGCAACAGGGCTTGAACATCCCTGATATTCATACTGATTGCTAGCTACTTGACCATCAATGGTCGCTTCATGCGCTCGTACGCTCGTACCCATGGATCCTGAGCTCAAAACCGGTTGAGCTTCACAAAGGGCCTTGTCGTGCATATCGTTTAATACAGCTTATCAACTTGCATGTCCTGCACCTTGGCTCTCAGCGTGTCCTTCGGACATTCGGCATACAGGCCGAAGGGTTGGAGGCGCCACCGTATCCTGCCTCCGAACGAAGCATGGACCGTCTCCAACCCTAATGCCTCACGGACCCATGTCCTCGTAGTGGCTTGTTGACCACATGTGCGCTATCATCGGTGATCAGGCGGCCGGAGGTATGTGACCACTAACCATGCAGATACCATTCACAAACAGTGTGTTGATCCTTGCATGCATTGCCCTCATGATAGTCCTCATCCATCCATGCGATAGTCGGCTCGGTACGCGGTACGGTCAGGTCCTAGGAGATAAAGGAATGATGTCATTGATTGACAATCATCGGCTATGACCGACGGGCAAGGAGGCACGTTGGGCACATCTTGTTCGCTTACCCATCCTCGAGTCCTTTTTCTCTGGGTGGGTGCATGCACGTCGCGTTTAATATTATTTTCGCGGTCAGCTCCACTTGTTCCCATTCCATCGTCCGAAGTTCACATCACCAAACCCTCAGCAAGCAGCATCGCTCTCGCGATTGCTTCATCCCCAGCCCGACCTCTTCGCGCGACGACGACTCCGCCATGGACGTGCCCTTTACCTCCTCCGACGGTCCTTCCGTGCACTCGGCCCCGCGGCCGCCTGCAAAGGACATGTCGCACCATATCAATCGCATCACGAAGAATCGCCAGGTTAACAAGATGAAGGAAATGTACAAGTATGCAGCGATGCCGGGAATGATATCTTATGCTGGTGGTGAGTTTATTGAGACATCAGACTTCAGTCTTCTCATCGCCAGGCATCCCATCTCCTGCCATTTTCCCATTCGAGACTTTATCGGCCGAAGTTCTCCCTTACAACCACCTGCCTCTCGACCCTCCACGAGTCCCACGCAAACAAAGCAAGGGTCTCATTGAATGGCTCTTTGGATCGAACCTCAATATCAGCATTCCCAAGTATGCGGCCAACCCCAAAGATCCTATGGCGATTCAGTTGGCTACTTCACTCCAATACCAGATGGCCACTGGACCGCCTGCCTTCCCAAAGTTCCTTCGTCAGTATGTGGAGACCATCTACAAACCCGCCTATGCGGACTGGGATGTCCTTCTCGATGTTGGCGCGACGGACGGATTTGGAAAGGTGTTCAACATGCTGCTGGAAATGGGCGACAGCATTCTCGTCGAGGAGTGGTCTTATCCCGGTGCCCAGAACGCGTACCACCCTTTTGAGGTCAACGTTGTGGCGTTGAAGATGGATGGAGAAGGTGTACTCCCAGCGTACTTCGACGAGGTGCTCACTAACTGGGACGAGTCTAAGGGCAAGCGACCCCGTGTATTCTACACGGTTCCGACGGGTCAGAACCCGACGGGCGCTACAATGACGGCGAAACGGAAGAAGGAAGTCTACGATATCTGTGCCAAGTTCGACATTATCATCGTCGAAGATGAACCATACTACACTTTGTTTCTCGGCGATTGGGTTCCACCAGGCGAGAAGCTTACGCCGCTGGCGGAGAGTCGCTTTAACGCTGAGAAGACAGAGGGAAAGGAAGGCAACAAGGCCTATCTTGAGTCCCTCCCGCCATCGTATCTTACATTCGATACCGACGGACGGGTTATTCGCCTTGATGTGAGTCGCATCTGAATGCCAAGTGGGCTCACCGCAGACCTTTTCGAAGACCTCATGCCCGGGGTCGCGACTTGGCTGGATCACATCCTCGCCGATCTTCATCGAGCGCTTGACCAGAATCAGCGAGGCCAGCACTCAGGCTCCGTCTGGTTTTGCTACGGCGCTGACCATCACGCTTCTTAACACTTGGGGCTGGGATGGTTATGTGCGTTGGCTTCGTGGGATCAAAGCCAACTACCGAATGCGCCGAGACTGGATGTGCGATGCGTTGGCAGACAAGTTCCATCTCGAGTTTGACACCGGCACCTCTAACTCACTGGTGTACGATATTCCCGGCGTTGGCCGTGGCATTACTGCTTATGCGAAGGCGCCCGCTGAGGCTTCCAAGAGTGGTTCGCTCGAAAAGCACAGCCTTTCCTCGTCGCACAGCCGGCCTTTGCTATCATTCATTCCGCCAACTGCTGGCATGTTCGTCTTCCTCGCCGTCCACCTGAACCAGCATCCCGATTACGAGAAACTGGGCCCCGATGCGGTTCGCATTCTGAGTGACAAACTCTGGCGCCTGCTGGCTGAGCATCTGGTTTTGTTCGCTCCCGGCCTCGGCTTCGATGCCAATGGGCCTCACAACATTGGCGGCGATGGCGTAGGATACTTCCGACTGTCCTACTCGATCACACCCTACGATCAGATCCGCTCGTCGATGGACACGTTTGCGAAGGTCCTGGGTAAATTCTTTGGACATTAGTGTAGGATCTCGTTACGTATCAAGTTGCATGTCATGTACACTGTTTCGCACCTCTCTATTAAAGCTTTGTTCTGAAGGAGTCAGTGCAAAGATTAGGTCTTGACTATTAGGGGTTCACTGGGTGTTCGTTCCAGACAGAGCTACTCCCAAAGACTGTGTTGCGCAATTCCTTGGGAAACAAAACTATTCTCTGCACAAGTGAAGGTGTCCATGAAATGCTGCCTGTGACCAGCTGCAGCACCAGTCAACTTCCAACACGACAAAATAAGCTCTCTACATGATCTTGACAACTATATCTACCACCACCAACACACAATCACAATGTCGCAAGGAAAATATCGTCCGTCTGGCGCTCCTCGCCAAGCCAGAAGTCGTGGTTGCCGACCTGCTTGAACCCGAACCGCTCGTAGAACCGGCGCGCGCGGAAGTTGTGCTCCCACACGCCGAGCCAGACATACTTGAACCCGAGCTTGGCCGCGTGCGCCAGCGTGTCCCCCATCAGCGTCGCGGCGACGCCCTTGCCGTGCATGTTGAGATCCGCGTACAGGCGCTGCAGCTCGATGCGCTCCGAGGTCGGGATGTGCTCGACGCACGGCTCGTGCGAGTCCCGGGTGAGCGTAGAGAACGCGACGACCCGCTCCCCCATACACGCCACGGAGAACGTTTTCGCCGCGTCCTGCAGCTCGGCCGCGACGACAGCTTCTGTAAAGTTGGATTCGAGATAGTCGGACATGTCCTTCTCGCTGCAGGTGTGCGCGAAGGTCGCCTTGAATACCCGTGCGCCCAAGTCCGCAATGGGCGCGGCGTCGGCCAGTGTCGCATCGCGGACTGTCAGGGCTTCGGAGCTTGCGGAGGGTGGAGCTTGGCACGACCGTGCTGCATCCAGATTGGCTGGTGTGAGCCGCGAGTGCGGCAACTAAAGCACGTACCAACCATTGTGAATGCAAATGGGGATGGACTGCGATCGGAGACTGGAGAGGATGAATGAGAATTCAGAGGATCAGAGGCAAGGTAACGATTGAGAACTGGACAGAGAGAACATGTTCCGGTGCGCAGCGGTTTGACTCGAAATCTCGCTTGGTTTCAAAAAAAACAGGCATAAAAAAACCAGAAAAAAAAACAGCACTAAATAAATGTCGGTCGGTGACTTATACTGTACATCCGAGATATCGGCTCATCCTTGATATCGATAATGGCAGTCCGACCAGAAGGGGAACCAGTAGGAGCTAAAGCTCGTAGGCATACTAGAGAACGCCAAGAGAAAGTAGGTGTATACCGTATTCGCGATCTCAGTCTATGTGATCCATGCAATAATGATACATATGAAGTGCCATGCTCCATCTATCCACGACGACGCTTCTCGCGCTTCTTCTCCCGCTCCATCTCCTTTTCTTCAGCGCGTTCCGTGTTGAGCGAGCCAAGAGCCTTCCGCATCTTGGCGTTGTACTCTTCGTCCTTCGCAGCCTGCTGACGGGCACGCTCCTCGGCAAGGAATCGGTTGTCCTTACGGAGCTCCCGGATCGCACCCTTGCGCTCCTTCTTGTACTGGGAGCGCAGCTTGGCGGCCGCGTTACGTTCAGCATCAGGATCGTAGTGCTTTCCAGGTGCAAAGTCGTCCTCAAACTTGGGGGCGTAGGACGCGATAGGGATGGGCTTGTGGTCCTGGAGAGTGAGTGGCGTGCGCGCATCGCGAGCGAAGCCGAGCTGCTTCGAGAGCGTCGTGGCAGTCTGGTTGAAGTACGTCTTCAGCGCAGGGTTGAGTTTGCCGACCTGTGAGCCCTCAAGGACGGCGAGGAGAGGCGTGAACATTTCAATGAAAGCCTCCGACGAGGAGTAAAGAGTTGCGAAGGAAGTGATGAGGCCCAATGCAGCTCCCAGCAGATCGGCCTTGGCTTGTTCGTCATCGGAAGCGGAAAGTACGCTGGTGAGATTAACAGGCTGCCTATGGGCAACACTGTCGACGATGTGGATTTCACAGCTGAGAAGATCGGGGTAGGCGGAAACAACGGGGGCATTCTTCCGGCGCTTCAGGAGGGCCAGAATGACCGAAGCAAGGAAGTTGATTGCCTCCGGAACAATCCGCTTCGACTGGCTCTCAAACTGCTGATCAGCAAAATATCAGTTGAGACTTACCTGAGTGATTAGGGTACACAGGAATAAGCCAGCAGCAACGTCGGCAACATCGCGGATACGTGATTGAGAGAGATATTGGCCAATCAACAGGATCGCAGGCTGCACGACTGGATGGGAGAAGTCGCTGGTAGACCAGGTTGTGCCGACCAAGCGCAACATGACCAGCTCGGGTGTCCTGGGAAGTGTTTTCGACTCGGGGTTGCTAGCACCACGCGAGATTCCGCGCTGCAGGTTTTTCTGCATCAGAGATAGCTTGGCGGTGAAATGGGAGGCAGCGGTGAGGGGGTTAAGCTTCACAAGCGCGGCCAGGTGAGGGCCCAGCGCGGAGATTACCACAAAGGGCGGCTCACTCTGGGAGGACAGGATGAGGATGTAGTCCATAAGGACGCCGAGGAATCCCTGCAGCCTCTCCTTGTTGCCTTGAGCCAAGCTGGGGTGATGCAAAGCTCGAATGCGCTGAACGACCGTCGGAAGCGCCGAGTCATCCAGCCCTTCAAGAATGTCCTCGAACTCCTCGACGGTTGCCGGGCAGGAGAACGTGAAAGGAATCTCCTTCGTCGCTGCGGCTTGCCCGGAAGTCTTGGTTTTCACCTTCCTGGATTTGGGCATAGCGGCTTCCTCATCATCGGTGTCCTGTTCGCTGGCGACGTCGGAATCCAGGTCCTCCATGGCCGACAAGACCTCCTCATCGTCGTCCTCGTCGTCGTCGCTGCCGCTGCCGCTCGCATCATCGCCACTAGCCGATCCGTTTTCCGAAGTCGTGTCGCCATCGCTGTCGTCGTCGCTTGCGTCTACGGCCATCCCTTCAATGGCCGCCCGCGTCAAACCAGGGCCAAGAAGGGAGACTCCTCCATCCTCGTCCATATCGCCCACGAAGTCGTCATCCAGGTCGTCAGCGTCCGGCTTGCGCTCGGTCTTGCTGTTCCTTTGCCCTTTCTCCTCCTCCTCATCAGAGTCCTCCCCATGCATACGGCGGATACGCTTGGCTTCCGCCTCCTCAAGACGTTCCTTCTCTTCCACAGCCAGTTCTTCCTCCGTTTTGGTACGATCCTTGGGCTGGGCACGAGCCTCGAAGACTAGGCTGCGGACAAACTGGTCGTAGTCGGCATCGTTGTTCTGATCCGGGAGCCGTGCTGCCGTTCTGGCCGGTCCTGGAAGCTGAACCGAAGGCCGAACAGGGGCAGAGCTCCTAAGCAAATCGCGTAGCTCATCCAAACCCTCATCGAGGCTCTCCCGCATGACATCGTCCACTTCCTTCTGGTGCTGCCTTTCCAACTGTCTGTCAGTGTCGAAGGAAGTGAGCTGAACCCACCTTGTGCTCCTTGCTCTTGGCAATGATCTCCGACATCACCTCGTGCTTCGTCTTTTTGCGCTCGGGCTTCCGTAAGCGAGTGGCTCCTCTTATCACTTACAAGCTCCTCATCGTCTTCCTCGTCGTTAAAGCCACCGAAATGTTGACGGGCTACCTGACGACGACCAATCGTTCCAGCATCTTCATCGTCATCTTCTCCGAAGCCTTGAGCAACGAAGTCGTCACCAGGAAGATCCATGACATTTCGCCCGCCGTGTGTCAGACCCATCCCAAAGCCATCCTCATCGTCAAAGCCCTCGTCGTCCTCCAGGTTGAAGAGACCCTTCTTGCCTTGGCCCCGTTGCCTCTCGCGAGTGTAACGTTCAAGCATACGGTCCTCAAGGGTCATCGTGGGGTCATTTTCACCAAAACGACGATCGCGGAAGGTACCTCGGTGTCCCCGCAAATTGTGCTCCTCGAGCAATGTCTTACGACGCTGCCTGTCAGATGGAGCAACGGAGATGACCTACTTGCTCCAAACCGGCCTGTTTGTTGGCAGAGGGACGCCCTGTCACGCCCTTCAGTTTGCGTCCTCCCACGTCATGCTTGATTTTGGTTTCGCGCTCGTCAAACTTGTTGAAGCGAGATTGAATGTCGTTGAGCTTGGCGGCACGTTTTGCGCGCTCGACGTCCTGCGAACGACCTTTCTTGCCTTTGCGATCCTTCTTGGACACGGTCTTGCGACTCAGTCCAGCCGAGGAGAGGGCAGCTTTTAGCTGCGAGAGTTGTGACGGAGCCATCGGGCAGGGATATGAGGATGGTGTGGAAAGAAGTGTGGTCACCCAAAGCAGTCGTGTTTTTGCCGCTCGACGCGAACATAAATCTGGTGTGAACTTTTTTTGTGCTGGTGGTGGAGGCAGAGACAGCCACCTCTTTACGTAACAAGACGGGCAGTAACGGCCTGTCCGCTGATGACCAGATGTCGTCACAGATCACAGAGGCGGCGACCGGGCTGGCTGGGCTCGGAGCTCGACGCACGCAATCAACAAATATCCGACTTCTGTAGCTCGTCTCTCCTCGAACTAATCTTCATTTTACTCCATTATTGTCAACTTGTCATCCACTGCAAACGTCTGTCATTGACGCAGTCGGACTTGGATCCTCGACACCAGCCAGGATCTGACAAGCGTCTATTCTTATGTCGCCATGCAGTCTGATCCATCGAGGGACAAAGACTTGTCGTTTGCCAAGCTCAGCGATCTCCAGCTGCACGTCGCGATCAAGATGTAAGGGAACGATATAACCTCTTCAGGCCACTTACACCAGTGTCTCCCTTGAGGGTCGAATACCAAGGCGCACGTACACCGATCTCCTTGAGCGTGAGGACCTGCGGCATTCCGGGCTCGACAATGAGTAAGCGTCGTTGCCGTTTCAACAAGAATCTGACGACAGTGGGCTGGCCGATCTCTATGTAGTGTGTCAGCTGTGGACAGACGGGAAGGCTGAAACCCTCCCCTTCCGAACGTCCTGGAAAGACTTTGCGAGATCGTACATGTGAGCTCTGTTGGTTCCGACAAAGCTAATGCCTAAGATGGAACCAGACAATCGTGTTGCCGATCAGCTATCCAAGCCTTCTACCCACGTCCCACTTGACATTTACCATATGGGATGTTCAGGGTGCTGGCAAGGCGGTTGCGGTTGGCGGCACGACTATGAGCATGTTCAGCTCGGATAGGACCTTGCGGCGCGGACAGCAACGGCTGTTTGTTCATCGAGGTGTAGAAGCAGATCCCAAACCAGAAACAACCACACCAAGTGAAATGCCTATGGGCAAGGACGAAATGGGACGACTAGAACAGCTTGTCAAGGATTATGAACGAGGCGATATCGTCAAAGTTGACTGGCTCGATCGTATCGCCTTCCGCCAAATCGAACGAGCTCATGCTGTGAGTGCTCCGCGATTTATGGTCTGACCTGTCCAGGGTGAAGCCAGCAAGTCTGATGACCTCTACCTCTATGTGGACTTGCCCCGATTTGACTTTCCTGTGGTGTTCTCCGAGCATGAAAGTCAAGTACCCAATCCACCTGCCCCCGTACCCCATCCACCCCAATCTCATCCCCACGCACTGGCATTGCCATCGGACTACCTCACCGCGGATAAGAGTCTTTGGAAGTTGTACGACCCAGATTCGTGGCGCGACAATCCAGTCGAGCTAAAACATCGAAAGTTGCTTCGCAGTCAGCGTCTCGGCGACGAGGGCAAGGATCTTAAGCCCAGTCCAGCGGAACGCGATCAGCTTAACGTATGTTTCGTTGTAGCGATCAAGTCACTGATACAATAGGAAATCTTCAGCATGCCGCCAACAACTTCCCTTACCGCGAACGACAAGGATCTTTTATGGAAGTTCCGATTCTCTTTATTCCGATCCCCTCGTTCCCTCACCAAGTTCTTGAAGTGTGTTACTTGGTCTGATCCAGTCGAAGCGCAGCAGGCTACAGAAAAGCTCCTACCTCTGTGGGGCCAGGATGTTGGCATGGACGATGCCCTAGAGCTTCTTGGCCCAGGTTTTACAGACAAGAGAGTTCGGGCATTTGCTGTGGAGCGGTTGAAGAGGGCTGACGACGATGTGAGTTCTCCTCTGGGTGCTGTGGACTGAAGGGAGGATGCTGATGTCAGGAAATTCTGCTGTATCTATTGCAGCTGGTTCAGGCCCTTAAGTTTGAACAAGAACCGATTCCATCAACCCGCACACAAAGGCGCCGCGAGACTCAGCCTGTCCATGGTCAAGATGGTGAAAGTGGGCTCGCGGCATTCCTTATTGACAGGGCTGTGGTGAATCCCGTGTTTAGCACCACCTTTCACTGGTATTTGATGATCGAGGTTGCAGCCCAAACCCCTACAGGCAAAATGTACGGCAAAGTCGCCCTTCAGTTCCAAGCAAAACTGGCCGAGGTGAGTAACGCAGCTATGCATGGGTGGGACTCATAACAGACGCCTCAAGGTGTGGCTCAACGTGATGTTCTTCGACGGCAAGCGGAACTCGTTGAAGCTCTGTCTGCTCGCGCGAAGGAAGTTCGCAGCTCGAAGGATACCCGGTCGAAGAAGATTGACAAGCTTCAAAGCTACATTGCTGACTCGCGCCATGGCCTTTCTCCTTTGGCAGCGCCTTTGCCCTTACCACTCAACCCGCGAGTGTCCGTCACCTCCATTGCCCCGGAACGGTCAACGATCTTCAAGTCAAACTTGCTTCCGTTATGCCTGTGGTTTGAGACCGAGAAGCCGTCGGGCGACGATGATGAGACCCCTGCGCCTTATTACCCGGTCATATTCAAGAACGGAGACGACTTGAGACAAGATCAGCTTGTCATCCAACTCTTCAATTTGATGGATCGGTTGTTGAGGAAGGAGAATGTGGACCTGCGTCTTAGTCCCTACTCCGTTCTGGCAACGTCGCCAACAGAGGGGATGATCCAGTTCGTTCCTAGTGAGAGTCTGGCAACTATCATGTCTGGATACGGTAGTCTGCAGGCGTATCTCCGCGAAGCGCACGCAGATGACGGCGCATTGGGGTCCTACGGAATCGAAGTTGGTGTAATGGACACCTTCGTTAGAAGTTGCGGTAAGTTTCTCTACCATGTCCCTAAGCTTCTAACATGCGCAGCTGGTTATTCCGTTCTTACGTATATTCTTGGTGTTGGTGATCGACACCTCGACAATCTTATGTTGTCCGCAGACGGTGCGTTCACTCATTGTTGAGCCTCTGACAGTTCAGGTCACTTTTTCCATGTTGACTTTGGTTACATCCTTGGTCGTGATCCCAAGCCATACCCGCCACCTGTGAAAGTCTGCAAGGAAATGGTGGACGCGATGGGCGGTACGGGATCAACGCACTACGCTCGCTTCCAAAGTCTGTGCTACACGGCTTTTAGCAGTCTTCGAAAGAACTCCAACCTCATCTTGAATCTTGTGGCACTCATGGTGGATGCTGGTATTCAAGACATCCAGTCTGACCCCGACAAGGCAGTGTGGAAGGTCAGTCACATCAATTAACTATACTAATCATGCAGGTGCAGGAGAAGTTCATGTTGGACCTATCTGAGGAGGACGCCATCAAGCAGTTTGGAGTATTACTGAGTGAAAACTCGGTTCTCACAGCTGTGTTTGACCGCATCCATGACTGGTGAGCATTGGTGACTGGCCTGTGCTAACTAGTCTTAGGGCACAATATCTACGGGACTGATTGTATGGCATCCAAGGAGGCATGGTGCGATGGGTTGAAGTGGGCGGTTCTGGTCAGCAAGAAGCTGTGCTAGGCTTGGCTGAATTGAGTGAATCACGCATCAAAGGGCTCGCTTCGCGAATGACGTAAATGTGGTGGACTATATACAGTAGCACGCCGTGTTCTCAGCGATATGGGTAGTACCCGTCTCGAGCGATCCCGTATAGTGTGCCTCCCCCGTATTGTATGTACCTAATTAGACACCGGCTGCATGCCGCATCGGGACCGTCGGCCAAGCTATCCCACAGACCACAGGAATGTTCGTTCAGTCGATCCATCCATACACATTAACGCATACTTCGTGATTTAACTCATCATTTTGTCAACAAGCTCTCTTTCCATCTCTGTTACATTCTGGCCAAGACGGGATATTCTTCGCCAGTCTCTCATTATCGTCCCTTCAGCATTTCTCTTCTCCCAGCATCCGTCAGCAGCGCGGTTCGGCCGTAGTGCTGGGACAGCTCGGTGTGCCCGTTCCCATTCAGGAAGCGTCTTGAATATTTCCACTCCACTTTCGCTATGCATAAGGCGGGAAAGGCACAAGTGCCAATCCGAACATCCAGCTCTCCAGCGCAGATGTTTCCAGTGGATGGGGTCTCTGTTACCGAGTCGCCGGTAGCATCTGACAGCACCACCAAACGAAACTCAAGCGCACCCTACCCCACGAGCAACAGATCAGCACGTGCAGATGGTTCTTCACGGCGGTTATCCACAGTATCGAAAAGTCCCAACGATGCGGAGAACGAACATGCCGATTTGCCAGATCGCAGGAACAGTCGTACTGGCTCCTCCAGTTCATCTCAAGTTCTGACCAGTGAGTGGCCACACTTTGTTGCTGTACGTGCTGACCACTCAGGCTGTGAGGCGTGCCGCAAGGGCAAGTGCGTACCCGCTGTTCCGCCTGATCACCCGCAATGCTGACGCTGCAGACGTCGCTGTGAACCATCACCGCTTGTTCCACCTGATCATCCCGACGTTGCCAAACTCCCATGCGCGCGATGCCGCCGATTTGCTTTGGAATGCGTCCGGATGCGTGTCGCACGACGCAAGGGACCAGCTCCAGTGTATGTCCAATGTTGTGTCTGCCATTGTCATTGACCACCTCGCAGGGATCTCAGTGCAATATCTGATGCGGCCCATGGTTTCCAGGCTCCCATGAGTGGTGACTCCACAACCGGGTTTGCCCCTGTGACCGGAGGTGATCCCAGCGCAAGGTGTGTAACCAATGCCGGCATCGCTTATGCAGCAGTTCACTTGCATCGATCCCCCTTGTTATTGGGTCTCCGGCTGTTGACATACCGGGGGTCCCGAACAGCTTGGACGACGTTGTTGCACCTGCCGTAGTGGACAACATTATCGGCCTGTTCTTTGATTACGTTTATCCTCTCACACCATGCCTTCATCGTCCAACATTCCTTGCAGATTTGGCAGCCCGAAAGGACAAGACCGACCCGGTGTTCTTTGCCTTGGTTTTAGTCGTTCTCGCGTCAACCTTGGTGCAGGTGCCTCGAGTGTTGGTGAGCCTGGATAAGAACGAGGTTGAAGCACTGGCACGGAGGTGTGTTCGAGTCGCGAGAGCCAAACTGGCGTACATTTGGGAGGACGCCGTGCCCGTTCAAGCCGAATTTGGTGAGTCAGATGCGCATACAAGATTCTGACGGCAACAGTTGTGGTGTTCTACCTTGAAGGAATCGTACATCTTGTTCTCGGAAACAATACCGCCCACGTCGTTGTCACCGCCCAGGCCAATCAATGCGCATTGGCTCTGCGTTTGAACGAAGAGGCAAGCTATGAAGGACTGAACCCAATCGAGTCGGAGATCCGTCGTCGGATATATTGGCTGTTGTTCCAGGCCGACAAGAGCTCAGCCTGTCTTCGTGCGCGCACTATCTGCCTGAGACTCGAAGACGCCCCCGGATTGCGGCTTCCCGCAGAAGTGGACGACGAACAGATTACGCCCGACGGTATTCTGCCACAACCTGTTGGACAAACGCCCGTGATTGCCGGGTTCAACATAGTGACAAACCTTTTCCGCATTCTAAATGACGCCCTTCTCCTTCAACGTCGTAAGGCAGCCCCATCGGTGGACAGCATTCTCGCCGACCTGCAGAATATCAATCAACTACGCGAACGCGTGTTAAATTGTGCTTCGGAGGTTGCCTCCCCCTTAAGGATTCGGTCGGCTTATGATTCCCGCGCGGCAAGGTGGGTACAATTACTAGGATTGACAAGGCGCTGACAGGCAGTCCTGTGCAGGGTTGGGAAGCGAATTTGAAAGGCCGATTCATGGACTTCTTCACCGGTGCGGCAGATATGGATCACATTAACAGCTTCCTTGTCATGCAGGTGGGAGCCTTTCGCCGAGGAATGTGCTAACGATAGGGGAACATTCTTGTAACTCAGCAAGTCGTACGCCTGGTCCTACTGCAGACACGCGAGTCGCTTCTCTCCCAACTAGCTGTTCTCACTCACATGCCGCTTCAAGGTGTGGGGGCGTTGGGAGGCGTTCAGAGTAATGAAGTTGCAGAGGATATTGCCTGTGACCTCCTGGATGGACTGAACAGTCTTCCGGAGGAGTGTGTTGCGACGAATGGGCCGTCTCTTGTTCAGAAAGGTGAGTTGGATTTAGTTCCATTATTTCGCGCTTCTTTGCCTTTGTTCTCTGACCGGCGTCAGTTCGCTTTGTGGCGATCCAGCTCATGGAATGTTCGACATCAGCGTCCCCTCAGGCGGTGCGAGCGTAAGTACCTGTGCTCAGCATGAACTAACTTCACAGCCAAACATTGCTGATGCAGTTCCTGTCCGTTCTAAGTGTCATTGAAGGAATGTACTCGTTCGGGAGAGATGTCACTTGTACATAGTAGATAGTGGGTAATGGACTGGGCTTCGTTGTGTGTGGATACGCACGAGTGTGCAATTGCCCAGAGAGACCGATAAGTGCGGTCATTGCGTCGTAACTGATCATCTCGTCATCTGAATGCATGAGGAAAGACGGTACAGAAGCTTGGCCCTAACAAAGCCCTGTAACACAATGCCGCCAATGTCGCTTTGGTTGAGCTGCTATCTAATAAATGTGTCTCCTATCCGACGACACGGTGGAGCTTGTGCATGTCTGAAGGTCAGCCGCCAGCCGCCATTCACCCAAACTCACCGCTCAACAGCAGGTCGCCCTGTTTCAAGAACTGCTCATAAATGACGGTCTTGTTCTGGGAGGACAGCTTATCAGTGGTGATGACACCACTGACTTTGTCGATTGTGCAGGCAATGCGCCCGTTGGCAATGAAACGCGAAAGGTCACTGTGGTCAGCGAATAATGACGATCGTGTCACGCACCGGTCCACAAATGCTTCACTGACACCGAAAGAGCGGCTCATCCGTTCGAGAGTCAAACTGCGGTAGCTTTCCAGAAGCTGCTGGTACGCCTTGATCCGCATCTCGCGAACATAGTACCGGGCATGGGGTGCCAGAATTGGGTTGGGAATGAGATAAGTCTGCTCCACTTCCCCAAGAGCAACGAAGAACGCCGCGTAACTGCTCTTGTACAGCGCGTTGGTCATATCGGCAAGAGAAGTGATTGACGACAGGCAGCCGTTGACTTCAGAGCTCGAGATGATCTGCTGTCAGTCGTGTTCTCCACCATTTCCCGCCCACCTTTGCTTTCAGTGTCTTCCGATCACAGCCAACAGCGGCGGCGAGAACTGTGAGCGCCACAAACTCCTCATACTCCATCAGCTCTGTCGCCGTGAAAGTCGAAAGCGAATCAATCAGGAGGTCCGCTGCCTGCTTAAAGTCGCGGATGGAAAGGCAATGAAGAGCACGGTAGACCTTGAGGCGGTTTCGACGGTCCCAGTCACCACCAGAGTCGATAAGGCTGTACATTAGCTGTGGATTACACAGTAGTTACGCACTCCGATGCTCGTGAAATGCTGTTGATCACCAACTGGACATCCGATGTGAACAGCCCCATGCGGACCATAGCCAGCACGAGGTCGATCCGCGACCCAAGTCCAGTTGTTTTCTCCAGGGCGGTCTCCAAGGCAGGAAGTGCGAGTTCCTGTGGACGTTAGATGTCACCTCCAGCTTGAACCTACCTTGTTCCCGATGCGGCACAGGTACATGGCCTTCGACCTTAACAGCTCGGAGATTTCGCTTTCTCCAAGATTCTCCTCGGCGTCCTTCAGCTTGGTCTCGATAGACTCGAGCTCGGCAGCATTCTTCTTCTCAAGAGTTTCCAAGAGGCCAGAGGACGGAGGAGTCAGAGAGTTGGCGCGAATGTAGGGCGCCATTTCTGATATCAGCTTTGCCGGTCAGGACAACAACGCACCGTCCTTCTCAATAGCGGCCCAGAAGGCATCACTGGCCTCCTTGCGGAGTCGTTCAACATTGCCGATCTGATAGTGCCACTGAGGGACCTTGAGGTTGGGATACGGGAGAGGAACGCTGTCGTCGGCCATGTTGCGTAGATAGTGACTGGTATCGGATGATGAAGAAGAGCGAGAGGTGTTGTGGAGAACGAAACGCGAAAGGATGGCGAGATGGCAACCGTTCGTGCACCAACTTGATAATGTGTACAATGTGTGACGACGGAACGCGCGTCCAGCACACGCCTTCAACACCAAGTCACGTGATCTCACCAAATGAAAGTGGAGGTTTACGTCATGTATTCTCAAGGTGGTCTCCCCAGTTACGTGTCATTTAGTTGATTATCTCGTTCAGACCTATGATGTGTTTTCCCGACCCCGTCCGGTCCTCCCCCCCACCTTTTGGATTCCGAAGATCGGCTAGATTGCTACTGCTTGCGCCAGCTGATTGTCGGAATGTCGCGAATTCAGCCGAGGTCACATACCATACCGGCCGGCCCACTGATCCCCTTGATTATTGTTGTTGACTCAAACCGGGGGTGCTTGAATTTCTTGATTGAACTTCCTCCAACTTTTTATCATTGCAGGACAATCACAAGATGATGTCCCTCTCCTCGCTCTCCCGACCATCACGTATATCCGCCCTTCTTGTCAACTCTGTTCGGTTTACAAGCTCTCAAGCCAAACCGAAGGTCTTGCTTTTGGACCCGATCAACTTGGCCCATGATGAGCTGGAGTCGCTGAAGGCGCAGGCAACGTTGGTGGTATGGCTGCATTGCTTGGTTTAACGCTCATCACTTCCAGCCTTTCACCAGCACAGATCGTTCTTCCTTCCTCAAGGATCTGGGTGATAACTACAAGGACATTGCTGGCATCTACCGCCATTTCAAGGGTACCGGCTCCATCAATGTTCGTATCCACCCGTCACACGCCGGGCCTAACCAGTAGATCACAGGTCGGTTTGATGAGGAGCTCGTCGCCAAACTACCTTCCACCCTGCGCTTTATTTCCCATAACGGAGCTGGATATGACCAAAGTACGCGCCTCAGCGTTCCATTCTAACAATCAACAGTCTCCGTCGACCCCTGCACCCAGAGGGACATTCAGGTCTCAAATGTTCCGTCCGTTACCGATAACCCGACTGCCGACACAGCGCTTTTCCTCATGCTCGGTGTTTTGCGGCAGTTTGACGTCGCTTTGAAACAAGCACAATCAGGCCAGTTCCACAAGAACCTTGCTCTCTCCAACGACCCGAAAGGCAAAGTTCTTGGTATCTTGGGCATGGGTGGCATCGGTCGCGCCCTTGCCAAACGTGCAATGGCGCTTGGTATGACCATTCAATACCACAACCGGTCGCGGCTTCCGGCTGATCTCGAGCTCGGCGCCAAGTATGTGAGCCGCGATGAGCTCATTTCCACATCCGATGTGCTGTCGCTCAACCTTCCCTTGAATGCGACGACGAAGCACACCATCTCAACCTCCGAATTTAAAGCAATGAAGCCTTCGGCTGTTCTTATCAACACTGCCCGCGGTCCGGTGGTTGATGAGAACGCTCTGATTGCTGCCTTGGAGGCAGGTGAAATCGCTGGCGCCGGCCTCGATGTCTACGAAAACGAACCCCACATTCCTGATGCTCTCCTTTCCAACCCTCGTGTCGTTTGTCTCCCGCACGTCGGGACGCTTTCTTACGAGACCCAAAAAGAGATGGAGGCGTTCTGCCTGAGAAACCTGCAGACCGGCCTTTCGACGGGCAAGCTCGCCAATGTCGTGCCCGAGCAGAAGGGCAAGTGGTAGCAGATAGATACAGATACACTATAAGTATGTAGAAAAGCTATATCCCCTATTCTTGCCGTCATGCATGACCATGCACGGACACGTGTGAGATATGGGAACTGACGTCTTGGACTGTCGTTTGACGAACTATGCTGTAGGGTATGCGGTCCTTCAGTAGGTGCATGCTGCTGGCACACATTTAGGATGTATTTAGGATGTGATGTGAGTGTTGCCACCTGCAGGTGATGATGGGTTGGCTGTTTTCGATCTTCGAGTTTCGTTCCCAACAGCCACGAGCGCCCCTAGTTCAAGCAAGAGTCAGCTACAATGAGTTCGCGACTCATTTACCTATAACCTGACCGATTGGAGGCTCGTGGAACCATTTTCTGATACCGAGCAGAGCCCCTACCCCATATAGATCGTCAATGGGGGAGGGGCAGCCAGATGACTAGCGGATTTGTCAGGTCAGCAGAATAAAAGCATCGTGACAGTACATGTGAGTACCACTTGTAGCATTGTACAGGCGAACCTGTGCCGAAAGACGTCTGTACAGTCTGTCGTGTCTATGAACTTTCAAAGTGAGAACGCTCAACAAGCATCCAATTCAGAAGGCGCACAGTACTCTGCAGTGTCAGCGCCCCTTCTTTCATGCGATTCTATGTGCTTTGGAGGCAACAACTGAAACTGCGAGTATCTTTCCAGTAGGAGGCAAATCTGTCCTGGAACTGGTTGGGAAAATCAAAACAATGTTGACAGCGTCGTCTTGGGTCGCAGCTGTTTTTTTCAACCCTCTCTATATACTTAGAGGACAAGTATAATTGGGAGAGGGACCTTGCAACGGGGGTTCATGCGCTTGGAGCCTCCCACAATACGTGAAGTACTTAACAGTACGGCGCCGAACACACCTGAAATCTGCTGATAGAACAATTGCAAAGGAATGGGTCGATAATATGTGACCAGACCGGGAACTTTAGAAAGTACTGCCGGCCTGAGGGGTTGTGGGGAAATGAGGAGCGAAAGCTTCAGCTGACATTTTGACATGCTTGAATCAGTCGGTATTGGATACATAGGGCATGGGGCCAACCCACTGAGTGAGGGACGGATGAACAGCGTGCTCAGATCGAGCGTGGTCTCAGAAGTTGGTAAATCTGAGCTGAAATGTCTCCTTTAGTGCTCTGACCAAACACATATGGAAAGTGGAGACCCATAGTATCGAGGTAAATCGGAATATTGTAAACCCTTTCTCTATTATAGGTCTACCTATCATTGGGCCATACAGCTAAGAAGCTGTAGTTTGCTCCTTTCTGGGTGGATTGCGTACTTGTGCGGCTTGTTCAACTGGCAACTCATTGGCGAGTGATATTCACTATAAGTTGGTATTCACTATAGCCATACCTTCATTGCACTGCTGTACGACTTGTGAGGTCAACTTTATCTGGTGCCGGTCAATCTTTCCTTGCATCACTTTTCCTGAGCAGCGTAAACATTCACTGGCCTAAGGACAATGAAGTAGGGAGACCACCCCGGTCAGCTCCCTTGTTTGTGGACAGGAAGTCTTGCCAGGGCGCCTGGAACTTATTCTGCACGCTGAAAGAGAAAGTCGAAAACTATGCACCCACATGTAACCGTGTTTGAACCTTGTTGGTCGCGTCATAGGTTGTATTCTGTTGCCGTGGCATGGGGGCAAAGAAGAGTTGCGGGGAATTGCTGAAGTTTTCTGAAACTTGGGCCACGTGCCATGCCTTTCGTTGTATATGAATCACAAGCTAACCCGCCGAGTGCCTTATTAATGATATCACCATGTTATTAATGATATTACATGTGTAGTGAAAAGCAAGGTAGAGTATTCGGCCAATTTGCTCCCCAAATACGTCGCAATCTCATCGATATTGTCTTGCCACACCCTTACTCAAGGTTGAACAGGCCCCAAAACTTCTAAACTCTTGGTAGATAATACCAGTGTGGGTCGAAGTTGGATTCCACCATTATCACAGGAGGTAGCCTGCGTCGCTTCAAAGGCAGGTAGGATGTACTTTCCTTCTTTCCGCTCGAGCACCATTCTGGTAAACAAGCGCTGTTAACTGTTGAGAGGGGGATTTCTACTTCCATGCTAGTACTAGCGTTACAGGAAGCCAGCCACCTTGTTCAGGTGCTTTTCAGATAAGTGTATTTTTTTCGCAGGCGTATTAGCCTGTAGGACAGCGATAATTCTCTGGGTTGACGACGGCCATAGAGAGGTTTGCTGTGGAACGAAATACTGTCCAGGTACATCCAGCATATCCCCGACGCTTGGTTCCGGGTTCCCTTTTCCACTGTACATGCTGGTTACTCTTTTCACGCGCCTCCACTCCGCTGCGTATGCCGTCGTTCGGGACCAGGGCGCCGATTGCCTCGATGATAACTGAAATTTGACCTCAACAATAAAACTAGCATGAGCGAGGTTGTCAAGAGCGTCACTACCAACCGATCGGCCGCTAAAGCGCAGTACTGAGCCCAAACGGGCAAAACGGGCCTGGAAATAAGTTGTGATTGCCATACATCACCAGGTTCTGAACACCCGGGACTTATCGGCTCATCACAATCCTTGAAAACAAATTGTTCACTGGCTCAAGGACATTTTTCCAGTCTCATCGACCACTGTTCCCGCACCATCCAGTCTTCCCGCACCCCAAGGAGCATCTTGTGATTGAGACCGAGTCATTAGCTTGCGTGTCTACTGAGATACGTTGTTAGGTACTGCGAGAGCCTGATGTCGTTCACTGGATACCTCTGCTATGCTGTTCAGTTCCGTTAGCTACTTCATCATATAATGTCTTTCTTATCACTAAGACGACTCAATGGCATACGTTATGTTTCCAGCTGTCTATGCGGATGAGATGTCATCATCCGGTCCTGCTGAAAGGGTAAAGTTGAAACTTCAGGCATAGAGCGTTTAATGCTCTCATTCTCGGATGCAGTGAATACTGCTGTTCCATGTCAAGACAATTATCTGGGACATTCCAATCCCATAGGAATCTCTTGTTCTCTGTTTCAGGGCCACTACAATGTTTGCATTTGGAGACGAATGTTAGCCTCAAACGCCTCTAGGCCTACGTCACAATTATATTCCCTCAATGCTTCTATACTATAGTGTGTTACTTTTTTGTTTCTAGGACTGGCTGCCATTCAAATACGTACCCAACTAGAGCAAAACAATAGCGTCACAGCAACGTTGAAAATTATAATGAGCACACTTGAAATCCATCATACAATTTTCAATTTCAAGCAGGCAGGTGTGTGCTGTCCGCTCTGGCAACGGTGCATAATGCAGCTTGCATTTGTTTGCCTGTTTAGTACAGAAGGGACGTTTGGCATTGCACATTTGTTGTACTGAAGCTACTTTGTACTTAGAATGGATAGAAAAACCGTAATATCTTGTAGATCTTGTAGAACTAGGTTGATAGCTCGGAACTGCTATGAATAGAAGTGCACTACTGAATATGAGAAGGTAGGTGGAGCAGCTACGTAAGGAACCGGCTCCTGGTAACCACCAGAGCCGTGGAGATGCGATCGACCATGCGAGTGTAGGCGAAGTCAGATAGCGCGGTCTTGGAGCGGCGAAGGGCGTGTGAAACAGTTCCAAATGTTTGACGACCATTTTCATCCAGGATGCCCAGGTAGGTGCTCAATCAGACACAAGGTCTGTCTGGGAGTTTCATGAAGCCACTGTGGGCTTCGACAATGTGTATCCATGCTCGTATTTTTGTCTTTTCACTACTTAGCCTGAGCCTTGTGCTCGTTCATGGCATCCACAGCACGGAGAAGGTCCACGTCGAGTGCAATCTTCTCTCCAAGCCAAGTGGCATGGGTTGTGTGGTCCACAACGTCGTTACCGGTATTAGGGTGAATCAATACGCTGCACGGCCCGCGGTTAGCAATGAACCAGGACATGAGTGTTCCGAGTTGCTCCGTGTTGAAGACGTTAACCTCAAACATGGGAATGGGGTGCGGACCGATGGCCGATTCGAAGACTGAATTCGAGAGTTAGAGAGACACAGAGCACCACATGGGTTATATGACATACACTGAAGTCAGCCAGAGGTACTGGAGAAAAACGTACGCGATAGACACGAAGCTCGGGGAATTCACGTCTCACAGCCTCATAAAGCTTACGAGCATATTCAACGTGATTGGGGTTGTTGGGAAGACTACGCGTCAGTTGTTCACCTGGTTTGATATTGAGGTGGTTGAACAGTGGTTGTACTTGAGCAGTAGCTGTAGCTCGGGCAAGACCTCGTTGCTGGCGGTCCGAGCGTGTAGGAGCACCATACGCATGTATACCAGTGACATAACACCACAAGCCGGAGGTCATTCATGCTCATCGCATGCAGAGGAGACACACATACGTGAACAGCACTCACTGGTAGACGTGGAAATCAAACCATGGCTTGCTACCCTTGGCACCCTGCCCATCGTAAAGCGTTGAGTAGTAGGGGCTGCGCTTGCCATCTGGACGCGGTGGGTTGTAGACCTGCTTCCCGTCCCCGTTGGGGTCTAGTTCGTTTGACAGCGGCTCCAGGCCGTCCGTCGGATATGTGGGCTTCGAGGGCTCTCCCACGTCAGGATAGAATGAGGCAAGAGTGTTGGACATGTTGGAAGTAGATGGAATGGACGGAAAGTGTGACAGACAGACTTGTTTGTGCGACGGGCGAATTACGGGAGCTCGGCAACTGTCGGTCGGCGTTCGTGGATGTTGGGGAGAATAACGGACAAGCTGCTCACAGGTGAGGTTGTGCAGGCCGGAAGGAGAGAGCAGAGTGATGTGGAATGAGATGGGCAATGAGAGGAGATATAAAGAGGTATGGCGATTGCAGTGGATTCGCAAGAGAGGCCTGTGCAGGAGGAAGTGAGAGATCCGCGGCGATGACCAAGCATATCACTATGACGTTGCCATGTTGCCATCTGATAAACCGATCCGGCCGATCCGCGCTCTCGCCACCAAACGCGGTTTGCCTGCGCACGGGGAGCCCCGGACATGGGCGGCCAAGAGACTGTCTGGCGGTGATTGCGGCCTGTGCGGTGGGACGTAATCCAGGCACGGCTTCAGGTCACGAGGTCGCGACCACCGAAGCACTACCCCTGCGCCGTCCCTTGGTTCCGTCTGTTCCTTCGTGTTTACCGATGGACCGGTGAGCGCATCTACTCCGTGCGTCGCAAACGCCATGCACACAAACACTTCCAAACACGGCGAGCGAGAATGAAGCAGATGCTGTTGGATGGACGTGCTAGCGGAGAGTGCACGCGAACAAGGTCCACGTACAAACAAACGCGCTGTCTAGTTCCTGATCCAGCTAGATCAGCGAGATCAGCTGCCGAGGGGTACTAACTACCCGGCGTGCCCCGCTCCTTCTGCAACCTAGAGTCGATCGAAGCTCTCGATCTCTGAACGACATTTCTGCAGTCATTCATCCTTCAGTCATCAACATGTAGTCATTCAATCGCTCATCTTACCGCTACCTCTCACACGCGCCGGATCTTGGAACGAACATGAGGTGGCTGTTCGTCGTGTTTGTGTCAACATATTGCACTAGTGCTGCTTTCTCCTCCGATTTTCACCTGTCACGGTTTCTACTCTCATGTCTCGCAGCCCATCGGTTGGAACGAATGACCAGCCAATGCCACCCCGCTTGCGCGTGACACCGTAACACGGAGCGCTGAGCGGTCGTTCCAACTTGCCCCCACAGTCGAGTCGTACATACATGCAGTCTTCCTCATGCATATGAAGGAAATTCAACGACTCATAACAACACCGACGCCCAACATCACTTTCTTCCCATTCTTCTCATCGCTGTCCCGATTCACTGACATTAACGGCCTCAACACTCAATCATTTTGGCGTTGACAAAGTGTTTGCCGACATTGTTACTGCTACATCAACACAGTAGTCTACTGTCATGGACTTCGACGTAATCCCGGTGAGTCGCTGTCGATGTCGCACAGATGCAGACCACTTACCCTCTCAGTACGAAGACATCGTGTGGGGCGAGTGCATCGGCGGTGGGAGCTTTGGCTCTGTCTTCAAAGGTATGGGAGTGAGATAGAGAAAGAGGGTGTGTGTATGGGTGTGTGTGGTGTTCTGAAAGCGAGATTCGTCTCATCGCTAACCTCAGGTCAATACCTAGGCATCGACATCGCTTGCAAGGAGATTCACATGTCAACACAATATGATGTACGCACTCGAGAATTTGAATGAGCCCATACTGACCTCAAGGTCCACAAGTACTTCGAACGAGAATGGCGGATCATGCGTGAATGTCGCCACCCGAATATAGTGTTGTTCTTGGGTCTCAGCAAAGAACCAGATAGCGATGGCCGTGTCTTGTATGTCGTTCATCTGGCGAAGCTGACATGGTAGTATCGTTTCCGAGTATGTGCCTCAAGGAAACCTTCGAAGCTTCATCCGCTCAAAGGCACCATTCCCATGGCGCTTGCGAATCTCCTTTGCAACTGATGTTGCCCGTGCTGTGGCCTACCTCCATGCCCGACAGTGCTTGCATCGTGACCTGAAAGGCGAAAATCTCTTGATCACTAGCAACGACCGCCTCAAGGTTGCCGACTTTGGGTTCGCTCGCATCACCGGACGGAACGCCGAGGAAATGAGACACATGACCTACTGTGGAACTGATGTACGTCGAGTAGTGTGGCCGGTGCTGATTACAGGGCTACATGTCTCCAGAGATCATCATGGGCGAGCAGTTTGACCTCCCCACCGATGTGTACAGTCTCGGTATCATCTTTCTCGAAATTCTTACCAGGATACTGGTTGGATCCAAGGTCTACTCCCGCAAGGCTCCCGTCTTCGTCCCCGACGGAGACATTATTCGCCGAAGAGCTTCGCCCGGTTGTCCCCCAGCCTTCATCGACTTGGCGCTAGACTGCTGCCGATTCGCGCCGGACGAACGTCCCACGATGCCAGAGGTTCTTGCCCGCTTACGCGAGATTGAACAGTCCCTGCCAGAAGTCGAAGACACGCCACATGTCGGATCGCTTAAAGCGGTACGACGTGAAGGAAAACGCCCAATACCCATATTCGATCGGTCGCTGAGCTCGGAACTTGCAGCCGCAACTGTTGAGGCCCAAGTAGGCGGGTTCGACGAAGACGAGTCTATTGCTACAATAGATGTCGTCGTCGACGGTAAAGGTGCAACTCCAAACATTCCCAAGAAGACCAACATCCCATGGGATGAAATGACAAGCGAATACACCAATGCCAGCGAGATGCGGGGTGAGTGGGCTTGTATGTTCATTACTGACATCAGGTCGGGAACCTCTCTTGGGCAGCGCAACAAATTCTCCAAGTTCGGCAACTGTCCCTTGGCCGACGTCGGATACATTGGAGTCGACACAGATATTGCGCATCGGTGACTCCGAAGGCAAAACAATCATGCCTTGTGCTTATCCCCCGTCCCCACCGTACGACAGCGACAAAGCTATCGGAGCAACATGCACCATTCGAAAGGGACGGACTGGCTCCCGGCCCCTTTCACCTAACAGTGATGATGTTGCAGTCGCGACTTCTTCGCCTGCGGAAACGCCAGTCCCCGCATCAGAAACAGCAGCCAGTTCCGATTCCGGATCGAGCACAGATCAGGGACATACTTCCACTCGGCCAAACTCGAGCTCAACGTCAAATGGATCTTCCCCAGGCCCCAAGTCGGATGGATGTTCCCCGAGCCCAAGGTCGAATGGATGTTCTCCGAGCCCCAAGTCGACTGGCTCCCTCCACAAAGCAACTCATCGTTTTACACTCATTCACCGCGAATTGCCGGTCTTGTTCACTGGTAAGAACGTTCACCTGACCTCCACTGACAGAACAGTCGCAGCTACATTGGCGATGGCGTTCTTCCCACGGCCAGGGCCAAGAGACAAGTGTGACAAGTGTCCCGTCTGTACGAAACGGGTGGGCTCACGGGTGGTTCTACAATGTGATGATTGTGGCTGTAAGTGGTTTATGGGCTTAGATTCCGTCATGACGCGTCACCTAACTCTTAACAGTGCTTGTTCATCCGAGATGCTCCGCTACTGCGCCGAAAAACTGTCTGGCGGACATCGGGGTAGACCCATAGCTTGCGACTTGGAACTTCTCCAGGTTAAGCTCTTGATGCAACTGCTTGATGCAGCTGATCGAGTAATCTTGTAACAGAGGATAGTCGTTCCATAATTCTACAACCAGACTACGTATTAGTTTGATCAATCCTTGGAGAATGGCACAGGCGTTGATATTAAGCGACTTGCACGAGCGTGTTGATATTAGTTAATTAAACGTTGGAGACGGAGGTAAGGAGTCCAGCCTGAGTGGATGGCGAGGGCCCTCCCAGGTATTCGTGACCGTCGCCGCCGTCGCGAGCCGAAGCGGTGATCTGCTGTGCGACCTGATCGTAACCAGCACCCATGGCACCAAGGTTCATTGGAACAAACACGACCTTGCTGCCAGAAGTGCGCGCCATGGCCTGGAGGGCCTCGAGTTGACGGATCTGCATAGCCGCAGGCGACGCGAGGATGTCGGCAGCTGCATGTCAGAACGTGAGACTCATGTTTGGACATACCCTGCCTCATGAGCTTGGCAGCATCAACCTCAGCACGGGCCGCAATGACCTTGCTCTCTCCGATACGCTTCTGAGTAGCGGCTGACGACAGGCTCTGCTGGAGCTCAACCGAGAAGTTGATGTCCTTCAGCAGGATTGACTCGATGGAGACACCCCACTTCTCGGCAGTGGTCTCGATCTGATTTGTTAGAGTGACGTCGGGAAGCATCACTCACAATCTCGGCAACTTCCTGAGCAAGACCCTCACGGTCGGAAATAACGCTTTGGAGGACACGGCCACCGACCACCTGGCGGAGAGTCGTTTCTATACAGTCAGCGCCGTTCACAGACTGAGACTTACGGGCGCGCTCTACGAGGGCCTCGCGCAAGTTGTTGATACCGTACGCGGCCCTGTATGGAGATACGATGTGCCAGCTGATGACCGAGTCGACTTCAACGGAGACGTTGTCCTTTGTCTGCACCGTCTGGCGCGGAACCGTCGTGAGCTGGATCTTGACATCTGACATGAGCTTGGCCCCGATTCGCTTCACGCGCTGTTACGCACCGACGACGCTGATCTGCTCAGAGCAGACATTGACCTGGACGAGACCGGGGTCGACAGACTTGTAGAACTGGCCGAAGCGCGAGACCAGACCGACAGAGCCCTGCTTGACGCTCTTGTAAGGGTTGGGGAAGGGGCAGCAGGGGAATTGACCGAAGAATCCCACACACGAACCGATACCAGAGATCATCGAGCCATAAAAGCCGTGCTACAGAGTCAGCCTTTCGGGTACTACAAGTGTTAACGCACAGTGACGGAGCCGGCGCCGAGATCCTGGGCGTAGGAAGGCTGCATGCTGCAGGGTTAGCACAGATACAAGGCATCTCTAAGTCTCTCAGCGACATACTCGGCTTTGCGAAGAGGCTGCACAGTCTACACGTCAGTATTGGGTCAATCACAGCACCTAAACGCACAATAAGACCAGCACCAGAGGTGGCTGCAGTGGATGCAGACATCTTAGCGGCACGAGGAAGGTCCTCCGTGACGTAGCGGTGAAGCTCGTCGTCGTCCTGGTGGTGAGGCATGGCCGGAGGCATCGACTTGTTGTAATCGAGCTGAGAGGAAGACATGGTGAGACTGAGTGTAGAGGAAAGATATCAAGAGAGAGAGGGAATGTAAAGTAAGATGAGTGCTGGATGCTCGTGAGAAACGGACTGGAAACCCGTGACTTCAGTTGTTTTATAGTATCTGACAACAGTCTTGCAGCGCAACGCCGCGGAGTATTCCCATGTCATTGCTGTTCCATGAGTCGCGCGGTGCCATCATGCCATCATGGCTATAGTCTCCGAGAGCTCTCTGATCCTTGCTTGTCGCCACTCGCGCCACTGTACGTACAGCACAGCTGACACAGAGCAACAGCTCGGACCAAGGGCCAAGGTACGCTAAGAACAGAGTTACGTATGTCTACGTACTGTTCACTGCAACAACAACGCCCCCGCGCCGCCGGCAAGCCCAGGCAGGCCCCGCACAACCCCTGTTGATCCTCTTGATCCTCTTGATCCTGTGACCGAGCTCGGCTGCCCCGGGGCCTAGCTGCCCGAGGCTCGCAAAGCCACGACGGCCATTCCAGCACAGCCTTTGCTTCTTTTGGCTTAGCAGTGTCCGTGGTCCCTTTGTTGTTCCTGGAAAAGGTGGTACCACAACGCCCACATGCACACCTCCCAGACTCCTAGCGCGTGTGTGGCTCAATCAAAACCTATGCATCGGATCTTTTGTCCGATCCTAGGCTTGCAGGAGCAGTATAACCAAAGTAGCGCATAGTGTACAGCCTGCAGGTCGCTGTGTCAACAGACTTCTGGCTCAAGGGATCCACAGGGGTAGATCTGCAGATCTGCAGGATCCTGTCTATATCAGCCTTAATTCGCCTACTTGCACGTTTCACAACACCTCCAGAGGCAAGAGGCTCGACGGCTCTAGCCGGCCGAGCCGGTGTAACCATGATCCCTGCTTGCCATGAACACCAGGCGGTGCGATTAGACGCGCTAGTCCTGACATGGTGTGTACAGCATGTTCTTGGCAGTGCGTCACAGCTTTCGAGTTACAGGAAAGCCGGAGAGATCAGCATGTCGGACCGAGGCTAACTGCTCATTTTCCTGGGTGATCAGGTCTGGCCAAGAGCCGCGTTTAGCAGCAGCAACAAGCTTGTTAATCTGTTAGCTTGGTAAATCCCGCTACGTATTCGGTGATGGCTAGAAGGAGAGAGTCGCCGCTTCCCGTTATCTGCTGGATAACGCAAGTATCGATAAGAGTCACCGGTGCCCAGTCCATCAACCACATTCGGGTCCCTCGCTTCGATCGGCAGAGGCATCAACCAACGTGTTGTCGCACTCCATGTACATCAAACCGACGGCGACAATGATCTACGGCATCCCGCCATATCGTCTACAAATCCCTCACCTGCTGGCCATATCCATGACCTTAACATGGACAACGATGACACAGCCTCATTATCACCATAGTACCTATGCCATTCTCCCTAACGCGGGCTCCAGAAACGTTCGCTGAGAGCGCCCGATGCGATCTCAATCACCATGAGGCGACGGAAAAACTCCATGTTGTCGCCCTTGAACTCAAAGCCGTCTGCCACCAGGTCTCTCCCACGAGCCAGAGCCTCTAATGTTTGGCACGCGAAGACTCCACAGTCAGACCCATTGTTCTGTCCCGGAGTGCTCTTCAGTCAGCAATAGCAAAACGCCTACACTCACCGAGCTGTACTCGTCTTCCCACCCACTCAAATCAAATGAGGTACCCTTCTTCTCTTTGTGTTCTGCCTCGAGATACAAACGCAAGTTCTGGGCATCAGCGGGGCAAATTGAACCGTTTGGAATCATACCTTGAACACTGTCTTGCGGTGGCCGTTATCCGGCAAGGAGTCGAAATATTCGATACGTTTCTTCTGAAAGTCGATGACTGCACACGTCCAGTGCATGTTACCGATGTTGATAGGGACTAAGAACTTGTCGAGAGAGAAGACGTCGACCTTCATCCGCTTAGTCCATCTCTTCAGGTTGGCTTTGGCATATCCTTGTTCGCTGAGCTTTTGATAGAAGAACGTGTTCATAGCAAGAACCTTTTCCCCCTGCTCTTTGGCGCGCGCATTAATAAGCTCCATGTAGAAGTTGATGATATCGTCGTTGAGCCACTGTAATGAACGTAGTCGCCGCAGTGCTGTTGCGTTGACCTCTGCATTGCCGACAGTCGCCTTGAACTGGCTATCCCGAAGACGCTCGTTCGCCTGTTGTCAGCGGTATACAAATAAGAACCCACGATAGCGTCCTGATCGGGCGAAAGATGAGCGGGAATTCGAGGTTTCAGACGTTTTTGCAAGAGCTTTTCAAACGCTGCGTCCTCCCGCTTGAGCTTTTCGTACAACTCGCTCTTGTCACTGGGGTCAGATGCCTTGCGTTCCACGTTGGACGAACAGATCAACAGGCTTTGGAAAGGGTCGCGGTTTGAGTCCCGTACGAGGCGGCTTGAACTGACATTAGTGGCCTTCTTTGCAATGCAGAATATCACACAGGCGAGCAACTTACAGTCTTCTGTGGGCGAACAATGGCGTCATCCAATTGCTTGCGGTTGTCGAGGTGGAGGCCCTTGAACGCCCCAGTGATAGACTGCTTCTTCGCTAATTCACCTGTTGAAAGACGTGGTGGGCGTCGATCACGGAGCAGCTGTTCTCGAGTTCGTTTCAAAGCCGAGAGGTTTGATGCACCACTGGCTTCGGCCTCATCAATGTATTTGGATAATAATTTCAGCTGCGACTCGGATTCCTTTCGAATGCTGGAGCGGGGACGCCGGCGAGAACTTGAAGAACTGCTGCTACCGGACGAAGGTGATTCAGGTCGAGCCCAATCCCGCTGGCGCTCCGGTCGAGAATACGTCACATCTGGTCTTGAGGGGCCCGGGCGAGAAAATTCAGAGTTGAATAACGGACGAGTAAGGAGTGGGTGAATGGAGGAGCCCGCCTTGAGGTCATTGAGATGCCGCTTGGCTTCACTTGTCTTGGCGCGCTGCTCGACGCGCATTCGATCTTCCTCAGGATCAATCTCGGACGCGTCATCAATGACAATAACAGAGGTATCAGAGGGGCGTGTTAATGCGGCCAGCGACCCTCGAGGATCGCTGTCCATACCTGGAATGGGGTTACGAGCAGTGGCTCGCACAGGTTGTGCTGAATGTTAGAAGTGGTGCTTGAGTTCACACTCACCGCGTCGAAACGAGTTCTCACCGTCACGGAATGGACGCGACATGGCTGTTGACACCCACGACAGTGCGTTCTGAAGTGAAGAGACAATGCCGGGTGGCGGGGGTGGTGCGGCGTTGATCCTTCTCCGCTTTGAGTAGTGTTCTGGTTCTGGCCTCGAGCGTTTCGTCGAAGCTGCAAGCATTGCAAAAGTTGACAATGACGGAAGGTCGAGGATGGATGACAACAAGTGAGACTCTGTTCGCGGTGGACATCATAGACTGGCGGCGCGAGGCGCTTGGCAGACCTGGCATTCCTCAAATCGTCGCCGCGTTGCATCAGCGGTGGAGCTCTGGCGGGCGCAGTGCTGCAGGTCACGTGCTGGAGGTGAGGAAGGGTGTGGGCATTACATAATCTACAATGAAATGACTTCACCGTGGAGGATGGTAATGTTGACCCGGGTGACCCAATGTACCAATGTACCAAAAGGGTCTTATGGTCTTGCACGTGACCTTTATTGCTTCCGCTGATCTGTGGGACTGATCCCAACTGTGCGCGAGCAACTGGTGGCAAGGGCAATCAGCCGCCTGTTGTTGTTCCACTCGCTCACGACCCTTTTGCCCTGCCTTGCCGCTTGGAGTGCACTCCTGGACTTTGCGCGCGCGACTGCTTCATCGTCGTGTACTCTTTGCTTTCATCCACACACGACCGCTTTCACTTTACCTCGATTTTTCGCCATCTACATTGCCTTTTATCGCCTTTAGCCGTTCTCCGCGCCGCGCGCTTCTATCCCATTGGCGGGATCTGTTTTTCGTCTTTGTTTCGGTTGTCAAGACGCGAGTCCTGAATGTCCAATCTCGAATCAGCCTCATCTGGGGCGGACGTTGTTGCCGATGGTTCGGGCCCCTCACCTGATCCGGGCGTCGTCGGCGAGAATGAGGATGCAGCAGCGGATGGACTAGGCGGCGAAGGGGATAACATCGTGGCTGATGCCGCTGAGGCGATGGAGAATGCGGAAGCTGTCGATGGCATTGACAGAGGTGATATGATGGATGATCAAGGCATGGGGAAGCGCGTAAAGGTATGCCATTTGCCAGGCAAACTGGACTAACATCAGGTTTATGAACTTCGAGATCAGGCGTGGTTTGATCGAGGAACTGGCCGCTGCAAGGGCGTCTACGACGATCGAAACGACGCGGCAGTTCTCATTGTAGAACCGGAACGACAGGGAGAGGAACTGGAAGGTCCTGGTGGCTTTCTTCCAGCTGGCCTCCTTCTGAACACGCATATCTCCAGGGATGAAAGTTATAGCAAGCAGCAAGGTGAGTTCTGCTTTGTTCGTTCGCTGATTCAGAAACCTTGATCGTATGGACGGATAGGGCCACGCAGCTGGATATTGCGTTGTCGTTCCAGGATCCAGAAGGCTGTGAAGACATTTGGCAGTTTATTTTGGAGGTTCAGAGGCATCTCCAGAACCATGGTGAGTGTTTGGGAAGTCGTTGTGCTGCTGCTGACGGACAGGCGATGAGCCTAAGATTAACTCGCTGTCGTCGCCTCTCGCGTCTCCACTATTAGGCTCTAATGACTGGCATACTCCTACCCTTGCTACTATCAAGTACGTTTTCATTAGCACCGCAATGCTGACTTTCACAGGGAGCAAGAGCTCTATCTGCGAATGCAGGCAAAGTCAGCGGCCGGTCGCGAGCGCGCAGTGGAACACATCATTGGAGAGGTGCGTGTCAACCGAGTTGCCCATCTAATTGCAGGATTATGTCAAGCAACTGATCGGGATTCTTCATCAGGCTGAGGACCTGGAGAGCATCAACGATCTGCACTCGCTGTGCCAGCTAATGCAAACAATTCGTTAGTTGATGTGAGAGTTTGGCTGACCTCAGTAATGTTCAACGACAACGGCATCTTTGAGTATATTCTTCAGGACGATATCTTTATCGGAGTCCTTGGCATGCTGGAATGTGAGCGACTGCCTCTTGTTGCCGCTAATGACAGACGATCCAGAGTTCCCCACACTCAAGGCGTCATATCGCTCCTTTTTCCGCCAGTTCTCCAAGTATCGGGAGGTTGTGGAAATCAAGGATGAGACGATCCGGAACAAGATCCACCAAACTTCGCGTCTGATGTACCTCAAGGATGTTGTTTTGGCGCGAATGCTTGACGATCCGACATTCAACATCCTCAACAGCTTTGTCTTCTTCAACCAGGTCGACATTACCTCCTACATCCAATCCGATGAGGCCCTCCTCCAGGAGCTGTTTGTCGACTTCCGTCCTGACGCAGAGGAAACTCCTCGCAAGCGCGATCTCGTCCTTTTCCTGCATCAGCTTATGGTCATGGGCAAGGGGGTTCAGATTCAGAATCGGTTACAGCTTTATCGAAGCCTTCTGGATCGCGGTCTGCTATGGGTGTGTGAATGGGCTTTCCGACAACCTGAAGCTGTCGTGCTTCACGCCAGTGCGGAGATTCTTACGCTCGCCGTGGAACATGACGCGAATGCTGTCCGTGCTCACGTCCTTCGACAGGATGAAGGTGTGCGGCCCACTCTTCTCTCGGTCATGATCAGCCTTCTCCAGTCCACACACGACCAGGGTCTGGTGCAGCAACTTATTGAGGCGTTGAAAACGCTCCTGGAGCCGAGTGCCGACACAGAGTTGGGCCGCAAGGACGGTGTCGTGGACACGTTCACTCAGCACTTCTATGACACATACGCCACCCCGCTGCTTTCGCCGCTATCCCAAGTCCCAGAACTTCGCAACGCAAATGGCAAGTCTCCACTCTCCCTTCGACCATTACTGACCGCAGACGCCGTCAGTCTACCGGCAGAACACGCGTCGCTCCTCAATGTGCTGGTGGACATCTTGTCCTACTGTCTGATGATTCACGGGCATCGCGCTCAATACTATATCCTTTCCAACCCCTTGGTGCAACGAGTATGCTCTCTCATGTACGCACGAGAGAAGACATTGCGTCATTGTGAGTGTTCTACCAGACATCTGAGCTCTGAGATGAGGACATTCTGGTCAGTCTTGCTTACGCCAGCCGCGCTGCGCTTCATCAAGGCATGTCTACGCACGAACAACCATTTTGTCCATCGCAACTTCACAAAGAACCGCGTGACCGAGGCCATTCTTGACCTCGTGGAGCGGGAAACTGATCGTGATACTATGCTAAGTTCGGCATGTCTCGACACTTTGGAGATGATCCGCAAGGTTGGTGACTGCCTTGACCCTACTCTAACCGCAGGATAATATGAAGGGTATCATTGTTGATATTTTCGAGAAGCATGAGCCAACAATGGTTCGTTTGGCGGAGCGGCCATATGTGCGGCCCTACATTCTCGCACTTCGAGTACGCTGGGACCAGTACCGCGAGCCTCCACCGCCACCGCAGGCGACTGAGAGCAATCAGACCGTGTCTGCGGCAGAAGAGGAGGAAGCGTGGTTCAACTCAGATGAACCAGTGCGCAAGCGAACCAAACTCCCAGCACAGGGTCTTCTGGACGAATATGATGACGCCTCCGACAGCGAAGACTCGCCAGATGAGGCTCTTGCTGAGGAGCTCACTGATGTGGAGCTAAAAGTGCGGGCCAAGCGGGAACGCGAGGAAGAAGAAGAAGAAGGGGCGTTGGCTGGTCTCGTAGGAAAGCCGAGACGGGACGAACCAGCGGAGGACCCCCCAAAAGACAAGAAGATACGACTGAGTTTGAGCGCATTGAGCAAGAAGCTGAAGTAGGTTATTGCAGTATCACAGTAGTATCTAGATGGCATGTACTGTAGGTGATGAATAGCAGCTGTAACTCAATCGCCCGATTGTCTAAGTGGTCGAGCCTGCATCTTCAAAGAGACACGAGTGATGGACGTGAGAAAGGTGACCGGACCTGCTATCGTCGTCCCTTTCACTTTGATCCTTAAAGCTCAATGACAGGGATGTAGTCTGTGTGGAAGGTCGACGTTGACATGAATAGTCAAGTGTTGCACAGATGGCGCCATCTGGAGAATTTCACGCGTCACGTCACTACGGCTATACACCCTGCTTGATAGGCGGCTTGTCATGATAAGTAGATTCGTCTGTCACAACTGCTTAGTGCTTGGCAGGTATGATGCGTCCGTATGGCGCGCATGGTAGAATATCACACGTGGTACAACTCTGCATCAACTAACTAACAGCAAAAACCAAACTAGCGACAAAAACCTTCTGAACACTTCCAGCGCCTAGTGCGTGCCGTTGGCAACCTTGGCCTTGGTGGAGGGGTCAGACGTGAAGCGGAGGTAGGGCTGCGGGAGTCAGTACAAGTCGCGCCTTCTGCGACAACAAGAGAACTCACGTAGACAACCTCGACATCGTCACCAAAGAGCTTCTGCACCTCCTCACCCTGCACGCTCGGGTGGACGATGACGCGCGAGCGCGCCGGGTCGCTAGTCTGCGCGGCGGGCTCCCAGTTAGCCGGCGTCGTGATCTTGTACTTGTCGCCGAGCTGGAGCGCGTCGATAACGCGCAGGATCTCGGCAAAGTTCCGGCCCACCGCCGCGGGGTACGTCAGCGTAAGGCGAATCTTCTGCTGCGGGTCGACTGCGGAGAGTTAGAATTAGAGTCGAGCTGTTACGCACTGATGAAGACGGAGCGGACGGTGAAGGGGATGCCCTTTGCATCGACGTTGGTCGCGTCCTGGTGGTCGAGCATGCCGTACAGCGTCGACACCTTGCGGCTCTTGTCCGCGACGATCGGGAAGTCGACGTGCGCGGCGCCCTTGGAGAACTCGTCAATGTCCTTGATCCAACCGTGGTGCGAGTCCACATCGTTGGCCGAGAGGCCGATGACCTACTGTCAGTGGTAGTCCAGATGAAGGATGAAACACCCCCCGTGTCGTCATGTTCACCAGGAACAGAAACTGGAACGGGGTTGGGAAAAATGGGGTCGACAGGCACAATGAACATTGCGCTGGCCCTTGTCGCTGCTGATACTCACCTTGACGCCGCGCTTGGCAAACTCCTCGGCCGAAAGCGAGACCGCCGAGAGCTCGGTCGTGCACACAGGGGCTGGGAAGTATTAGCAAGGTTTCGTGGTCAATGAGCGCCGAGGGTTCAACCATGACCGAAGCTGACGCCGAGCATCACACCGACTCCCGTCGGGAGCACGGGAACTCTGGAGCTCATACATAGACCATGCACAAACGCATGGCCTCCTGCATAGCGCCCCAGGCGTTTGGCGAAACGAAAGGGGGAGTGGCATGTGGCACAATGTCCTCCATCCCATCTCCGACCGGTTCTCCATCATTTCTCGATGAATCTTGCTCATTTTTTGCCCGGGTATGTTTTCCCATCCGGACGATCAGTGACGGATTAGGCTGATACTTGCTGAAATCGTCAGGGTGGGAGAACAGGATAGCCCAGGAGCCGTTAATGTAGTCGTGGAAGCGAATGGGACCCTTGGAGGTGTCGGCCTGGGGTGAGTGGGTGTCTAGGAGGGTCGGGGCGCCTCACAGGCGCCGCGCAACGCACCTCAAAGTCGGGGGCAGTGTCGCCGAGACGGAGGGACATGTTGGCAGGCTGGGGATGAGCTGTGAGAAAAGTGAAGATGTAAGTGAAGAGTGCGAAGAGTGGAAGAGCTGCGGAGAGTGGCGTTCTTATATCGACCATATGGGCTGCGTCGACCCATTGTCTTCTTTAGCTCGCACATTCCGACGGCTGGTGCTTCCGCGCTACCAAGCTGTGCAGCAGATCGCACGTCGCTTGCTCTTGTCTTGTCGCTTCTGGCGTCATTCGGCGTTGGCTGCAGCACAGTGATTGTGATGAATGTGATTGTTGTTGTGGTTATCAATCACGGCCTGTTCTTGGCTCGCAAGGCGTCATCTCGGTCCCATCGTCATGGCGTGATCGCTTTTTCGGCTTTTACAGATCCGGGGACCCCAGCCGGCCAGGTTGTGTTATCTGAGTAAATGACGTGTATTTTCCATTGGTCCGTCTCTTATCAAAAATGGATCCACAATCCCATCCAACTTGCTCCGACCATCGCGAGCTCCGAGGTCCGACATTCTCATCCGCGTTCTCTTCGGGTGCCAAGAATCATCGCTCAACTCCGCTGTGGCCGCCAGGGATCACGCACGATGTACCCTATATACGTATGTTTGACAGCGGACAAGGCAGTCCGGTTCTTGGGCGCTGAGGCGCTGAGGCCATATTGCGCTGCACGTGTTCCGCACGCGCCGGAGTGGAGGTGAACGACGCGCACCGCAGTGCCAAAGTCGGCTGCTGTCTGCTGCGCGGCCGACTCCGGCACGACCAGGGCCAGGTACAACTCACTCACTCATTCTGGACAGGACACTCGGAGCGTGATTTGTTGTGGCGCGCATGCAAGATTTTTTTCTGCTTTTTATTCTCCGTCAATCTGTCCACCATCGTCACCGTCACCGTCGCCGTCGCTGTGCGCGTCGCATTCCGTTTATATCGCCCAACAGATCCACTGTGCCTGCTGCATCGGGTAGTCGCGAAAGCTAGATAACCGTTGCCAGGCAGCTAAAGGACGCTAAAGTGTCGTCCATGTAGAAAACGGCCAGAATCCCGATCACGATCAGAAAGAGCACTCGCGAGTCGCGACTTGACCCGCCTCCGCCGCCGAATCCTCAGAATCTGTTCCTTCCGAGGCTCGTGCTCGTCCCCCCACGACTCCTCATCCCCGCCGACATCCCATCACCCATCCTCGATCCTCGATCACCGCATCCCGCGTCGTGCACGCATCACCGCGTGTGGCGACACTCACAACACTCTCAAACTCCTTTATTGTACGCTCGTCACCATTCCCATCTGCTTGTTCTGATCCCCTTCAGATACCCCAGCTTAGACCCGCTAGACTACACCGCGTAGTGCGGGATGGAAACGCGCGGAACCCACTCGCAGTCGCCCCAGCCGTCGCCGCACGGCGCGATCGGCGAGTTTCCAAGCGGCATCTCCGCCTCCGCCGCGACAGTCAGTGCGGTTGCGCCTGGTCACACACGCTCGTCGTCCTTTGCCACGCGCCCGCGCACCCCGCAAATAAATCCCCCAAGCAGCACGACTCCCAACGCCCCTCCTGCATCCGGTGACGGCGACGAGCTCGACCTAAACGCACTCATGGCTCACGGACAGCGCCAGCTTGAGATGGACACGCGCAGCCGCTTTGGCCGCTTTTCGGCTGCGGCGGCCCGCTCGGACTCACCCAGCCGATGGGACAGCGAGTGGCACGGCGGCGCTCGCACCGCTCCCTCTCGCGACCACAGCATGCACCGCCAGCCGAGCACCACGTCTCTCAACGGCGGCAGCATCACCCCCGTACCCACCAACACAACCACCAACCTCTCCTCTTTTCTCGACTCAAGTTTCCCCTCGCCCATTGGTACTGGCATGGGTGGCACGGTCGGCGGTGTAAACAGCGTGGGCTCAGGCGTGAACGTGCCGGGTGTCGGAAGAGCTCGACAGGGATTTAACGCTGCGCCAGCTGGCGCCCCATCCTCCACGAACAATGCTGGGTCTGATCCGTCTGCAGCCGCGACTCACCACCTGAACGCGCTCAACACCCTGCTCAACCCGCTCATTGCGCAGAACGACGAGGTCATCCGCCTCCGCGCCGAGGTTGAGCTCTGGCGTGGGGAGTGGCAGCGCTGTGATCGCGAGCGTCGCCGCCTCGAGGGCGTGCTGAGCGTTAAGAACAGTGAGCCGATCAACGGCCCCGCCTTCTCGGTCGTCCTCCTTGATGGTGACGGCTTGATTGTGAGTATTGGCGAGAGGGAAACTTGACGCGAACTAACATCCACAGTTCCAAGACGAATTCCTCCGCGAGGGCTTTGCTGGAGGACAGCGCGCAGCCAGGGCTCTGGTTTCTGCGCTCCCCAATCTCACCGCCACGGACCTCGCATCCAGCCCCTCGCCCAACGGCGTCCTTCAGGATGACAAGGACAAGCCAAAGCGCGACCTTGGAACTGTCATCATCCAGGTCTTTGTTAACAAGCACGGGCTTGGCCACGTCCTTCTCAAGGTAGGCGAGGATATTTATCAATGCTGATCCCAGGCCGGCTCCGTTCCCTCGTGGACTGTGTATGATGGGTTCTGGCAGGGCTTTACCTCCGCCCACGACCTCTTCAGTGGTGCGTATCTGACACGTTTGAAGTATCCATCTAACAGCAGTTGTCGATGCTGGACACGGCAAGGAGGCCACGGACCATAAGATCCGGGAGCACCTGAAACTATACTCTGCGCACCGCCAGTGCGGCACAATCTTCCTCGGCGCGTCGCACGACAACTCGTACGCCAACGTCCTCTCTTCGCTCGAGACTACCTCGGGCCTTTCCAAGCTTGTCCTCCTCAAGGGCTACGCGGACGTTGCGCACGGCCTCAAGCAGTATGCCGGCCGCTTCGTCACGATCCCCGATCTCTTCCGCACTTCGCGCATTGTTGTCGGTGCCAACGCCAACGCCAACGCCAACGCAAACGCGAACACGAACACCAGCAGTGCCAGTGCCAATGCACTTGCTGCGCCTGCCGCACCTCCTGCAGCGGCGCCGCTCCCCAACGGCACCACTCCCAAGTCGCCGATCACAAAGCGCCGCCCGCCCGTCCTCAATATGAAGAAGGAGGAGAGCGACGACGCGAGCGACACCGAAACCTCGACCGAGTCGTCCCCGGACCTGACCGAAGAAGTCGAGGTGATCCAGTGGGACGACCTCGTCGAGCAGCCCCGCCGTGCCCGTCCTCGCCCCGCCCGCGCCTCACGCTCCGGCCCCACCGCCGGCGATGAGGACGACGCTGACGAGAGCAAGAAGAAGGCCGGCAGCGGGAAAAAGTACAAGCCCGCCGCACGCGCCGCTAGCGTTCCAACCGTGCGCAACCTCAAGCCCCGCCCGTGCCACACGTGAGTGCCAAACGCTTTCTCCTCCCTCACATACTAACAACCAGGTTCTACCTCTCACCCTGGGGCTGCAAGAACGGCGACGGGTGCGAGTACGCCCACAACTACAAGCTTAACGAGGAGCAGACCGAGGAGCTCGCGCGTCTTGCGAAGGAGATTATTTGCCCCTATGTCCGAAGCAAGCGCTGCCACTTTAGCGAGGACGAGTGTGTTTATGGGTGAGTCTATCGGGTCTCGGAGTAAGGGCAGTACTAACGACAGACACCGCTGTCCGCGTGGCGAGCGGTGCACGTTCGGCGACACGTGCCGGTTCAAGGATCTCCCAAATGGACACGGCGAGGAGACGGCTGCGGCCGCAGCTGCGTCCAAGGCAGCGGCATCGGCGACGAGCGCTTGATGTCGACTTCCACCCTCTTGCAACACGCCTCCTTAGCACCAGAAGCAGAAACAAAACGTTAATCACATCCAACCCCATATCACAAACATCCACCACCATCACCATGATCACCATATCGCACATACATAACTATCCGAACCGAATCGTAGCCCCCGTCCCGACGGCGCACTAGGCCGGCCAAGAGGCGGGGGACTCACACGCCCACTATGGGCCTGTGTATATAAGTCGTTATGTCCGTATGCACCTATCAGGCGAGCCGTGGAAGAGAGACATCGCACCGGCGTGACAACGAAAGGGCAAGGTCAAAAACTAACTGCTATTTGGTCTCCAACATGTTGTCCCCCCAAGATACCAGACTGACAATGATGGTGGGCTCAGATCAAATCAACATCGGTGTGAGGTTGACCTACGGTGAACCCTCGTGGACCTATTCACTGCGTTGGGTCCAACTCGGATTGTTGCGCACTCGGACGAAGAAGGGCGACCTCTCAGCAGCTGGTTGTTGTCTTCTTTTTTTCTTCATTTTCTATCTTATTTTTATTTTTCTTCCTTTTCTTTGTTTGTTTTCCATGCGAAATGGTGAGTAGAAAACAAAGCAGAAGGTGAGAAAAAAAGGAGAAAAACGATAAGTTTGTTCTGCCTGTAGACGGGTGTGTGCGGCTGTTACGATGTGTGTGCCATTGATCCAGTGACTGTGGTTGAGCAGCTGGTCATTTAACCTGCCTCTCACACACACTCATTGTTGTTTCCTTCCTTGACTATGGTTTTGTCCGTTCCCGCGTCCACTTTCGCTCATTTTTCTGCTCGCCACAGGCCGCAGACGCACCAGCAATCGCAACAGACCGGCAGTATCCTCGCTGTTTTCCTTGTTCCCGTTGACGGCTTTCAATACCGCAGCGCCCCAGCCGGCCACTTTAGGCAGACGCGTAGAAAGTGGCCTTTTCTTGGGTTGGTCATAACATACCAGCAGCAGCTCGTTCATTGAGACACTTCATCGGCGATGTACAGTTCGCCCAATATCAGCAGCATCCTGCTTGACCAGTGGGACGAGTGCCGCCTCCCTTCATTAGATGAGATACATTGATCATTAGTGTTGCCAACACACCAAGACGGGATGAGAGGCTTATGTTCTCGTCATGCCAAGTGGTGCCCGTCTCCTTAACCCAAGTGCATGTGGAGCTACGGAAACTAGCATTGCGGAAATAGCGGCGGACTGCGCCGCGAGCGCCAAAGTACCAAGTATAATCCAAGTACGTGAGGGGATGGAGGATGGGGCTGGGGATGGGATGGAATGGGTGGGGTTGTGAGATGGGCAGGGGAGGTTGAGTATGTAGAGTGTGGATATGATGCTGATTGCCTGGAGAGAAAGATGATGGAGATGATGCTGTGCGCCGTCGAGACCACTCGTGCCGTGGGTATTCTGGGTATCCCTTGTTCGGGTATCTAATGTCCTATCGTCTGCAGCGCCGATTACCTTATCCGCTGGTAGAAAAGGAGGTATGCACACCGCTCGCGCCCGCCAATGAGGCCGGCGCGGCCGTTGCGCACCTCTTCGTCGCTAACCACGACATTGTCCGCCGGCACGGGCTGCACTGCCTCATCGTCAAAGTGCAGCCAACCGGTGCCATCCGCGCGGGCGACAGCGACGGTGTAGTGGCCTCCGGTTGCCGAGTGTCCGTGGTGATAGACAACGCCAAACAGACGATACATGACTGGCTTGGCTGTGCGCTTCGGTGCTGAGATGATTTCTGACAGTCAGTTCGAGAAAAAGATAGAGGGACTTACCCTGAGGGATCGCCAGTTCAGTACCATACGCTACCGGCTTGTCGCGCTTGACAACATTCTGCTCCTGGGGATCGTACACGAAACGCTTCAGGTGGAGGATGAGGACATTGGGGAACGAGTCAATGTAGACCTGCTTGGTCGCGTCGACGTTGGCGTTCCGGCTCGATGACCACACACCACCAACGGTCTCTGGCTCATTGAGGTGACGAAGGGCGTCGACGATCGTGTCGACCTTGGCGTCCTGAACATCGAGCTGGAGAGGCTGGTATGGCTCAAGAGTAACGCTGTCCTTCTGGCCAGGGGTGTGGAGGACAGAACGGAGGGTACCGCCAAAGATGCGCGACACGGCCGACTCCTTCGACTCGGCCTGCCTGACAACATGAGTCTTCTGCTTCTTTCCGACCTCGAGCCAGTCGTCATCGTCGCCGCCAGCACCAGGAGAGACGGGCCGGTTGATGGTGCGCTCCGAACCTCCGTTCGCAGTGACCTGCTTCACCGCTGTGCGGGGAGCTGTGCGAGAGTACAGACCAAGGAGCTCCTCATGGAGCGTGTTCAGGAAGAACCCAAGATACTCCTCGGCATCCTCCTGGTGTCCGCGGCGCATCGAGTCGAAACGCTTGTTCTCCTTCATCGCATCATAGACGTTCTCCGGGATGAATGCCTGGTTGGGGTCACGGTCCTTGCCCTTAGGCGTCGAGGTGCCAGATGTCGAGGCACTTGACGCGTGGGGCCCAGTCCTCGAGGCAGCTGGGGTAAACTCGTGAAGGAAGGCGATCATGGCCTCGAGAAGAGGGGTACGGCGGCCAAGATCAGCCTTCAGACGCTTGCCCAGCTCGTCAAACAGTTCGGTGAACGGCGTGCAGTAGACGAGCACCTGCAAAATCGTGTTCGCAAAGCACATGTTGCCGGTGTTGATGAGACCACGAGGGACGATAGGAGCAGGAGCATGCGGGGGACGCGGACGAAGACCTTCGGTGAGGAGACGAGCAAGATCTTCTGCGGGAGTCGGGGGAGCACCAACAGCCGCGGCGGCAGCATAATTGAACGCGGGGCGAGGAGCAGGGGTAGAGGCAACAGAAGGGAGACTAGGGGCCGTGGAACGAGGGGTCGTAGCGTCGGCGCCAGAATCGGACGGAAGGGACGCGGTAGAACCACCCAAGGGAGACGGCATGGTTGATGACGCCGCGACGGACAGGCTGTCGGGAGTCCCTGAGGCCTTCTTCGGACCACGAACGAGGGCAGCCCATGACGAGGCGACGACCTTGGGCTTAGGAGGGGGCGAGGCGACGGGGACCGGTAGGGAGACGGGAGCGGAAGTGGAGACGGGAGCGCTGATGGTGGGAAGAGGTGTGGTGTGAACCGAGGGAGAGGTGGGCTTCTCAGTGATCTCACCAAAGTGAAGCGTGACGGCAGGCGCAGAGCGACCTGCGGATACTCCTGTGGCAAAGACGGCCTTGCCCTGCGGCTTGTGCCTACTCCGTGACGAACGCTTGCGGCGGACACCCTCCTGCTTGTCGACTGTGACTACTTCGGGAATAGTGAGGTGAGCTGCGAACGAGTTGCCCCGTGAAGTGGGTGGCGGGCGACTGGGACGGACACATATCGGGTCGTTGACCTTCGGTTTCCGTAGAGCGAGACGAGGAGAAGTGTAGTTGGCAATCGTAGGACCAGTAAACTGAATCGACGACTCCGGCTCTGGCGACTCGATGGCGACGTCGGATGCCTTCTCGCTCACGGGAGCCTCCTTCTCCGCCACCGGCTCCACCGTCTTCTCCACTGGTGGTTCCACTAATGCCTCGGTGGCCTCTTCCACAACATCCACGGCCTCCTCAACCGGCTCTTCGGTGATCGTCTTGGCTTCCTCGGCTTTTGCTGGGGGCTCATCTACCGGCTCGAGCGACAATCCCAACGACGACTCGCGCTTCCCCGGCATTGGAGCCACAATCTCCTCGTGTCGGTGTGATCGCCCGCCTGCCGCGCCATTCACCTCCTTCCTCGGTTGGAAAGTGAAGCCGGCAGCAGCTGGATTCAGCGCCTTGTGGGACGTTGCTTGGGGCATGGGGACGTGGTCGGGCATGTATCCGTCTGGTCTGAACCCTCCATTAAATGGCATATGCGGGGGATAGCCGACTCCACCGCCATACGCGTAGGGATGGTTTGGGGGATAGTAGCCCTGGGGCTGGGGCTGGAACGGCATGCCGTTGAATCCGTTGTCCTCGCCATTCGGTGCTTCTCCGTCGAAGCTAGAGTATGGGCGTTGGTAATTTGGTGGGGGCATGTAGTATCCGTTCTGCATGGTCGCGGGACCGGGCCCAGGCACTGGCATCTGTCCAAAGCCTGGATAGAAGGGGGCAGGATAGGGGAAGGGCTGATATCCCCCGTGATCATAGCGATAACCCCCACCCGGCGGGAACCCACCGCCGTTGGCCTGCGGTCGTTGCGGCGGCCCGCCGGGATGCGGCGCGAACTGCTGGGCATAGTACGGGTTATATGCCCAACCGCCGGGAGGATACTGCTGCTGTTGGGGGTGTTGTGAGGGACCAGCAGGGGGATAGGCGAGGGAAGGGTATTGTGGCTGGAGGCCATCGTAGCCGTCCTGCGGCGCGTGCGGAGGTAGAGGTGGCGGCGCCGCTACCGCGGGGCCGCCGTTGGAGGAGCCCGGCTCTGGCCCGGGCATCGCGCGGAGACGGAAAGTGGTCTGGAGGTTAGTACGTGGGGCGTCAACGAAATGTGGAGGTTGAGACGGAGAACATTCCATGAGGTGGCGCGTGCCAAGTGTCCACCGGGATGCCACTGGCGCGGCACCGATGGCGTTGGCGTCTGCAATGGGGGTTGGAAAAGGAGATGGGGAGCTTCTCGTGGGAAGTGATGTGCGATAAGGGGAGCGAGATGCTGCGAGTGTGTGGGAGTATGTTGGGTGTGTTGGGCTGGTGAATGATGTGTCGAAAAGGGTACTCACGTGAGCGAGCAGCGACAAAAGAACCTAATGCAAGAGCGAAATGGATAGCGAATGCAAGACAAGACGAGATGCGACAAAGTGCGGAGTGTGAGGGTGTGTGGGTTGTGGAGAGGAGAGGTGAATGACGGCGAACGGACGGCGATGGGCGGCCCTTTTTTTGGTACGGGTTCTCTAACGGTGGGCGCGCGGTAGAGACAAAACGAGGTTGGGAACGGCGGTCAACCTTTGAACTAGCGAGACGCGAGATGGATAATCAGGGACAGCGATGTAGCGGCTGCGAAGACAGGGAGGCACGGTGGGCGTCGTGGGCGGCGTGGACGAAATGGAGTGCGGTTGATGTCGACAACGGGGTGAATGATGGCGAGGAGGGACAATGTGATGGAGATGGGGACCGACAAGTGAATGATGATGCACTCACTTTGCTTGCACCCCCACCGACTCTGCCCAGCCAGCTCTCAGCCAGCAGCCAGCACGGACCACCACCACCACCCCGCCGTCTCGTCCAAGTCCTCCCCTGTCTTCCCTTCCCCCACTACTGTTCCCTCCCGTTCTCGGAGCTCGGAGCCACAGAGGCTCACAGAGGGAAAATGAGTCATCTTCCTACATAGCCATCATTAGCCTATCCTAATGGCCCAAATACAATTCACGAAGCCAAGCATGACGGCGTCTATTAAGGCGGCTATGCGAAATAAAGAAACAGGCTATTACCTGATTAGCGGGATCAAACGGGGTGGTGACAAACCCTTAATCCATTTAGGACCATCAAATGATCCATTGTCCGATTGTCATTTTTCCAGGAAATGGCACACACACTGAAATATTATTTTTTATTCATTTTTTCGTAATTAATCCCATTTCTTCCTTCAGAAAATCTGTGACTTGCGCTCTCTCTCTCTCGGTTGCTGGGGCCTCTGTGCTAATTCTTTGGTCGCTCGACGTCCATTCCACCCTTTCCGCTCACTCCTTCATCTCTCATCACCAACCCTACCCCCTACACCCCCATCAACAACCCCAAAATGGCATTCGGAGACCGAGGAGGACGCGGCGGCGGACGCGGCGGTGGCCGTGGTGGTGGCTTTGGCGGCCGTGGCGGTGGTCGCGGCGGCGGACCTGCCGGTCGCGGTGGACCTGGTGGCCGCGGTGGTGGCCGTGGCGGTGGCCGTGGTGCCCCTGGTGGTGGGTATTGCGTGTGATGCCCCCGTGGACACGGGGGAGATGAAACCAGTAACGGATGCTCACAATTCAGGCCGTGGTGCGCCGCGCGGTGGTGGTCGCGGCGGCGGACGTGGTGGCAAGCCCGGTCTCGGCAAGAAGGGTCCCGGCGCGGTCACCATCGAGCCCCACAGGCACGAGGGTGTGTACGTCGCCAAGGGCAAGGAGCACCTGCTCGTTACCCGCAACCTCACTCCCGGCGAGAGCGTGTACGGCGAGAAGCGCATCAGCGTTGCGGGCGTCAACGACGCCGGCGAGGAGGAGAAGGTCGAGTACCGTGTCTGGAACCCCTTCCGCTCCAAGCTTGCGGCTGGTATCCTTGGTGGTCTTGACAACATCCACGTGAGTGCATGGAATGGTGGGACAGCGAGATGCGATGAGATCCGGATGGATTCCGCTGGATGTCGCGGGATGCGAATGTGGATGTCGCCCCATGTCGCCGGTGACGGATGACTCCAACCCTTGTGCAAAACTGACATTTCAGATCAAGCCCGGATCCAAGGTCCTCTACCTCGGTGCTGCCTCCGGTTCGTCCGTCTCGCACGTTGCGGACATTGTTGGCCCCGAGGGTGTCGTGTACGCTGTCGAGTTCTCGCACCGCCCGGGTCGTGACCTGATCGGCATGGCCAAGAAGCGCACCAACGTTATCCGTGAGTGCATCCTGCTGCCATCCGTCAAAGATTTCTCCCACTAACATCAGCCATCGTTGACGACGCGCGTCACCCGCAAAAGTACCGCATGCTCATGCAGATGGTCGACGTGATCTTTGCCGACGTTGCGCAGCCGGACCAGGCTCGTATCATCGCGCTCAACGCCCACCACTTCCTCAAGCAGGGCGGTGCCATTGTCATCTCGATCAAGGCCAACTGTATCGACTCGACCGCGCCCGCCGCACAGGTGTTCGCGTCCGAGGTCAACAACATGCGCAAGGAGGGTATCAAGCCCAAGGAGCAGCTCACCCTCGAGCCGTACGAGCGTGACCACGCCATCGTCGTCGGCATCTACGAGCGCAACTCGGACAACTAAGATGCTCGTTGTCTGTACGCGAGAGAGAGTAAAACATACATCCACACGTCACAGGTGCCCCGCCATGCGCGCGGCATCTAGGCATTAAATCTTCCACTTGACTTCACTGGCGGCTTAGCATCGCGCATCGCTACCTACCACTCCACATCGCTCCGTTGCCCCCCCGGCAACACTTGTACCTGCGCCGCTGAGGCTATGTATTGGGATTGAACACTGCAGTGGGGGTTGTGGGTGCAGTCGTGGTTGATTTTGCTCGATCTGAGCTGGTCGAAATTTCAGAGTAGTTCACCCAGGAGGACATGGATGGCCGAAAAAAAAGGAAGAAAACCTTTTGCCCCTCCAATGACGTCGCAGGTGGCACATGTTGGACAGATAGTCACGTGACATGGCCAGACCCAGCTCATCCCATGGCCCATGGCCCATGGAGAAGCTTCAAGTGACTGTGGCATGGGGCAGTGTACCGTCAGCTGTCGGACGGTAGCGATGTATGTAGCTCTTGGCCTGTTTGCCCCGCGTTCTTTGTGTACATAGCCGAACCTGATCGTTCTCACATCGCTACATCATCCATTCTCTCACACGCAACGGTGCGTGAGATGGACAACAAGCTGTGAATTGTTGTCGCCAGCGCCACCCACACATTTGCCATCTAGTCCTACAGAGCCCTTGTCGCTCGTGGAACTGGCAAGGCGAAGAAGGCCAAGATACCTCCCCTCGACCGACTGTATGTACGCGACGCCGCAGCGGTTTTGTCTTTCTTCCCGGGCTGGTATACTCGTGATTCTGTCAGCCAGTTTGAGGGAAAGTTGTAGTTGGTGTCACGGACCTGCACCAAGTATTACCGAACGCATGCCTCCGACGGACGAACCACGGGCACCCGCTCCCGGAAGGTAACCAATGGGAGCTAAGGA